>JACEII010000006.1:7250802-7332550 GCA_014332785.1 Antheraea mylitta
TAACACGGTACACCTAGTGAGACAAGTGTGATGTTTGTGATAATAATTAGTGAATAGGGGGAGTGACCTCTGATAGGTCAGAGGTCGCCGTGGTTTAATTAGAAATGTGCGAATATGTAAGACTGTTGTGTAACACAGTATTAGAGTAAGGCAAGCATAAGGATTGTGATAATAATGAATGAACAGGGGGAGTGATCTCTGATAGGTCCGAGTGGGGTAGAGTTAAATTGGAAATGTGGGAATATGTCGGATATTGTGCAGCACAGTGTTCTGAATGTTTGTGATAATAATGAGTGACTAGGGGGAGTGACCTCTGATGGGTCCGAGTGCGGCGTCCCGACAGAGGGCGGTGAGGTCGCTGCCGGAGTACCCGTCGGTGAGGGCCGCGAGTCGCGCGAGCTCCCCCTCCTCCAGCACGGCGGCCGCGGCGCCGCGCGCCAGCACCCCCCGGATCAGCTCCATACGCGTGCGCGTGTCCGGCAACGACACGTACACCCTTTTAGGGAACCGCCTGTTCCAAACCCAACACCCACGGACATAACATTAACCCTGAGTTTTTGGCGGGATTTCAGTCTGTCATATAGTGTGTTTTATATTTTATTCATAATCTTATGTTTTTATTCCGATATACATGTAGTGTTTCTGAATCATGCAATTTTAACCGTATGATTCACAAAAAAATATATGTATGAATAGCTTAGAATAGTTTAGCTAAGGCAGATCGGGTTTTTCTCGGTAACAGCCCAAGCCGAGGTGTGCCGTGCACCCTTGAGCATGTTACCGAATAAAATCAGCTGAGTGCCTTAAGCGCTCGCCTTAGTAGTCCGATGAAGCTGTAAAGGCCTTGCAAGGCGAATAGCGTAGTCAGTTCGAAGAAAAAAAAAATCATAATCTTATGTTATTTGACTCTATATTTTGTAAATTTGGTTGTGTTTTACGTAATATACGTTAGTTTATTGTGTATAAGTCAAGTGAGTGGAAAATAATACCACGGAGCATGAAATTTTGAGAAACCACAAAAACTCCCAGGAAGGTTCTATCAAGGGATCCACCATTTTGTTAGAACATTGACTCACACGACGCATAATTTTGAAATGGTCGTACGACGCTTGTAATATTATTGACTACGCGACAATGGCAGTAATAATCTGAAAATTTGATTGCCAAAAATAAAGTAAAAAAAAAACAATAACCCTAGTCAATTAATCTATATACACTGTTACGTAACAACTAAACATTCGTTGAGCGGAGTACACAAAAATAATAATGGATATATAAAAAAAAAAACATGTTAGAACATTTTTAAACAAGTTTCTTCTGAACGAATAACAAAAAAAATTGCAAAATTTACCAGGAGGGTTATTTTAGGGGGTACTAAAATATCACATAATTGAGATTTTTTTAATACCATCCGATTTAGCGTAGAATTTATAAAATTTAACACATGGGCGACCGAGCGTAACCCGTTTCATAAAAAAACATTTTTAAATTAAAATAAATTGTAATGTTTGCCTTATTAAATATACAATTTTTACAAAAAAAAAAAAAAATAGAAAAATATGTCTCATCTGCTGTCACTCTGATTCGAACTGGGGTTACACGGATTTTTGAAGCAGCCAATTTCCATTTGAGGTATTTTTGTTTTAACAGCGGCGGCGAAATTTACCTTTATATTCTAGCCATATTTTTTCATTGCTTGAAAACTTAGTTAAAAAGAGTTTTCTATGAATAAAATCTAGCTACATCGATTTATCGTCCTGGAAACTACCTACATACTAAGTTTCACGGAACTAGATGACGCCATTTCCGAGATTCTGAATATATACAAATATAAAAATACACAAGAATTGCTCGTTTAAAGGTATTAGGTAGGAGATAGATTAGATAGACTTGTATATTAGATTAGAAAGAAATATTTTATTCATAATGCTTATTTACAAGTATACAACAGTGGAATAAGAAATATACATGTGTTAACATTACGAAACGGAATCCAGCTCAGCATATGCTAAAGTGTTATGAGAAACACTTAGCGCTGATTTTCAGCTGGAACCCAATGCAAGTCACGGAACGATATTAATTAAAAGTAAAAGATTACATAGGTTAACTGTAATTTTTTAAATATATATAAACTGTATACCGTAACGCGGCTTCGTCCAACTCCTGGGGTCGATTGGTGGCCGCCATCACTATGAGCCTGTCGGCGCCGGCCGCGGGTAAGCCGTCAAACTCCACGAGGAACTCGGTCTTGAGGCGTCTAGAAGCCTCGTGCTCCCCCGAGGAACGCTCGCACAGGAGCGAATCCACTTCATCAACGAAGATAATTGAAGGCTGAATGGTAGGTAGAAGACGGAAGATATAGATATAGAAAATGGTAGAAGAAGACGGATTGGTAAAAAAAATAATTTAACAGGAGTATCCGAGGACCACTGTTACTTTTAAAAGATTGCTCCGAACGAGATGTCGTCTCTTTTTTTATGTCATAGGAGGCATCGAACAGGTGGATCACCTGATGTTAAGTGATGACCGCCATCCGTAGACACTTGCAACACCAGGGCAGTCGCAAGTGCGTTGCCAGCCTGTGTTTTGGGGGGGGGGGGGGAAGGTGTAAGGGGCAGGGAAAGAGGAGGAGGTAAAACGATCTACTATACGATAACAACTCTCGATAATTAACTATCTTTAATTGACTATCTTTTATCTTACACTTCGAGATGCAATAAAGCTTTGATTGTAACACAGGCTGTACGGTATGTTCGATAGATATTTCGATTGCTGTAAAAAAAACTATACATTATAGATTAGAAAGTAATACGTACCTGTAATTCTCTAGCTACTTGAAACAATGCTCGCACCATCTTCTCTCCCTCACCAACGTACTTGCTTGTAAGTGTTGCGGCTGATATTGAGAAGAACGTAGCTGAACATTCAGCAGCCACGCATCGTGCCAACAATGTCTTACCTGGAAAACATCTCTTTCATTAAAAAAAGGTGCTTGTTTATTTTTTTTTTTATCAGAGGAGGTAAACGAACAGACGGGTCACCTGAAGTTAAGTGATCACCGTTGTCTATAGACACTTGTAGCATGGTTACGGATATGTAATTATTTCGGATTATCCGTTACCTTCGGATAGTTTCGGTTACGGATATTAAATTGAAGTAAAATATAAACACAATTATTATGCAATAATTTGGTTAGTCTAACTCGTCAGTTATCATTTGGTATTATTAATATAAATCCCTGGTATTGTTAAGGTGGGTCTCCGTCTCTCTCACTGACCGAACAAACAATAACAAACTAGTAACAATGCAAACACTGATACTTCACGTCAGTTTTCTGTGGGTCGGGTCGTACTACCCCAGGCAAGCCGACCCATTCATGCTCAAACCAGTAATAGCTTAGGCGTGGCTCTACCACCCATGATATAACACCAGAAAGGACACATTTTGCTTAACGCGTTCAAATTCACTTATCGAAAGACTGTTGGATAGATTTGCATGTAAGGGTTGCATACTTAATGAGGAAAGTGGAATCTCCCAACTGCGATATATGTAGAAAAATTGATGATGTGCATCACTTGATGACGGAATGTGCCAAGAATTGCATCAAGAGAGAATCGTCGATGAGTAAGTACTGGAAGTAGTTGCCAAAGTGTAGGTATTTGTCACACCATCATAGCAGAACTCTGTTCGGGTGAGCTTAAGATGTTGTATGACTGAGTAATACCTTATCAACGACTCTCCTGATGAACCTAGGAAGAATAGGCAACAATTTGGCTGATCTGTTTATTGGAATAAAGCCCCTAAAATATAATAATAATAGTATCAAATCATCACAAAAGTCATAGAACACAAAAGAAAACCTTGTTAAGTACAGACCAAAACTATTTTCTGATAGTAAAGAAACATCTGTACAGTTCTAAAATACCTACAATTTCTACAAACTCATACTAACCAAAAACCCTTTGCATCCCTTTTACCAAGATAACCCTACAAACTTGAACAAACGTAAAACATTAAAAAAAATAACATTGCGTCAAAGAGTATCATAAAGCAAAAAGTTTTCAAAATAGGATACCGCGAAACATTCGCTTTCTTTTCTAATGATCACGGATCTGTGACAAATTAACTTTTAATAGATTCGGGAAGTTTCGACACCGCTTTCTTATTGGGTGTATAAACAAACCATAATACGATCGACGACAGTTCTATTTTGGACATCAAAGCGAATACATGAAGTGACAATCGGAAGACATATACATAATAACTAGGATTGCGTCTGAGAACACCGCTAAAATCGAGTTTGTGCCCCTTTTTTTACGAATAAATTTATTGAATGTTTTTTTTATTATTCCTATTTTATTATTTCTGCGAATAAAAACATTCTTCTTTCTTTAGATGACAATTAAAATATGCTAAACATAGTATTGAAATCAAATTGATCGATGATTGTTAGTGCGCATCTAATTTGAGGGCGGTGTTTCGATCATTATACTATATCTGGAAAGTACCAAATTATTCTAGAATTAAAATATTCACCAATTAACATTTCATTTGTCACCAGTAACATTTTAAATACCAAATTACGGAACTTTAGACTTATCGCTAGCAAGATGAAACATAGACCAACATAGTACCATACTTTCTTTTTATAATACTATACGTTTGCAGCAGGGATGTTATGGAGCTCCGTAACCGTAACCGAAACTATCGGATATCCGAAAAAATATATATCCGTAACCGTAACCAATACAAAAGTTTCGGATAATTTCGAATACGGGTGAAGTTCAAATAAAACATGATTCGACAGGTATTGTTTCGCCGCACTTGCACTCCATGTGAATCTTGTAATTAGTAGGGACGATCAATATTAGAAAAACTTCGATGTTTATATCCATGTCAACATCGAATCCAAAGCATCGTTGTTCTGTATGTGGCAGATCCAAGCTGAAGGTATTACAGGTTTTAGCATGAACGGATCGGCTCGCCTGGGGTAGTACCACCAGACCCACAGAAAACCGACGTGAAGTATCAGTGTTTGCATTGTTACTAGTTTGTTATTATTTCGTTCGGTCAGTGAGAGAAGCGGAGACCCACCTTTACAATACCAGGGATTTATAATACCAAATGATAACTTACGAGTTAGACTAACCAAATTATTGCATAATAATTGTGTTTATATTTTACTTCAATTTAATATCCGTAAACGAAATTATCCGAAAGTAACGGATAATCCGAAATAATTACATATCCGTAACCGTAACCCAAATATCATATCCATAAAATCCCTAGGTTGCAGCCAGATTTATTCATTTATGTTTACCGTCTTTGCGAAAAAGTTACCCTTTTTTAAATGTTTGCTTTTCATTTTGATTTAAGCCTTTATTATTATCTAATACTTTCTCTCGTTTTCTGCACGCTGTGTTAACTTGTCGAAGAAGTAAAACTGAAAAAAATATCTATCCCATAGTTTTTGAGTGATGCGTCAATAACGACAGACTTCTATTATTGTATATTTACTAGTGGTCAAAATTCGAACACAATTCAAATGTTTAAAGTTCCAATATTATTCAAGTATTTTGACAAACAGCGTACAAATATTGTACTTTAATCATATATATTAATACGTGAAGCAAAAACTTTGTACCCCTTTTTAAGCGACTTGCGTAAACGAATGAACTTGAAATTTGGCATAGTTTATATGGCGGAGAAGTGCAGGAATTTTATGTAAAATGCATTAGAAGTACATTAAATTAATTAAAATATACATTACTCACACTACTGCTTGAACTGTACACAACATATACACACATGTAAATAAAAGAAAAAACATTTTGACAGCCGTCAATAATGGACTTCAAAAAAGGTTGCGAAGGAAATTGCTATGCTCGACTGTATGTATTTTTTTTTACTCTTACGTTCCAAATACCCTTTTCCATCCTACATTCAACAATGATATCATAACATATAACTATTGTTATAATATTTATAACACGACTTACCTTACATGCTCTTTGAATTTAACTGGTCAAGTTACAGGATAATTTTACAATATCATAATTTTAAATATATAACCTTACATATTAATACGTGAAGCCGAAACGTTGTATCCCTTTAATAATTAAATATCATGGCATATGGCAAATAACTGAGTAGCCATGATGAAAACCTTTGATTATAGAAGTATAAATACCCTTTAACAAAAGAACCCAAATTAAGCTCAAACTTTAAAATATCAATAAACTATGTTCGAATGTCGACCACTGGGCGCCCACTAGTATAAATAGAACTGAAAATGCTTCAAATCTTCGAAGATATAAAGGAACTATTTCATTTTTGAAGTGAAATTTCTAATGCGAATTCCAACAAGGTTGCGTTAAACGTTGAACGTTCCTGGGGAGGGGGTACGAAAGAGAGAAATGAAATAATTAGTATTATAAATTAAAATGGAACAAGTACGTATTTCATAAATGTTATAATAGATTTGGATATTTCCTCACTCAAAAATGATAATTAAAAGATGCGATCAATTATGAATTGTAAGCAATAATAATAAAGTTTGTCTTAAAGAAACAATATAATTTCACTAAAAATCAATTTCTATCCTTTCCTATTTTCATTTTCACAATACGAACTTCTGCGCGGAGGGACTCCATGTTATTTTTAATGTTTTTTTGGTTTTTCTCTGCTTATTCATAAATGGAAGAGAAACGTAATTACCATTCCCCGGTGGTCCAAATAAGAGCAACCCTCTAGCCGGTGATCGCAGCCCAGTGAAGAGTTCCGGTCTCAGAGACGGCAGGACAACCATCTCTTGTAAAGCTTGTTTCGCCGTCTGGAATATTGTGAAACCGATTCCATTGGGGCCAAGGTTAACATACAACACGATACAGGTAGAATTTGCGTGCGAGAAACGATTATCTCTAGTGTGTTTATATCGGATCTAGTTTATTTTTATCGATTTTTTCATGGTCTTTATAAGTTATATGTGTGATGCCAAATAACAATTCAAGGTATTTGACGCAGTGATAAATCGTTTTTTTTTTTATATTTCAACAGCATTCTACGAATAGGTATTGAGAATCGAGACAAACTATATTAAGTTGTGTATAAAACGAATTTATATTTAACTAGCCGCTGCCCGCGACTTTGTTCGCATGGAATAAATACAGTAACACGCAGCAGTTCTCAAAAGGATAAAATATCCCGTCTTTTGGAACATTTTTCATCTGTGCTCGGCTCCAATTGGTCTTAGCGTGATTGTCTATAGCCTATAACCATTCTTGATGAATGAGTTATATAACACTGAAAGAATTATTCAAATCGGACCAGTAGTTCCTGAGATTACCCCCTACAACGTCACAAACTTATAAACTTTACCTCTTTATAATAGTAGTATAGATATCTAATCTAAATTCTGTTCAAAACACGCAACAAAAAAATCTCTTCAAAATCTGTTCCGCCATTTAGGAGGAGTTCAGACACATACATACGTGCAAAAGAATTATACCAGGTGAAAGGTTAGACACTCGCAGTATTCTAAGATATAATACTTCATGGTCACATTTAACATATAAAATAATAATATTAAAACAAATACTGACAAACAACCGAGAAAACCTAAATTAAAATTTGTTATAAGACTTTCAAAAGTATACTAACATTTTTGCGTGTGTTCAACTGAATTTATATTTATGAGTGTTTGAGTCTGGGATGGTTTAGTTTCATATTTAGAATCGGTAAGTGGTGTTGAGATCTGATTCCAGGATTATTTTGTATTTTTAGGACAGAAAAACGTCTATCGGTTCCGCTTGTACATAAAAAATGCATAAGTAATACACATCATGGTCAAATTTTGAGTAGTAAAGACTTAAATTAGTAATTTAGATTGTCGATTTTATACTATAAAAATCATATAAGAAGGAATACCTTGACATTTAACCCCTAAAAGGATGAAAGAGGGTAGCAAAATTAAAATAAGAAGTATATTTTAAACTTGATATTTTAATCAAATTCTTTGTTAGAATAAACGAGACCACAATATTAACGAAGTAATATGTATTGTTACATTCTTTAAAAATCAAATCTTGTGATGTAAAAAGAGGGAATAAAAACTTTTTAACAAAAAATTAAACCGCCGAAAAAACTGAAAAGCAAAAAATAATAAACCTTTTACTTTATTCATCTTAATAACTAAGTTCTTAAACTAATGTAAGTATACCTAAGAAATTTTAAGTCGGCGCCAATCAAGCAAATTAATTAATTACGTAAAGCGTGATGCGCGGCGGCGGCGCAGCGTGACACACCCCTTGCATGCCGAACGCTTACGAAGCAACCCGAACGGGCATACACGTTACCGCTGGAGATCTCACATTGTGTTTTTAATTTGATTTGGTTATTTTTGTGACTTTAAGTAATCTAATGATCTTTGTTCATTGGTTGTTTGGCGCCGACTCAAAATTTCTTAGGTATACTTACATTAGTTTAAGAACTTAGTTATTAAGATGAATAAAGTAAAAGGTTTATTATTTTTTGCCTTTCAGTTTTTTCGGCGGTTTAATTTTTTGTTAAAAAGTTTTTATTTTATAATTTTTTGTGGCTATGATCTTACTAATTACTATAAGCTTAATTTATTTGTAATACACAACTCAGAAGCTGAATTATAAATCATGCCCGGTTTTCTTACCCTTGGGGTTGCTTTTTTCATGTTTACATGTATATGGGATCAACTTCTGGGTATACTCTTTCAAATCAAAAGATAATAATTTAATTCGGACTATTCTGTCTAAAGGTATCCGCGGTCATAGACATAATCAGTGCGTGAATAATCAATCATTGTCGATTTTCATACTCTTAGTGTTGAAATTTTTTTCCCAAATTTAAATGGGACCAACTTCGGAGTATACCCTTTTCAATAAAAAAAGAATTATTAAAATCGGACTATACTGTAAAAAGTTATGCGTGATCATACATAAAAAAAAAATATATACGCGACGAATTGAGAACCTCCTTCGTTTTTTTCGTCGGTTAAAAATATGACATATTATATTTCCCTAACCAGGCTTATTCTACGTAACCTATTTCAAGAAATAGTTTCAAACACAGTGTGGTGTTTTTATCAGTAATCAATGTAAGACCCAAAGATGTGTGATTATAAAAGTTAAAGAAATAATGCCAGCTTGTTAAAATCCCACTACTGGGCCAAAAGCATTTATCTTCCCGAAAAATGGAACAGACCTAATCACAACGCCAGCCCACGATGTATTATTGGTGATTTCAAACACAGTGAAATATAGCTCCGTATTGTAAATACTGTAAATCTATAGTCATTGTCAATTTAATTAACTTAGAATGAACAATTTTACGTAATTGATGGAAATTTAATATGTTTTTTTGAAGTTCAAAATTATACGGTGAAAGGAAAGACAAGTGTTAATATTGTTTTTAATGTATTTTATTTTAATCATCGCATTATCATGAAAAGATTCAAGAGAATACCAAAGAAAGGTATGACATAAGAATCACGGCACCTCACGACGTATTAGCTATTTCAAACTTCGAGAAATCCTTATGTAGGTGGTAGAGCCCCGCTGAAGCTATTTTTGGTTTCAGCATGAATGGGTCGGCTCCTCCGGGTTAGTACCACCCCTCTCACAGATAATCGACGTGAAATAACAGTGCTTGCATTGTTGTGTTTCGTTCGGTCAGTAAGAGAGCCGGAGGCCCACGTCCCTTCCTCTTTCCTTCTTTCCCTTTCCTTCCCCTCCTCCTTCTCGCATATAAAGGCTGGCAACGCTCTTGCGACGTCCCTGATGTCGCTAGTGTCTATGGACGGCAGTAATCACTTAACATCACGTGACCCACCAGTTCGTTTGTCTCCTTTCATATAAAAAAAATGTTCCCTTCACTGTCAGTCAACAGTTTTACTAATTTAAGTTAGTAACTGTATGCGAATTCTAATTAATTCATTAGTATATGTCGGAGCTCGAAACTGCATACATTAAAATGATATCCCGTCGCACAAACCTCTCGACCACTAGTATACGTTTTTTTTATAATATATGATAATATACTATAACAATAATATTTCTTATCGTTTCTGGTCGAGATTGTAGTATTGCGGATAATAACCTTATTGGACAAGGTCGAGGTTACACTGTTACCTTGAAGTGCATCTTAATAAATAGAATCAGTAAAAAAAATGTTTTTTTTATTCACATTTTTTGTAGCGCGTTAATGTTCCTTGTATCTGGTTTTTCCTGATTTTTCCCATCGCAAAGTAATATTAAACAACTTAAAGAGGAGGTTTTCAAATCGGCTGTATTTTTTTTTACGTTCTCGGTGTAAAAAGTCTAAATGTACCTCACAACCTTTTAATTTATAAGCCGGTTAGAAAATTCTTCCTAATTTGATTGATAAAAACCCAATAGGAAATGTTATTAGTAATTGAGATATTTGTAGATTTGGTATTATCTAAGACTAACCAGGTACCTGACTACGGGGAGAGACGCTCTGGTGTAATGTTTTAGATAGTTTTTTTTTATCGGTTTCTTTATTTTTACTTCAAATTTGAACCTGGTTCATTCTCTTACGGAGCGTCGCGTCGACCCATCCGTATCGAGTTTGGTATATATAGCTGTGTTCAGTAGTATGTTGCTGAATCGGCTAATTGAGGTTCAACCGTTCAATATATTTTTGCGATTAATAATTGTTAATAATATTAACAATTATATATAGCAATAAAGTGTTTTTTTTTACCATATTTTATATTGTCAATAAAAATGATGGCGTCTAATTTAAATTCTAGTAAATGCACATATTTAGGAAGATGCACGTAGTGTCTAAATTCATAATCAAGCAGCTATCAATTGTTAACCACATGAATCGAGATGTGATAAACAATGAGATAAATGCGTATTTATCACATATTTTCATATGAAAACAGACATTTCTTTTATAAATCTTATCGCCTTTCATTAGTTTAAATTCGGCCATAGGTGATAATACAATATTTATCGTGATAAACAAAATTAAAATTTATCAGCTTTTATTTTCGATTACCAAATAATAGGTCGGACTTTCTTTGAAGTCTTTTTAATTTTACACGACTCTAATGTATGTTTATGTTGCGTGACACTTAAAATGCCTCTCCTGATTGTGACGTCTCTGACAAATTTCAGGGTTGCCCGTACCTAGAATATATATTCCCCTGATGGTCTTACATAAATTGTAAGGAGATAAAGTGAACTAACCTCCTGACCAGCGATGTCGTCCCAGTTGACCTTGGGTCCACCTTCAACGATCTCGTCGAGGATGAGCTGCACGAGTTTCGGATCGACGCCCCTAACTGTGAGCGCCGATTGGGGCGTCCTGCTTCTTGTGGGGGTGCCGCGTTGGGAACTACCGCCGACTGCACGCCTTATTGGAGACCCGTTCGCCGGCACCTGGCATGCGCTCTGACCATGAGCGATGTGATGCATGATTGTTAACGTGAATGATGGGGTTAACTTATTAGTATGTTATATAGAGTGTCCAGGGTAAGGAGAACTATCTGTGTATGAAAAAGTGTCCGTCAAAAGACGTTGAATTAGGGTGACACGAATGTAGTGAAGGGATGAATTGCATACGCAGTAGCCTCTCCCGGGTCAAAGGGTGGGTGAAAAATACGATGGGGTTTTAGTCAGTAAATATCTGGAATATCCACCTCAGCTGCTTGGCGTTAAAGTGGCAAACTCATGCAAAATTTTCCCACGTTAAAACAGGGTGACACTACAGTAGTAACAGGAATCGTTATTGTTCAATTATTTTAAAAAGTTTTATAAAAACAAACACATAAAAACCACTAAACGCATTATTTAAAATTCACAAAAATTCCATCACGCTCCACATTTTCTTATAGCAGTTTTTTAAGGTTATATTTACAAGGTTATCTCGGATTATCCATAACTTTTGACAATGCCACCGCCATTTTGGTGGATCTTGGAACTATTATTTAGTAATTAAAGCTGGACACTTTTTCTACATGTCCCACATATTATATAGTTCTCGTTACCTCTACCCTCTGTAGTCTGTTATATATATATATATGGAATGGAGTCAACTTTTTTTTTCGAACGCTTTTGTCCGGACAGGCCTTTGCAATCTCACCACGCTTTTTAGGCAAGCACTTGAAACATTTATATGGCAACAAGCTCAAGGGCATCAAGGTTTATGGCTGAAACTATAATAACTACTATGATTAGTCGTGTATAACTAGTCAATTATAGCTAGTTAGCACATGTCTTACAATATTCGACATATAAGTGACAGAATAAGCATTTGTGGAACAATCGAATGTTACGAACCATGTTTCTTTCTATCATTTAAGCATGGTTCTAGGACAATTATTCATTTTGCCTCACCTATCCATCTTGCCCGACCGTGACCTAGTTGTGCCCTTGGCTTTATACGCATTATTAAGCAATAATTTATTTTGTTTCGTGATTCTTATTTATGTTTTTATCATAGTATCGTAAGGATCATTTTGGAATGCGATAAATCTTATTTTTATTAAAAGACAAGAGTAAATAGGAAATGAAATGAATTTCTTCTACGATTTCAAACATGAGGAATAAGAAATATTTCCTGTACAAAATTTAATTATTGTCGCTTAAGCAACTTCTGAATGAAATCCAGACGTATAGACTGGTAGAAAAAAATGTTAATGTTCTATTCGTGATTTTTATAATAAATATCTATCACAGAATTTAAATAAAAAAAATAACAATATCTTCACATATACTTACTCTTTTGTTATTACGACTATAATATTAACAATTTCATATTATATTTTTTTCAATTAGTATTAATAATGTAACATCACATGAGACTGATTCAACGCTGAAATCGACGAAGTACAATAAATTAAAAATAAATAACAACTTCTTTTTGTCGTTTTTGCTCCGCTGAAGCATTTGCCAGTGTCATTGTTTTGTTTCAACGGAGATTACAACACATTTTACACAATATGTGTCGTGTGATTATTCCAATGTTCCAACGAGATCGTGGCTTCACAAGATTATAAATAAAGTATAAAATCCATTACATGACAGACCAAAACCTTAATTTAATCATTGTTCTTAGTCGTTTTTATAGATTTTGTTTTTTATTGTTTTTTTAGCGGTACTCAGCCGACTTTATTTTGACAACTAGCTCAAGGATGCACGGCATACCTCGGTTGGGCAGTTGCTTAAGTTATGCAAAAACGCGAATGTAACTAAGTTAGCCTAAGATAACCTGCATATTCATACTAATATATATGTGTACCAAGCATACCTCAATAACTCGTATATGTATTTCGTATCACACAAATTTACTGAACTAATTCAGTTTGATAATGAAAACAAAAATAAAACCCTTTCACTTTCATTTGTACGCGTGTGTTCGTATATATATGTGGGGGTGATACGTGTAATGTTGTTGCAGTGATGAATAAATTTTGTGTCACTGTATTTGCGCGAGCAGCATCCTCAAGGGTTCAACACCGAGGGAACGGATCTAGGCTTGAGATGTTGCTGACAGGGACCTAGTCTGGTTATTTTTAATTGAGTCAAACTTGACTTTTTTTTCTCGAACTCACTACGCTATTGACCTAGCAAGGTCTTAACAGCTTCACCGGACTACAGGTCAAACTTGACCGGACTACTATATAGCATTCTTTTTTATATCATAGGAGGCAAACGAACAGATGGGTCACCTGATGTTAAGTGAGCACTACCGTCCATAGATACTTGCAACACCAGGGGGGTCGCAAGTGCGTTGCCAACCTGTATTTGGGAGGAGGGTGGGGGAGGGGCAGGAAGGGAAGGAGGAAGGGGAAGGGGAAGGGGAGGGTAGGTGGGTCTCTGGCTCTCTCATTGACCGAACGAAACGCAACAATGCAAGCACTGTTATTTTACGTCGGTTTTCTGTGAGAAGGTGATGCTTCCCCGGACGAGCCGACCCATTCGTGCTGAAAACAATAATAGATTCAGCTTGGCTCTACCACTACCGTGTATACGTGTATGCATAATACACGTCCTAGCGTCACATTTAGGCGTATCTCGTTCTGGGATAAGTAACCAAAAAAGTAAGGTTGTTGAGTAGCTGAGAACCCGATATGAGAGTAGCAACTAGAAAAATAAAGACGAAAACTCATTAAATTATAAGGAAATAAAAAAAAAAACAATCAAACTCGTTCACGTATGTTAAAGTGTCTGAAAATCGTGACTTTAATATGTAACGAAACCTCTTTGCAATTAATCACCAGAATGTACGATAGAAACGGCATCATAATTATACACATGCATAAGAGAAAGATGTACAGAAAACTGCTTAAATGTTAAATTAAATGCTTGTCATCTATAACAAAATCAAAAATAAAACCTTTTACTAGCTTCTGTCAGCGACTTCGTACACGTGGAGTAGTTACTATGGGCTAACGTTAACTCGCGACTTCGTTCAATTATTTAAAAATAATACGAACGTTAACCTCGATTTTGAAACATTCTTCAATGGTGCTCCGCTCATATTGATCTTATAACCATCCTCGATAAATGAGCTATATAATATTGAAAGAATTTTTCAAATAGGATCAGTAGTTCCTGAGATTACTCCCTATAACATCACAAACACACAAATATTTATCTCTTTATAATATCCTTATAATTTATAATATTAGTATAAATTAGAAAGCGACATATACTTTATACTACTTAATTCTAATAAGATTTTTTTTTCGAACTGACTACGCTATTGACCTAGCAAGGTCTTAACAGCTTCACCGAACTACATTCTAATAAGGATATTCCAATTGAGAACGTGTTACTAGTACTCGTAGCTAAAACAACCTAAACGTTTATCATAAAATATTACTTTATTAAAAAACTAGCAATCGTCTACTACTTCGTCCCCATTAAATGCAATATACAACTTATTAACATGAAATTATAGCCCATGTCATAAAGAGATAATGTTGATTCATATTAATGAACGAATCTTTAGCATTACATACCTATTTCCGTAAATTACTTCCTAGAAACGAATGAACTAAATCTCTTTATAGTAATCGTGTAGATTCCATTAGCTGAGTGACCAACCTTGGGAACGGAGTTGCTCGTGACCTCTTACTTAGTACTGCATCTCTTGAATAGAAATATGACACTGAGTAAAAAACTCCGCCATAATTTTAAATAGAAAGTGATTCGTGCTACTTTAAATAAGTGTAAGTAACGAAATCATCATTTTTTACACATAAATTGAAATTTCTATAAATAACAAAAAAACATAAAAACTACGGTTTTCGAGTTACACCGCTTTACTATATTAAAGGGACGACTCGACGAATCAAACAAAAACAACCAAATCGACTGTTTCGATAGTCGGCTACGGGCAAACCGTTATCGATGCAACAAAATAGTCTAGAAAAGAAGTCTGTCCATTTCAACGGGACTTTTATAGATGGTGAGTCCGGGAGTTTGTTTTTGAGTGTGAAATTAAACTGTTCAAATATTACGTTTAGTGACGTTATTTAAGAGTAGGGTGGCCATATTTTCTTGGATTTTTGAAATCAAACTTCTTAGAGTACGGTAGGGAAAAATCATCGTTACGCGTTAACCGTAAGGTAGTTATGTATTTATGTGTATGTGTAAGTATGTATGAGTGTAGTAGTATACAAAAATGAGTAAATGTATAATAGATTTTCGAATATTTTTTTTCGATTACTGATTACGCTATTGACCTAGCAAGGTCTTGACAGCTTCACCGGACTACTGTATGATTAAGTATTTATATTATAAGACTTCTTATAGTATATAGTAAATGGATTGTAAATACCTGTAAGCTCACCGTCATTTCTCGGTTGTTTAAGTCTACTCTGTCATATTACTATTAGAAAATAACAATATTGTTTGTATCAGTGTGAACATGCATAGGTAGTAAAACTTCTTTGGCTTATGTGTATTAAATTATATACATAGTAGCTGACCCCACTTCGCGTTGTTGTGACTCAGATATTATATCATTAGAAATAGTTAAGAATTCATAATTGTTGTTGATAATGTGACCAAGAAACATCATTTAACAAACTAAAACACAGCGAAAGCTCTCAAAAGGAAAAAAAACTCGATTTCGAAACATTATTTATTGGTGCTCCTCTTCTATTGGTCTTAGCGTAATGATATATAGTCTATAGTATTCCTCGATAAATTAACTAACACTGAAAGAAATTTTCAAATCGGAGCGGAACCTTTCCTACAAACTTTCATCCCCTAATTCCTATTGTTATTTTAGGCCTTTGAGGGTAAAACTTTTACAAACTTTGAAGATCATATTTATTTATATCTAATCAATAGCCTAAAAATTTTGAACTCTTTTTATGACCCCTCACGACCGAATCGCGTTAAAAAATAGCCTATGTCCTTCCATAGGCTATAGACTATCTGTGTTCCAAATTTCATTTAAACTTTAACTCAGCCCAAGCCGAGGTGTGCCGTGCACCCTTGAGCTATTTATCAAATAAAATCGGCTGAGTGCCCTAAGCGCTCGCCTGTAGTCCGGTGAAGGTGTTAAGACCTTGCTAGGTCAATAGCGTAGTCAGTTCGAGAAAAAAAACGAGTAGAAGCGTTCGACTGTAGTCACAACTCTTCCGATTTATCATGTATCGAAATTAACCACTTTATATCCAGTTGCCGTGAGATTTACAGACCGGTATGTTCAATAATGAAACCGATTTCTTTATAAAAATGCCTTTCTATTTCATGATACTTTAGGCATTTCATTAATAGTTATAATCTACCATCTGTTCGGAGCATAGATTCTATTGTGTATTTTAATCATTGTACCTAATAGGGTAATCTCTTTAAAATCTACTAGCCTCTGTCCGCGATTTCTTTACCGTTACTGTGGGCTAACTAACGCTAATACGCAGCGGAAGCTCTCCAGTAGAAAAACTTTAAAACTTTCTTCGTTAGTGCTCCAGTCCTATTGATCTTAGCGTGATGATATATAGCCCATAACCTTCCTCAATAAATGTGCTATATAACACTGAAAGATTTTTTAAATCGGACCAATAGTTACCCCTTTCATCCTCATAAACTCACAAAGTGTACCTCTTTGTAATATTAGTATAGGCTAACGATTTACGTAAAATCTTCTTTAAGTCGACGTAATGTAATGAAATTATAAACTGTAATAAAGAATTATACTATGGTATAATAGGTACTTAAATAAGTATTATACTTTTGTAAAGTCCGTACAGAAACCTGTGATTTTTGACGAAACTTTTATTTAACTCACATATCATTACACTTATCTTTAGTGTTGGTAGTAACTATAAAACTTAAAAGATGTCAAATAAAATAAAATCAGTAAAACTGTTGTAGGCTCTAAGTCAGTGTTTCCCAAACTTTTTAAGCCATGCCCCACCTTAACATTCCTAAAAATTTTATGCTCCCTCCATATAATTTTTAACCTTTAAAAATCCTTTTGTTCCCTTAAGGAATATAAATAATAAGTTTTAGGAAGAAATCACTACGAAATTGTTATCAAAACATCGTAAGTAAAATATCAAAACATATAATGAAAAACTTACTTAACGACTCTAATTACTCAGTTGATATTTTGGTAACGTCAAACGAAAAATAAATATTAACAACAATTTTTTTAAGAATCTGCCTTTTTTGTTAAACTTGTCACCGATGTCTAGTATTGCATTTAAAGACCCTAAAGGCGAAAGGGTTAAAGACGTGCTGAATCCATCTTTAATTTGTCCCTCTTAATTATCAAATTGCCCCCTGTGGGGCGTTGGGAAACATTGCTTTAAAATTATTGCTAAAATTACATAATACATTGCTAAAAATTATAATTTCAAAATCTGACAACAAAATCACTCTCACGGGAACAAATTCGCGGCCACAAGCTTGTTATATAAAATCCGGAACGAGTACAAGAGCCTTGTAAAAAAAGTTTTGTATTATTTTTTTCTCTTTTACAAAAAATTGATTACGTGTCGGAAAAAACTTTTGAAAGAAGTTATCGAGTTCTCGTTTTGGGATCAGAGATTGTAAGTATATCTAGTTAGCGGTTCATAGAACTATATTTGTCAGTGTCTGTGGATTGGCAATTATGCTATAAAGCCGTCATCAGACATTAGTTGAGAAATCTGTCGTTACATTTCAATATAAGCTACATCCAAATTTAGCCGTTCCTAATATTTTACATTATTTTTAGAGATCTTCAAATTTCAATAAACAAAAAACCTTATGTACCGCAAATTTTGGTCTACATTCTCGGTGTATAAAAAATTGGAAATATAAAAAAAAGCATCTTATTTGAACGAGTAAAATTGGATTTAACTCATTTTGAAATGTACCGACTCAAATATTTATTTCTTGAGGGTTACCTATTACTCTTTATTCTTACACTACCAACTCGCACCGGCTTTTTTTTTTCGAAACGTCTACGCTGTTGACCCAGCAAGGTCTTAACAGCTTCACCGGACTACGTCGCACCGGCTTCATATGATTAAAATGTACTACTACCGTTATAAACGTCTGAACAACTTAGACCAGTTTTTTGAATTAATATTATATTCTACATATTATTTAAAATATCGTCGGGATAAAGTGGAAATGTCGTAACTTGCATTTTGGACTAAATTACTTTTTACCATATTCTTGTGTAAAAAAATACCGCTTCGAATGTTTTGGGCCTCGCTTTCCTACGATTTTTTTATCTATTTCTATTTTTATCTATTTTTATTTTTTTATCGATACGACCTTTGTTTTCTGCCTAGTTTCTGAACTACACATTAAAAAAAAATAAGTTTTGAAATAGTGTTTTGACTCTGGTGTAAAGGTGGGTTTTGAAGTTACAATTCTGCTTTCTCCCGTCGATATATAAATGGACATAATTGGTTATATTTAGTGGATAGACATATACTAACCAAGGCCTTTACTATCTGAATTTTTACGAAGTATAATTCTGCACAATATTATTTTTGGGACGGCATCAATGTCAAATAGATTATTAGGTAACATGTTCTGATACTTCTTAATTAAATTTATTGATTTAATAGCATAGTTATTTTTCGATGTTAGTTATTAGTGCCTTATTATTTCTTTAGGGTGTTTTGATATTGAATTTGGTTAAAGCAGCAATTTTACACGGAATATATGCCATATTACCGGCTATTTCTACAGAAATCTATTTTCTTGCTGCGTCTAGTAGACATTTTTTAAAGAAACAGGTAATTGAAAAAGGTGTCTTTTACATCAAAAGATAAATCCGTTTAATGTTCGTTGTTTTTGCAATATTCTACATCGCCCTGGGTGTCGATGTATTGAAATAGATAATCTATCTATGTAATACCTTTAAGCGAGCAATTCTAGTATATTTTATATTTGTATATATTCACGATCTCGGAAACAGTGTCAGAGCTATTTATACATGGAGGTAGTTTCGGGGACGACAAATCGATCTAGCTAGATTTTATTCATTTTTTTAACCGAGTTTTCAGGCAATGAAAAAACATAAATAGTATATAAAAATAAATTTTGCCACAGCTGTCAAAACAAAAATAGCTTAGATGGAAATCGGTTGCTCCGAAAATCCGTGTAACACTAGTTCGAATCCAAGTGACAGCAGAAGAGATATATATTCTTTTGTAAAAACAATGTTAATTTTATAACGCAAACCTAATAGTTTATTTTAATTTAAATATGTTTTTAAAGAACCGAACTAGGCTCGCTCGCCCAGTTACGGTACATCAAGTGAAATGAAGAGTTACCAGTCAACAAAGTTTGGGCATGAGAAGGCGAATACACGACTAGTTAATTAATCCAGTGTTTCGTCCGAAGTCGAAATCCGAATACTCAGTAATAATTACCAATTGAAAATAAAAAACAATTATCGTACAGATTAATTCACGATAATGTTCGTTAAATTAATTTTTAACAATATTATCTGTGCACGATTCGTCTCACTTTTAAAACGGGACGAAAGCATGAAACGACCGTTCTCTATTTTAATCTATTGTCGCTGGCACACTTGCTTTTGGGCGTGTTGCGACCGAATTCGTTGGCTTAAATTAAATATAGGTCTGTTTTCATTCCACGCTTTGTTTTCTTTTTTACATTTTGTGTCTCAATTAAAACCTGTTTGAATATTTGGTTCAATGGTTACGTAATTTGTGACGAATCTAATTTTAACGGTCGCCATCTGAACTAATTTTATCGCTAGACTTAATCGATAGTAATTCTTAACTGATATTAAATGGTGATGTATGGAAAAGATACTGAAAACATCCTAGATCTAGGACGAGTGCTAATTTTCAAGTTTGGCAATAATAACGCACCACTAAATTTTTGGCAGTTAATATTATATTTTATGGTAGTCAGCCACCACTAACTCAATCTTCGAGCACATACAGTATTCGAATACTCTTTTGATGCACTAGGTATCTTAACATGTAAACACTGCTTTATAATCATTCTTATATTTTACTGAACTATTGTATGAAATTTAGCTTTAAAACAACATATTATTGGAATTTATTAGTAGGAAATTCATTGTCAACTTTTACTAACCGTTAATCTAAATAAATTCACTGCCGTCCAAATAATGCTAGTCCGGTAAAGCTGACTTGACTCGTAGGGGCGAAAGTATTAGTCAGTTCGAAAAAAAAAAAAATTAAGGGCTGATCTACCATTTTTTTGCAATTTTATTTTTATTTTTATTCGGAATGAGGAGATATCGTACTATCAGATGTTTATGAGCATCTCAAGTTACACTTAATAAAAAGACCAGTTAGAAGTGTTTTCCGAAAGGCGCAGGCCGATAATTTTTCCACTCTTCTCCGATTTGTATTTTAGTTAAATGCAACTCTTCCTTACGGCGGCGGTATGATATACTACGTATTTAGTACACATGTGCAAGTGCAGTATCCTTTCCTTACTTTTAACGATTATAAAGTATTGTCAAGCGGCTTTTAGTACGAAATGTACGTATCATATAAATTCTCAGTAACATTGGGACCACGCTAATGCGAGTTACTACCCACACGAAGCATAAAAAAACTGAGATCATGATGAATTGGTCAAATTAACTACAATAACTAACAAAAATGGTACATTGAAGTTACGCGAAATAAATCGTACCTATACTATGACTAGCTATGATTTATGTACAATATAGAATGAGGAAGTTTACCGGAATCTTGTTTCAACTTGCAAACTTCTCGTATCTAGAATAAAAACTCATTACCTTAGAACTATTTGCAACTAGAACATATTTCGCGATCGATCGTTCATTTGATTACTGAACGCATTCAAATTTGTATTTGATCACATACCTAGTGTATTGAATGATTAATGCTAAAAGGAAGGAAGAGCGCCAATATCTTAACCTCTGTTTGGAAAAAAGTAGATCCAGCGTCTTAAATATCATTTCAAAACACAAATCTATAGCTGACAATAGCTAAATACCGGCTTAAAACTAAAAACTCTGATTATGCCTCAGTCCTAATTTAAAATAAAATGTACATTTTATGGGCTTATATTTAGGAAAGTTTTTGTATTACGTATACAGAGGAGTCGTTCAAGTAACCATTAGGTAACCAGAACTTTGGACATTTTCGGTCCGAACGTCCCACTTCTTAGCATAAGTACCGCACCCCTCCCCATCCTTCTTATATTTTTGTAAGTGTTACATAAATATATCCCAGCATTTCTGCGACAAAAAAATGAAAATATTGGTGACGTAATTTACATTCCGACGACCTTGTCTCCCATGTCATCAACTAAAGCATATAGACGCCTTTACCCAACTTGCTTGTTAAGGATTAGGTATGATTGACTCATCATCTGAATTTATAATCTTGAATTAGATAATTTGCCATTTCTGCTGACACTTTAAGCTTAAAGAAATACGAAATCAAGAGTTGAAACTGATTATTATGGTATGGTAAGAAATTAAAGTTCTTCAGAAAAAAAAGTAAACTAACGTGAATCCTGTGAATTACTATTAGGCCATAGTTATCTACAACACAATAGAAAACGTAATATACTACTATGAAGATTCCTACAGACCATAACGAAGTTGAAAAGTGGAAGGTCTCATCGAACGTGTTGATCCTTCGAACCTGAATACATCGGTACAGATATTGCTAATTTATAAAAAAAGCAACATGACATTATGCAAAAGCATTATGACATTTTGTACAGTTCGTCCGACCAGCCACCATTTTTCAGAAGAAAATCTTTTCTTGTTTATTTATCGACGTGTATCGAAAAAGGCATCTAAGTTTTGATTATCTATGCTTGTAATCATAATCATAAAAAAACGATTTCCCGTTTGTAATGGATTAAATCCAAAAAATAACCGATTTAAAAAACTCTTTCACACATACGAAGCTACATTATTAGCGAGTGACATGGGTTGTATTATATTTTCCAAAGCTACATTAACACGAGCAAAGTTTTAAGCAACAGCTAGTGATGAATAGGGACATGTTGTAGCATGTTCGGATACCGTAACGATCGCAGTACAGTATCAGCTTGCGGCAAAGAAAGTTATAGTGAAGAAACCTGGTTAAGCTACCGCCAAATTGAACATCTGTCTCCAAGCACCTGTGTGTTCTGGCATCTGCACTTGACCGCTAATTCTCTCTATACTTAATGAGTTTACCACATTAGGCCAAATCGTGACTACAACTACTGAGATTGCGGTCAAAGGTTGAAACCTATCTATATATATATAATAAGAATGTGAATTTAATGTGTCTGTACTTTTTAGATTTATATGAGAAAAATTGTTGCGTCTAAGAATAAATAATAAAATACACTTCAATCATTTTGGAAAATGTCTGTCTGCTTGTTTTAAGGTTTCATGATAAAACCTTACCAAGAAAACCACAAAGCATATCCTCCAGTAACATTTAGTCTCGGTTTCATTAAAGTCGGTTCTGTGTATCAAAAGTTATTGTAATTTTAATGACGAAGCGACTTTAGTACGACAAAAAAGTAGATAAGTAAATGGACTTAATATATTTAGATGATTTTATTAGCGTAGTCAGATCGAGAAGAAAAAAGAATAAAATTAGTGATTATTTTTTTACATTAGGTTCCTCGTGGACAGAGTTTGCGGGCACATCTAGTAATATTAAAAGCTTTTAAATATACATATATATATATATTAAGACATATCTCTGTTTTCTCAACAAGGTTACTACATTACGAAATATAATTAATTACTCAAGCCTCCAGAGATATATCAATACACCCTTGACACCTTTTCATAAACATAATTAAATACTAATAATAATATTATCGGAAACAATCTTAATATTAAGGGCAACGTTATAAAACTGTCGTTTTTGAACTTTAAAACGGCTAATTTAAATCAAGTATGTTCTTGTAATTACATGTGACCTTTCCGAGAGACCCAAGTTTCCAATCTAGGTCACAAACAACTTTGTGTTGAATGAAGACGTGGGCAGGGATTTATTGTGATGACGTAACGCTTCATTGAAAGCTACTAGGATAGATTATGTGCTAATTTTAAGGTCATTATTTAAGATATTAATTATCACTAATTGTATGCGAAGGTAGAGTCTTTTGTGGATATTGTCGCCACAATACCGTCTCCACAAATTTAAATATAAGACAAACCAAATTTTGTATACTTTATAAGTCAAACCTTTCACCACAATGTCACCCGATATTAAATGTTGATGTGGTCTGAGATGGTAACCAACTAAACCTAAAGGAAAACCTACACATGAACTGGTTCCTAGATACGTCAGAGAGAGATCATTTATGTTTGACTTAATGGCAGTAACAAGCCAAGCGAACATTAGAAAGAACCTTATCATCATTACTATAACTTCATCACTATGTTTTCTTTCAGCGAAATTGTAGGGTTTGATCCTACTTTTATACGTAGGCTGATTCTGAATATGCTACCAATGATCCATTTTTTTTTTCGAAATGTCTACGCTATTGTCCCAGCAAGGTCTTAACAGCTTCACCGGACTACAACTCCATCATCGTTCTAATCTATACTAGTATTATAAAGCTGAAGAGTTTGTTTGTTTAATCGCCCTAATCTCAGGAACCACTGGTCCGATTTGAGAAATTATTTCGGTGTTAGATAGCTCATTTATCGAGGAAGGCTATATATCATCACTAGTACCGATGGGCTTCTTTTCCTTTTGAGAGCTTCCGTTGCGTGTGCTGCATAAACGGTAACTATTCCACGAGGACGAAGTCGCGGGCAAAAGCTAGTTCTATTATAAGAATGACATGAAGATAGTGATTATATTTGTAAATGTTATACCCAATATAGATGATAACGATAATTTTAGCTAGTGATGAACTTACCAACCAGTAAGAACATAATAATTGTTATGGGTATTAATGGCGGTGTTGAAATAGATAAAAATGCTCGACACTTATGGCTCAGATGATCACATAGATGAGATGTTTCTTGAATACACTAAATATCTTATTCCATAATTTAAAAACTAAGACGCATTCTGAAGGATGGTCAATAATGCGTGGTGTGATTTTAAGGCACCTATACGCCCTCACGTGCACACTTTGAGGTTAGTCCGGTGAAGCTGTGAAGGCTCATTAGGCCAACAATGTTAGTCAATTCGAAAAAAGACCGGGAGACTCTCATATCACTGTTAGGAGTGAGGTTCCCAGGCAAAATAATGGTTGGATTAGATAGACCCGGCCTTTTTTTGTAGGGCACGCGGGGGCACTCAGTGCCCTTAAAGAGAATTTCGAAAATATCGAAGCGTTGCCATAAAAACTGAAAAAAAAAATGATGGACTTACAACTTTAGAAAATTTGTGTGCCCCAAAAGAAATTGACAAAGGCCTGGATAGACTTGCCACAGATTATAAACAAATGTTGATACTTACTTATTAACGCTACAACAACTGAAGTAAATCTATTTCTGTCTCGGTTCGGTTAAGTTAGGTTACACTTGCGAACCAAAGACAGCGCGAGCGGTAGCGTTATTACTTAAGTACCCAATTGGTCTAGCTTTGAGCACTCCAACAGTGAATATTTAGAAGACGAAGATGGTTGTTACAAAATAGAAATTCAGCTACTTACCGATAGTTGGCGTTTTACAGCGGGAGGCGTCGATGCTGGCTTCGTAGGATACCTTCCGTAACTCCCGTTGGAGCTGTTCGGTTGTGATGACGACCTGCCCATTGACCTCGGCAGTGTCTGCGACTTCATTAGCGGTCCCCCGGATCCGCTCGGGACCCGTCGGCCTGCGGTCGTTAATTTCCGTCCTGCAACTATTTCAGGGCGCAGTTGATGACTTTCTAAATACCTATGCTATTTTCGTAAGCGGTCAAAAAGCTATTAATACAGTCTGTTACGCTGTGGTTATGGTGAAATGTGTATTATTTAAATTACTTCTAATGTATATATTATCGGATGTTAATAATGCAATAAAGCGTATTCATTGATTGCCAATTAATAATGAAAGTAGAATGATATGACAGGTTTTTTATTTTATTTAAACACTCTCAATATGCA
The DNA here is from genome assembly GCA_014332785.1 of Antheraea mylitta. Taxonomy (NCBI): domain Eukaryota; kingdom Metazoa; phylum Arthropoda; class Insecta; order Lepidoptera; family Saturniidae; genus Antheraea; species Antheraea mylitta. The sequence continues at coordinate 7,276,374 of JACEII010000006.1, forward strand.
ATAGCAGGCAAGATGAATGAGTAATGTTAAAATCTCTACCAATAATTCAAACTTTCATCTTACGACGTCTAGTTGTAAAGTCAGATTAAAATGCTCCTATTACTTTTTGCAAAATTATTTCGCAACTTTCACATTTATCGCTACCTATATTCAACCACGCAAATGGTTTTATAATCATATATATATAAATTAATGTTGGTGTATTCATGTTTATGCGTTTATATATCGTTCATCCGACTTAATTAAAACCATGCAGCCGTGTTATTACAAAAGTTAAATAGGCATTGAACTCTTACTAAAAAGTTTGATCACAAAAGAGTGTCTTACCCTTGTTTACAGATGGACATTATTTATATTGCTTGCATAAAAACTTAAATCGGATGTTTAGCTAGAGACCGCTTGGAAACGTTTTTGTAATAAAGTATTTTAAACTTTAACTATATTTTTAATTTTACGTACTGATTAGTAAAACTTGTGTTATACCCGAATTTTGTTTTTGTAATAAGAGCGCTGATGTTTGCATAGTAATATTAACTTATAATAGATGGCGCGAGTGTTGTTTAAACAATTCATCGGGGCTCTACCACTAATTATGTTAAGGTAATAAAAAAAAAAAACAAAATCCAGACAGGATGTAAAATGAGCATATATGTATACACACATAATGTTATAGTACTCTCCAAGCATTAATTGGATATCTGAGTAGATATTAAAGAATATTGATATAAATTATACAATAAAGAAGAAAAAGTTAATATACCACATCTTTAAAAGGAACTAAACAGTATAAAATCATTTATCTGAACCTCATAAACATATACAATTTTTTAATTTTTAAAATACTGCTGATAATATAGACGAAAAACGCTTCTTCAATACAATACATATCTAATAGAACCGTAGAGAGTAGCTATCAATGGGATAACTTATAAATTGGTTTACACTATTTGCGGTGCAATACAATTATTAATTGTCAAGTGTAAATTGCATGTTGAATGCGGTGCACGTTTTTCGTTTCAAATGAGAATTTTAAAAGCTATAAAAAATTACAATGATAAATTATCAAGAGAATTTATAAGGATAAAAAGAATATATTCTTCACTACCTGTGCCCACGACTCCGTCCACGTGGAATCTAATGTAAAAAACATATAAATAAAATCATCTGAATATATTATGTCCATATATTTATCTACTTTTCTCTCGTACTTAAGCCGTGTCGTCATTAAAATTACAATAACTTTTGATATGTTGAAGCGATTTTAATTAAACAAAGACTAAAATGTTACTCAAGGATATGCTTTACCACTTTCTTGGTCTTCCTTGGTTTTATCCTGAACGCAGTACTTTAGAAGTGATGCGTATTCATACAAACAGACAGACAGACAGACAGACAGACAATTCTAAAAGTAATTGAAATGTATTTTTACTATTACTAATTCCTAGACACTTGTAACATTTTTTTTTTTCATGAAAATCAAAAAAGTACAGACATGTTACATTTACATTCTTACTATATGTACTTATAGATTTATATAAAAGAAACGTGGTATATATTAATTAATTATTATTATTACTGTTTTATTTTTAAGACTTTCTTGCGTTGTCATTCATTCTGAGCTACGTTCGAAATGTAAAATCCCTGATTCATCGGGAATTTGGTTATAATTAATTATAAATTTTCACTCAAACCAAACTGAATAAGCCAACGATTCTAAACAAAGAATAGACCTTCGTTCTCAAGGAGTCTTCAATGTATAGAAGAAAAGTTACATAAATATATTTTTAAATGTATGTCTATAAAACCTTATAATTGGTCTTTACGTGACCGAGTCAGTCGACTGCGAACAACCGAAACGGATAGCGATTTGAAGCTATTATAAATCTTAAATACTGTATTTATTTTAACCACTAAGCAATTCATTTTATCGTGTCGTTAATTTTATACTTATTTCGAGATGTACACAAAAAGCGGATGATCGCTTATGACCACATGATCGAAGTGAAAACTTATAAATACGTGCACACTAAAATCAATAGATACTAGTAATATGTACATATATATACATTTAAAATGCTACGTATTAATGTTATAATACGTCATAATAAGTATAATTAATAAAAACGTAATTTTTGGAAAGATGTATTCTTTGTCCTACAGTAAACACGATTGATGACGTCTGAAGCCGAATCTACACGATTTCGCGTCACAGACACGAGCGTGACAATTCACTTTCGTTTACTTTTCAATGCGCGTAAACGTCTTCAATTTAGAAAATGACTTTGAGATTTACGTTACTTTCATTAGCACTCTTTTAAAAACACCAAAATCTTAATTCTAATGTTGTTTAACAAGGCATATCGCGTATTAATTAGGCCTCGAATATTTTTTTTTTACTTTATTTTTGGCAATCAATCTTTCAGATTATTACTGCCATTGTCACGTAGTCAATAATATTACAAGCGTCGTGCGATCATTTCAATATTAGGCGTCGTGTGAGTCAATATTCTAACAAGATGGTGGATCACTTGTTAGAACATCCCTGGGAGTTTTTGTGGCATCTGAGAATTTCATGCTCCGTGGTATTATTTTCCATTCACTTCACTTATACATAATAAACTAACTATATTACGTAAAACTCCACCAAATTTACAAAGTATAGAGTCCAATAACACAAGATTATGAATAAAATATAAAATCCACTACATGACAGACTAAGAACCCGCCAAAAACTCCCTCGAATATTTGATTCTATTGCTCTTACTTTTTTTTTTCTTTACATTTACCCTACAGTAAAATCCATGAATGTAACTGGCAGCTAGTCATATAATTGTGACAACTAGATGTATGTAGAGAAGTGGAACAATAATTATTGATCCATGTCGAGATGGCTACGGGAAATACAAGTCAATCGGAAAAGAACATAGGTTTTATGTCTCGCATCAATGGATTTGTTTGCTCCCTTGCGCACGCGTACAAAGTTAAATGGGTTGGGACCAGGCCGTATTGTACACAGGTCATTGCCATTAATTTATACATTGTGATGATGCGTAGGAATATATGACGGACTCTTGGACTCTTTTATTTGATTAATAACTTCCTAAAGTCGTAAACATAATGTTATATGAACGTGTGTTTAAACTCTCCACTCGGAATAAAAAGATTCCTAGATTTCAAATTTCATTTCAACTATACGTCATAAGAAACCGATTTCGTCATACAGTTTAAAGACTACAGCACCGAAACTTTTATTTGCCGGAATATAAAGTATTTACATTATTCATGATTATGTTAATTTTTATTTTTAAATAAGCGCGATGAGCGAACAGACAATACAGAAATTGGCAGAATTAATTTTTTTGGTCGCTGTAATGATGGAATTATTTCATTAGGATTAAAACTTTAAATTATGTACCTATGCACGTGGCATTCGTTAGAGTTTAATAGCACTTATATTTTAAACGCAAAAATAATTTTATGACTTTTTCACTAAATACACTTTGAGGTGGTAATATCCCCTTTTATCCAGAATATACCAAAAAAACACGTAAACACAGCTGCAGGAAACTTATTGGCTTTGACGTGTTTAATTAAAAAATAATTTTGGTTAAGTGATTAAAGGAGCTAACCGTTCTATGTATTTCATTTAATTCACCGCCTAAAATAATCTGTTTTCCAGGACTTTTAAATTAAAAGTTTTACTTTCTTCACATGCTAACAAAACTCTAGGCTTTTTCGAAAAAGGCGAACGGTAGGAGCGGGACATTGATCCCACATCGTTTTTGCAGTTTACAGAGAAGCTATCCAAAAAAATAAATACAATAGTATAATGCATAGAATTTGTCGGAAAAACTGAAAACCTGTTCATTATTTCCGGGTTCGATTACCGCATAGATAATAATAATTTATTTACTTACGTAGTGACAATGACCTTAGTGCCAACATAATAAACTTACTTTCAGAAATGAGAATTTAAGCGAGTTTCAAATCTTGTATAAATTCTCGGTCACGTACACTTTCACATGCATTATATTTATTCATATTATTATTTGAAACGTAATTCTGCTCGTGATCAAATTTTAAATATAATATGATTATCCGTCTATTATCAAACAAGATTTGTTAAGTATTAGTTTTATATAATATTTATCGTCTTTTAATTTACAGGCAAAAATCAATATTTGAGTCGTTATATTAAAAAAAAATTCAAAATGAGCCAAATTCGTTTTATTCCTCAATCTGACTACGTTATTGACCTAGCAAGGTCTTTATCAGCTTCAGTGGATTACTAAGGCTAGTGCTTGCGGCACTCAGCTGATTATATTTGACAACTAGCTCAAGGGTGCACGGCACATCTCGGCTTGGGCTTGACCTAGCAAGGTCTTTAACATCTTCAGTGGATTACTAAGGCTAGCGCTTGCGGCACTCAGCTGATTATATTTGACAACTAGCTCAAGGGTGCACGGCACACCTCGGCTTGGGCTGTTGCCTGATACGTGCAATGCGCGACCTATCTGAGCTAACCTAACTATTCATATATATATGAGTTATTGAAACATATATGTGTACCAAACATACATACCTCAACAACTCTTACATATATTTCGTATCGTATAATTTTCTAAACTATTTCAGTTTGATAAGGGAAAAAATAAAACCCTTCCATTTTCATGTCTAAGCGTGTATGCGTGCACAAGTGTGGAGGTGATATGTGTAATGTTGTCGCAGTGATGTAAGATCTTGTGTCACTGTATCGCGCGTAGCCAAATTCGTTTTTAGTCAGTCCTAATGCATTAGGTTATTTTCAAATTTTATACTTATGTAAGATAAGATTATAGAAAAATAACAAGAATGTTAGGGACGGCAAAATTTGGACTTCGTTTTCGCTGTATAAAAACGGAAAAGCTTAAAGGACTTAAACATGTTATATTGACTATAAAAATTGGTTTTAGCTAATTTTGAAATCGATTGCAATAAAACTCTGTATATAAAAAATGTATTAACAATAACACAATATATTTAAATAAGTAGATAGTGGGAAAACAGTTAAGAACATCTCCCTCCTCTGTTTCTCAACCAGATTTCTTTATTATTTTTTGTTTTGTAGCTATTAACAAGCTTAAGTGTTATTGATAAAAATTAGAAAGTTTTTTTTGTATATAGTCGAAGTTCGACCACCGGACAAGTTTTCGTTTACTTAATTTGATAACATATATTACAGTTGTTACAATATAGGATACGCTTTATTCAGAGAAAAAGTACTGCTCCTAAAGGATTGGTCTAGTCTATATTATATTAACTATCAATATGATCCAATATATCCATACATACCTATATATAACAACGTAGTTTTGCTCACAGCTCCACATATTTTCTATACAACTGCATCTATTTAATAGTCCTGTGCAGCTATTAAGACCTTGCTAGGTCAATAGGGTAGTCAGATCGAGAAAAAAGAGCTGCCTCTATTTGGCTAAGTCGTTTCATTTGTCTATGCAATTACCAGGATAAAGTTTGCGTGTAAAGAATTGTTTGAAAACTCTTTTTGAAAAAGTGAGAATTTTAGGTGAAGAATTTCCAGTGAAAAAACTGAGAGAGACAAGACTGTAGGAAGGTCTTCTAAAATATTAACAGATAGACGTGCAATTGTTCAGCCAGTATTTTATTACAATATATGGACGTACTGTAAAAAGATATTGTTACATGTTTTACATTACAAAACGAATGCAAAGCCGAGACTGGTAGCTAGTATAACATATTTAAAAATTAAGAAAACAATAACATAAATTGAATTAGCAGTTCCCGAGTTATATAAACACCAAGAAATAGACAAATACGTTCTATATTTTTTTATCTATAATAATTCGTTTTTCTTTTTTTGCTATTGTTTTATAAGCATTTGTTATTGTAGAGTGACAGACTAATTGGAATGTTGGTTAGTGATAAGATCTAATGCAATTTAAAATTATAAGTGACCGCTGAAAGGTTTTGTTAGCACTTGAATACACATTGTAGGATTCTGAACAGGGACAGCGTAAAATAGAATCACTGTGACAGATCTAGTATACGGTAATCTCGATTCAGCCGGGTAGAAATCCCTACTCCACGCTCGGTTATCCTGCTTGATCCTGGTACATGACACGCCAAGGCGCGTCTCTATTTTTTACTTACTGAGACCCGCAGCCTAATCTGCGTTGTTTATTTTTGTAACACTATACTTTATGCATAAAGGACGTAACATAAACCTTTATGCATCTCTTATATGAAGAACTTTATCACCCAATTGTTTAACGTGTGGATCGATAGAAGAATTGCAACACTTGTGGATGGAATGTGACCGCAATAAATCACAACGAAAAGCTGTTATCGATCAGTTACAGATTAATACATTAGATAAGAATAGCTTCCATAGAATCTTGTGTGCACCTCCAAGTGAGAAAGCCAAGATTCTACGAAAGTTTCTGTTAAAGTCTATTCTGTGAATAAGCTAAGATTAGGGTACGATGGGACTGATATGTTCATGTTCATGGACCTGAGTCCCTACATAAAAAATTATTAAAAAAACATTTATCTATTCTTTTTGGCCCCACTTATCCACGGTAATAAAACATATTGTTGAACGCGTTCTGCTTAAAAGAGTCGTAGTCTAACTAACTACATATTAGATGGCGTTACAGAAGTGGAGATGGACAGGCCACATGATCCGAGATCCTCAAAACGAATGGAGGCAAATGATTATAAACTGGTATCCCAGTGATGGCAAGCAAAACAGAGGACGACAAGTAACAAGATAAGTTTAAACTTACGGCTGGATATCACTAGAGAAAGACCGAATCCAGTGAAAAATGATGAAGGCCTATGCAAGAGGCAGACTAAATTACGTCATATTGTATAAAAAAAATGTGTGTGTACTTTGTACACGCGTTAGAAGATCTACTTTTTTGGCTTAACAAGATAAATATAATTTATTCAAAAATTTTATTTTTCGCCTTATTCTACGTTTGTAGAAAAAACGACACTAACAACAGAAAAAATGTATTTGATACATTGAAAGTTTTAATACAAAGAAATGCAAACAACAAATACAAAGAAACAAAATGTTGACTATAACTTCAGGGTGTCGGTTTTTCCTGACGGTGTGCGCGCGCATCGTAAAATTGACTCTCATCATTTTTCCCTAACGCGCCAAAAGAAGTACAACTTCAATAAACGCAATTCATCTATTAGCTTTTGTGTGACGCCCACACAACGAGATACCTTATCATTTAAGTGAAACGGTAAGGAAATATTTTCGTTACACGTTACGAATTAAACGTATGTATTTATGTGTTTTAAACTTTATAAGCGGTCTGGTTAATTCCACGTGGATTATAACATCTGAATCACATGTTCGATTTATTTAAGTTTCACAAAACTGAGTTCAATGAACAAAAATCGACACGAATCCTGCTAAAAGTGAACACACAATATGTATAGAATAAGAGAAAGTCTTTCATATAATTAAAACAAAGAAAAAATAAATTAAATCAAACATTTAAATAAATGTTTTTTTTTTTTTTATAAGTAGTTGAGCTCAAAGAAACAAAAAGAATATATCAAATTTAAAATGTAAACTATTACAAAAATCATGAGATAGATATTATTACACTATACAAAATAGTACGGAACACATTAATATCACATTAATGGTGTGTGCGACGCGGATATTTACACGCTTATCTTTAAAGGGGAAATACAAATTTTATCAACTATATTACATGTAATTTATTATTCTAAAAAATGTTCAACACCAGTAACCATGGTCACAATAAAATATAATCCATTGTGTAGTCCGGTGAAGCTGTTAAGACCTTACTGGGTCAATAGCGTAGTCATTTCGAAAAAAAAAAATCCATTGTGTAAAGCAGTTTCATATACGTATGTGACCACTACAGTTCGAAAACCGTTAATGCGTACATTGTCCAGGCAATCTATAGATTAACTAACTAATTCACTCCATTAACGTGCGAAATCATGAGTTATTGGAATTAGCCCGCTGCTAGCGCTTATTTTTATCACAAGAGGAACCTAACTGAAATGTCGCTACTGCGTTATATCTCATTGACTAGCAATTGCCTGCAACTTCGTCTGCATTAAAATCTTATAGATGACTAGCCTTATTCTCGCGTTAGTGTAGATTATAATATTAGTAAGGATAGATTATTTTCATGAACATAAACAGATTATTTCTAACCTACTTGGTGTGATCCTTATATTTTTACCAATTTAAAAAATATCTTTTTAATTTACAACCTATGTATTATTCAGATGTATAAGCTACGTTAGTTCAAAATCCGTTACTTTAAAATTTATTCAGTAGTTTTTCCGTAAAAGAAATGAACATTCATCACCATATCTTTTCCTGTTTATAATATTAATAAGATAAATCTATTCAGTGGCATAGCTCCAAACCATGGAAATGAGAAATCAAATCAGATAATTTATGGTGCTTTAATGAATCAATCTAGTCAATCTGCACATTACCTAAATAATCTTTAGAATAACTGACTACTACATTTTAGCCATAACTTATACAAATAAAATCACACTTTGTTACTTATTTATTATGTACATATTAACAAGCCAAATGATGTGTAAGGCATAAAGAAACCCACATGCAAACATTGACCAAATGCATTAAAATTATATGAAATTCTCATTTATTATGATGTAATCCAAACTGGATGTGTTACATCAGTTATCACTCGAATGGTTAATATAGTTTTGCAGTAGGTTATTTTGTCAAACGAAGCTAAGCTATATCGTTGAGGTGCTCTACCTTCTGACGGAGGCTTCGTTTGACCAGTGTTCGTACTTTCTGTATGAGCTAGTAAGGTTGTCTTCGACTTCTCTAATGGCCTTCGCACCTTAAGAGGTGACTCCGTAGGCTTTTTGTCACTCCGTTCTGGTTCACTTTCAACGCCCAATTTACTTAGGGCGACTAGGTTTGCTACATTAGAGAACATAGTGATTATATGTTTATTGTTTTAAGGATAAAGGCCATAAGCAGCAAGGTGAATGTGAGTAATGGGTTGGCTCATGTAACACCACAAATTTCTTAAATAATTTCTATTTCGTTCACTAATAATGTTCCACTTTTCTTTATCTTATTTGACGTCAATTATAGTTTCTGAGTGAACAGAAAACAAATGTCCTGTTGAAATTTTAAATGTAGAATGACTGACATGTGTATTGTATTTTGAGGTTATGTAATTAACATTTAAGCTTAAGCAGAAAATTGCATGAAAGTTGGGCATTAGGAATAATTATGCTTATTCTTAATAACTGCTTAAATATTCTTTATGCAGATTTCTAACATAGAAAGAACAACTCAACTTCTACATAAGTTAGAATTTATCTATATTAATTGCCACCCACCAATCACCTTATCTGCCAGGCCTTACACATAGCTATAATAAATGGTGTTTTTTTTTAAACTAAAAGAAACAAAGCACAAGCATGCATACATCCAGCCAATTATTATTAAAACTTGAAAAGGACAACACAGCACTTTATTAAAATAGCTTGATTCTAATGATGGCGGAGTCTTTAAAAGATAAAATATGTATACCAAGGAAGTGTAATCGGTCCTTAGCCATGCCTAGGTTTGTCTTCATTTTATCATGTAATCTTTGGGCTCGTTGCCACGCATCTCCACGTCCACCCCAACAATCAACAGCTATACCACGTTCCAACTCATATATACCCTTCTTGTATAATTCTATTGCTAATTCTTTTTGACCTATTTTAAAAAACAAAATGTCTTGTTAAATTTGTCTAATGACTTTTCTTAGTCAGAATTATACATATTGATGACTATAGTGATTGATTAGGAGTTGAGAAGCATTTCTGCTTTCTTTTCATAATGCTATCAAAATTATGGGGGTTTTGTGATTATTCCAAGGTTAGAAGAAAAGAGTACAACGGAACTGGTAGTTTTGTGAACCTATACCCCTAAAATGAGTAAAAAACATAATAGAATTTCAGCAATATGCAGTTAACTACAATAATATGCTTAGCCAAAAATTATTGCATATAATGTCATAGAAATGCAAGGGTATCATTTTTTTAAATCTATATACACATCAATTTAAGAATAGGAACAATTTTAATACCACAGGAGTAACTTGTAAAAGCTATGAATTAATTAATGTAAGCAATCAACAGATGAGAAATTTCATTGTTTAAATAGATCACTTTTAATTCAACTTGGAAGAATACAGCAATGAATAACAACTACCACTTGATAATTCAGGATCATTACTTTACATTCTACATATGAAATAAACTCAGCAAACCAATTGTATAACTAATAAAAAAAATGCAGTTTATGTTTACATTTCTCAAATAAACTGTTATAGAAACTTGGCTAAATTCCAAATCACAAAAAGAAGATTTTACCCCTTTTCATGACTGATTCATAACACTATTATTAAATTAGTATTGAGTCACTACAAAAACAATAAAATCTAAAAGGTTAACGACCCGACTCACCCTCATTCTCCTCATCAATCTTCAAAGCTTTTGATATGTATTCAAAAGCTTTGCGATGATGGTGCTTTTGTTTAGCCAACAATGGGTCTCCAGGTCCCACGTGATGTGCCATTTCTTCCTGTACTAATTCTGTAGACACCACACCGTCTTTAACTACAACTTCTAAGTTACACTCACCAATTTTACGAGGCTTATTCATAAACCGATGAGAAGCCGAATACAAATATTTGAAAATTATAAACAACTGATATAAAATCGATCTTAGTATATTGAACAAAATTATAATCGGGAAAGAAACAACATAAAGATTCCTTTTATGAACAGAAGGTTGCGATTCATTTCGCAACGTTGACCCCTTTGCTAGGTCTGCATCTGATTTTTTTGATTTTCGGTTCGGGGACCTGGTATTTTTCCTCGACAATCGACCACCATTTGAATCGTCGCCCGACACCATCAAGAACGCTGACCCCCCGACTTGTTCAATACAAAAACTCCATACACTCTATAGACAAAGGAACACACGTTTATTCTACTCGCTATCCATAAAATACGGCAAAAAAAATCGTGGTTCGTGAAAGCAATATTGACAAAGTTTGACGTTTGTGTGACGGTTATGACAGCACAGATAAGATAAAATATTGGTTTTCTAATAAGAAAATAAATAAATAAAAACAGCAATATTTATTTTTTAGTTTAATTATTAATTTGTTAAGTCTGATGAATTTAAATTTAATTTAATTTAATAATTTTCATGTGTCAAAATAATACTTCACTGAAAGTTACAGAAAAATCTCACTTCCTTTACGATATTTATAATATACCTACAAAGCTTTCTGAGAGTGATTAAATCATACATAATTTACAACATAATAGCAAATAATTTCGTAATAGTCTTCAAAATGCTTTTTTCTTAATATAGGAAATTGTTTCATTGGTAACCAAGAAATATTGTTTGATAAGTCAATTTTTCTTGTGGTCCATTGTCTTATAAAAAATATAACTTAAAAGCTGGGTCTTTCAAACTTGTGTAGTCTGTATATAGCTTATCTTATTTTACAGATCCAAATGATTTAACATAGGCGGCGATCGGAAAACTCAGTAATTGGAAATCTAATGTGATGAGAACATAATAAAGATGGAAAAATAATGTACGAAATATTATATAGAACATTTGGCGCTTATGGCTTTATATTAACATGGTGAAAATCGGAAGAATACATAAGAACAACTTATATTGACAACTTCAAAATTGACAGTATGGATTAATTCCTTCGCCTGTCTTACTGGACGAATATTATTACTACTACTAATTAGAGATGTGAGGTTAACGGAAATGAATCGATAATATAATAATCGATTTTTCTTTCGCTAAATATTAATCAATGTCAGAAAATTGAATATAGTAACAATAAATAATATTTGCGGAAAAATCGTTTTTTTTAATATGTCAAAATATATATATAAAATGAAATAAATAAAAATAACCTTTTTAAAATAAAAAGCAAAACAAATGTTCCTTTAAACTTTCATGGTAAAGAATAGGGAAACTAAATATCATTATAGATACAAATTCTCAGTACTACTTTTATTATAATAAAAATAAATGAACATCTCAACAAAATGATAAACTTATTGCCTCAAAAACTAAAATATTAATCTAATAAAAAAAAGACAGTGGGATGTTTTGTTCCATGTACTGTTTTAAATATGTAATATTACTAAAGTTTTTGATTTTTTAGAACAGTACATGCGTACATGCATATTGCTGTGATATTATTCTTCTTCGTTATATCCGTACATGCATATTGCTGTGATATTATTCTTCTTCGTTATATCCCATAAATACAATCAGCCGCTTTTACGTGTTTTACATTAAGAAGTCATTTTAATGTTTACTAACAACTATATTATCTCACTCTTAACTTTTAAATAATAATGACCTTACTTTGTTTTTTTTTTTCATCCGTTGCGCTAAATGGCGCTGATTGTGAAAATCGATTAAAACGCGTAGTTTATATAATCGATTTATAAATATCGATTAATATAACTATAAAAGTTAAATATAAAAAATTGATTACAACTATTTCAATTAATTCGATTATTTAATAAATCCCTAGTACTAATGTGATGAAATATATTGTGCGTCTGGATTGTGGTGTGCGATGTTGATAATTTATCAATGCTATAAATTATAAAGATCCATTATTTATTAGTATATCAGTATTTATACAAAATTTTTAGTGTTAATCTTTATATTATAATAAGTACTTAAGGTAATTTTAATTAAATACTGTAGTACATCAAAATTAACCTATGAAAGTGATTGTTTTTTTCTCTGATTGTTTACTACAAAACCGATATTTTAATATTTTAGTTGAAAGACATGGCTGAAGAGCATTTAGAGAAACTTAATGTTAATGACGACGAAGACTTTGTGGACCCGTGGAACGTTACTGGCAAATCTGAGACTGGCATTGACTATGATAAGTTGATAAGTTCGTTTTTTCTTATATATATTGCAATATTTTAATTTCATAATTATTAGTCTACTTTTAATCATTGCAGTCCTTGTTATAAGTACCATAGAAGATAATACACCTGGCAGTATAGTTTCTTCAGGGTATAATTTAATCCATATGTTATTTGATTAGGTTTGAATGAAATGATTTCTTTTATCATAATAATAATTATAAACCTATATATTAGCTTCATTTTTAGCATTGTCATTATAAAGAGGGAGGTGAAAGAAATTAAAAGAATAAGACGTTTTTTTTTACTTAGGACTTTTTTTCTCGAACTGACTAAGCTATTGACCTAGCAAGGTCTTAACAGCTTCTAGGACTACGAACTTAGGGTAACAAACAATTGTACTCAGAAATACATTTAAGCAATATTCCATAAAAAACAAATAGTTCTTTGAGAACAATCCGCAGTGCCACCTTCGGATTAAGTTTAAAAAAAAAATTTGAGCAGTAGATACAGTTTATTTATTATTTTGTGAATAAAGGATCATGCAATTAAAATATGTGATAACAATTAATTAAAGGTTATTACAACAAGATACCCTATTCATCAAAAGTGTTTTTTGTTTATTTACAAAAAATTTTACATTCCAGAGAGATTTGGGAGTCAGAAAATTGATGAAGAACTTTTACAAAGATTTGAGAAAGTGACTGGACAGAAAGGTATAGTTTATACATATATAATATAATCAGTATTATTTAGGATATGATTTATAAGTTACTAAATTTTACTTGCTTTAAAATAAATTTTTGACCTCTCTTTCAGGAAGAGTATTTTTTCTGTATAAAAAATAGCGAAATCCTATTCTTTTCCCTGACAATGTTTATGCTAAATTTCATGATAATAAAGTATGTAGCGAAAGTGTGACATAACAAATAAATAATTTAAAAAATATGCATATTTATATTATTAGTTAAGTTATGATTAAAAATATAATTTACTTCATATTTCATTATTTATATAGGTGATTGTGTAGGTGGTAGTGCCACCCTGAAACTATTATTGGTTCCAGTAAGAATGTGTCGGCTCACCCGGGGTACTACCACCCACAGAAACACTCAAGTGAAGTAGCAGTGCTTGAATTATTGTGTTTTGTTTCATCAGTGCGAGCACCGGAGGACCACGTTCCCTAATACTCCGCCCCCTCACTCTGCCCCCTCTCTTCCCTATTTCACCCAAACACAGGCTGCCAACAGTGCCTATGAACGGAGTTAATTACTTAACATCAGGTGACCCACCTGTTTCTTTGCCTCCTATGATATAAAAAAACCTACATATGAAAAGTAGATTTTATTTGGATGATAAAGTTTGCAGTAATATTATTTTACCTTATGGTTATTATATAGGTATGAGCAATTAATAAAGTAAATCAACAATAGAACATGATATCAAATATCCATATTCTGAGAATAGTTTTAATATAGTATTAATTTTAAAAAATGTTTAAATTGCTGATTGGCAATTCTTCTTGTTTTGACTCCGCAGAAGCACTTGCCAGTGTCAATGTTTTGTTTCAACGGACGTTATAGTACAATAATATTACAAGCATTGTTGACCATTTCAATATTCTAACAAGTTGGCGGATCTCTTGTTAGAACCTTCCTGGGAGTTTTTGTGGCATCTCAAAATTTCATCCTCCGTGGTGTTATTTTCGATTCACTTCACTTTTGAACAATATACTAACTATATTATGTAAATCACCACCAAATTTATAAAATATTTAAATGGGTCCTGTGGACAACGTCCTACCCTGATAATAAAAAAAACCTTGACAGATTATACATATACCAAAATCCAAACATTCCTCATGCATCACTTTATCCACTGCTAAAAACCGCATGAAAATCTATTTAGTAGTTTTTGAATTAATTATGAACAGACTGCTGTGGCAGAAGGCTTTTTTTTATAATGTGTAGTGATGTTGATATAAGATATGCCACATATGATTAAGTCACATAGAAAAAATTACATTCAATTATGTAATTAGTAACGTATTTCTTTTTAGCTCATCACTTCTTAAGGAGAGGGATATTTTTCTCACATCGGGACTTGCACATCATCTTGAATCTATATGAGGCTGGAAAGAAGTTTTACCTTTATACAGGTAGAGGACCCTCATCCGAGAGCATGCATATAGGACATATGATACCTTTCATGTTTACTAAGTGAGTTCTTCAATTAGGAATTGTTCATGATTATTTTACATTTCTTAAAGGTTAAAATGTCTTCACAATTTGTTAATAGTAAAACATATTAATTGATCTTCGTATAATTGATTATGTAATGTTTATTGTATGTTGTTTTAAGCATTAAACACATGAACAAAATTTTATAACTTTAGGTGTCTCATCCAGTAATATCTATAACCTATCACTAACTACACCATAACTAATTTACCATTACTTCTTGCTTTCTAGGTACACTGCTGTAGGAAAGTGGCAGTAACATATTTTGTTAGATTTTATAATGTGCTTTTTTAAAGCAGTGGTTGGTTTTAATACATAATACTGAAAAGTCTATTCTATTTTTATGGGAAGGAAAAGGAATGAAATACAATACAATTACAAATTATATAAAAAAATAAAGTTTATAATGTACAATTTTAAAATAATTCATTGATTTTGTGAGAAAACTGATTTGTGTGACTGTGACTTCTATAGAAATCACTTTAGTAATTATTGATTGACTATATTTTTTTATTTAATTTGTGTAGGCTATAGTAAAGAATGTTTATCCAAATTTTTTTTTATCGTAGCACAGCAAAGTGACTGCAATGTGCCTGATGGATGGTAACCACAGTGCAATCCAAAAATAATGGCGACCACCGAGAGACACACCATCTCTTGGCGGTCGCCGCTGTCATGCAGGCCCGCGTAAAATAAATATATACCTATAAATCGAATAACCCAATTGTTAAAATATATACAAAATTCACAATCAAATTCGAAATATCAGAGGGCGAGATCAAGTAGGTGTATATAATGCATTATAAAAATTAATTAAATATACCCTAATTTGTCATTAATTTAATATGTAATCAGAGTTAAGGTTGTTTAGGTAGATTTTCTTATTACACATTGAGTTGCTAAAATCAAGGAAATGTTTTAAATATTTTTAGTATTGTTTCAGATGGCTTCAAGAAGTATTCAAAGTACCATTAATTATTCAATTAACTGATGATGAGAAAGCTCTTTGGAAAGATATTAAAGTTGAGGATGCAAGACAAATGGCTTTTAACAATGCCAAAGACATCATAGCTGTGGGATTTGATCCATCGAATACTTTTATATTTAATAATTTAGATTTTATTGGGTAAGTATATTTTTTTCAATTGACTAGTGTCAATAGCTATATATAAAAATGAACTTTGGTGTATTCTTGTGGGGTCAATGTCAATTTGTGTCATGTTTGATCAATTATTGTGATAGTATTGGTAGGTGGTAGAGCCAAACTGAAGCTATTAATGGTTTCAGCATGAATGGGTCGGCTCGTCCAGGGTAGCATCACCTTCTCACAGAAAACCAACGTGACGTAACAGTGCTTGCATTGTTATGTATCGTTCGGTCAGTGAAAGCGCCGGAGACCCATCTATTTTCCCCTTCTTCCTTCCCTTCCTTTAATCCCTCCCGCCCACAAACAACACAGGGGAGTGGCAACCCAATTGCGACTCCCCTGGTGTTGCAAGTGTCTATGGACAGTGCTGATCACTGAACATCAGGTGACCCATCTGTTCATTTGCCTCCTATGATATAAAAAAAAGAATAGTAGGTACATCTGCTTGTTATGTAGAGCTTTCTGTTTTGTGGTAAGGCTTTTTCTCTAGCTAGGGCTAGCTAGCATCCTCAAGTTTGTCTTCCAAACTTGATGTCAATAAGCTATTTTGTAATTCTTTGTTTCATAAACATTTTCAGACAATGTCCAGCTTTCTATCAGAACATGTTACGGATACAGAAATGCGTAACGTATAATCAAGTCAAGGGTATCTTCGGGTTCGGTGACTCTGACGTCATCGGAAAAATCACTTTCCCGTCGATAGAGGCCGCTCCTGCTTTCTCAACAACTTTCCCGTTCATATTCGATAATAAAGTAGTGAGTATTATTTAAAACTACTTATTGAATGACTGATTAGTACATGTGTCTCTAGCTAGATATACTGAGGTAGGATGTAAAAGGTTGCAAAACACTGGAACGGGAAAAAAATCATAAATTGACATATAAAAACCCAAGCCGCACAGTCTCCAATAAAAGTTGTGTTCAAAACCGGATGCAAAAACTCCCCAATATACATACGTGGCTATAGTTATGCGATTAAACGTTACCCGAATGATTTAAAGGTATTTTTACAATAAAAAACTGCATAATCCAAAATTTTGCACATATTTTTTTGTGCCGGCTGTGAAAGTCAAGTGTGTTTTGGGTTTTTGCATATCAATGAATTCAGATTACTTTATTAATCACTATTTTGTAGTTCAGTTAAATAATAACAATAGTTGCTCATATTTAAAACGATTTTCAACAAGACTAAAATAAATAAAAACATAAGGCCAATAGCCGTCCCATATTCACATAGAATAGTTATTTTGTCGGAACGATAATTAATTACTTCGGTATGATACAATAGATGGCACTATACTTTATATCAATAAGTCCCATACCAGGTGAAAGATTAGACACTTGCAATATTCTAATATATGGTTCACTTCATGGTAACATTAACACATAAACTAATAATATTAAAACAAAAACTAATAAACAACCAATAAAACTTAAGTTAAAGTTTGTTCTAAGACTGTCAAAAGTATAGCTATATATGTGTAAATAAAATAATAAACCTAAGTGCAAAAACCTGTTCTAAAAGCTACAATGGTCGTTCGGAGGTTAATAACTGTCGATAGTAAAACTGGCAATTAACACTTTTGCTTTGTTCCTGATGCTCCCTTTCAAATAAAAATGATTTCACCCAGCGGTCATTGAAACTATGCTTTAACATAGACGCATAGAGGATTGTGTATAATTTTTGTATTATTCTAGATAATAAGGTCAAATATTAAGCATCTATTTTTTAATTTGATTTAGAACGAGAATCGAGTGCAGAGTGTCCTCTAGAAATATTGCTTCTACCTAAACAGACACCCGGTATACATGTGAATCAAACTGACGCGACACTAGATGTTGATTATTATTTGACCTCGACCTGATATTTGGTATTGTGACCTAGTTATTAACTACAGGACTTCTATTTGCAGTATTTTGCTAAATAAACTTTAAATGGCAAAAATAGAGTTTTCTTGTTAAAGTATGGTTATGATTCTTACAGTATCTTAATTTTTCAATTTTGTTCACGCTTTAAATTAAAACGGCGATATCGGGAGCGTTACATCTACGCCAACCAACCAATACGGAAACAGCGAAAAGTCCGTTACAATTGACAGTCCATTGTTAAAAAAAATTAAACGCATATCACGAGACGACGCACGTATTTTTATTTACTCAAGCCGACATTATGTAGCCTGGAAAGGCACAAACAAATTTGAAACCGTTATCTCGCCATTTCTGCTATCATTTTGCAGCTACCATCATATAATGAAAGGAATCACTGGCCCATCATGAATTCTAAGATGAAGCAATCCCAAAAATTAGATAAATTTTAAATTTTTAGGTCCCATGCCTAGTCCCTTGCGCTATAGATCAGGATCCATACTTCCGTATGACTCGGGACGTAGCAGCCAGATTAAAGATGCCCAAACCAGCTCTCATTCACTCCACCTTCCTGCCAGCGTTGCAGGGGGCACAGCACAAGATGTCAGCTAGCGACCCTAATGCCTCCATATTCCTTAATGATACCGCTAAACAAATAAAAAATAAGGTACGTAACCATTAACAATCATTCCATATAAAATATATTAATTAATATATTAAGTTTGTATTATCTATATAAACCCAATATCAGGTCTATCATTGTGGGTTCACGCGATACAGTGACACAAGACCTTACATCACCGCTACAACATCACGCAAATCACCTATACACACTTGCGCGCCTATGCGCTTACACGCTGTTTTTCTTTTTCAGAGAAATAAACGATAAAGAGTTCTACCCTTATTTTTCCCTATCTTATCCTATATAGTTTTAAAGAATTTTTCCAACACAAAATACATATAGGAGTTGTTGAGGCACGCACGTTTGGTACGCATGCATGTTTCAATAACTCATATACGTATATCCGGAACCTATATCCCTTGGGTCGAAGAGGTCAAATATCTCGGTGTTACATTAGATAAACATTTAAAGTTCAATTCACATATAGACAGAGTGCGAAACAGCTGCTATGGTCTTGGGTCGCCTCCATCTGTTGCTTTGTCATAAGAGTAAGATGTCCCTGAGACACAAGCTCACTTTGTATAAGACGTGTATTCGTCCCGTGATGACATACAGCTGCCCCGTTTTTGCGTATATGTCCAAAGATAACTTTCATAAGCTGCAGGTTCTCCAAAATCGTGTTTTACGTAAAGTGACCGGTGCCCCGTGGTACATCCGGAGAGTCGATCTTCATAGAAACCTAGAGATCCCTTCTAACTGGCCGTACATAAAATCACTTACAATTAGTTATTTTGAAAAAGCCGCGAATCATCCTAGTCCGTCAGTGGTATCCGCCGCACAATACGAACCCGTACCGAACGCTGCGCATTATTATAGACGTCCGCGACATATTTTAATCGACCCTCCTGATGAAATAACGGCAGTGAGCGATCAGTACCAGCCTGTCTCTCCAAACAGAGCGTGCTCACGCCTACATCCGCGTAACCACAGATCACGCCGCCGTGGTCTGGGGGTAAGTTTCGTTTCCGCACACCAGATTACGCACACATCGGCAGCGGCTCAAGCCTAGGTCCGTTCCCTCGGCGTGGAGCCCTTGAGTGCGCTGTTCGCGCGATACAGTGACACAAAATGTTACATCACTGCAACAACAGTACACATATCACCCCCACGCACGTGCACGCATACACGCCTACACATGAAAGTGGAAGGGTTTTGTTTCTTTTCTTTATCGAACTGAAATAGTTTGGAAAATTATCCGATACGAAATATAAGAGTTGTTGAGGTATGTATGCTTGGTACACATATATGCTTCAACAACTCATATATGTATGAATAGTTAGCTTAGGTCAGCTCAGATAGGTCGCGAATTGCACATTTCGTGCAGCAGCCCAGGCCGAGGTGTGCCGTGCACCCTTGAGCTAGTTGCCCAAATAAAATCGGTCGAGTGCCGCAAGCGCTCGCCTTAGTAGTCCGGTGAAGCTGTTAAGACCTTGCTGGGTCAATAGCGTAGTCAGTTCGAAAAAAAATATATACGTATATCTAGATAGCTTAGCTTAGGTTATCACAGATAGGTCGCGTTTTTTGTACAAAACAAGCGACAGCCCAAGCCGAGGTGTGCCGTGCACCCTAAAGTTAGTAGCCCAACATCCCGAATCGGCTGAGTGGCTTTAGCGCTCGCCTCAATAGTTCGGTGAAGCTGTGAAGATCATTCCAGGTCAACAGCGATTTCATTTCGAAAAAAAAGGTCTATCATTGTGTATACACTTCTTTATCTAAAATTTACAAATAAATAGAGTAGGATGTGTTAAATATAAGTTTTCTTGATATATTTTTATAAAGTGAATTTATATCCTGTTACCAATATTAAATATAATTGAATTTTTTGCAATAGATAAATAAATACGCTTTCTCTGGTGGCCGCGCCACAATTGAGGAGCACAGGGAGAAGGGTGGCAACACAGATGTCGACATTTCATTCAAATATCTCACTTTCTTCCTGGAGGATGACGAGAAATTGGCAGAGGTAAATGTGCTCTGTGTAAATCAATAATACTTAGTAAATAGGATTTCAAGATCGGCTGATTAGTTTGGTATATTGGTATAAAGCCCTGATTTAAACACTTCGAATAATATGTCCAGCAGTGAGGTAACATAGTTATAAGAAGTATAGAAATTGTAGAGTCCTTTTAAAAGGACTAAATGACTGTTTAATTAATAGTTTTGTAAAATTTAGAGGTACTTGAACCTTGAATTTTATGCTCCTATTGTATACTTTTGGTCAGGGCTGGCGATTCTTCGTAAAAAAAAAAACTATTTTTAAATTAATTGGTATTGTGGCAAGTGGAATCGATTCGTGAAAAAATCGAGTTGTAGTGGAATGATCGATAATCCTATATCGAATGACAACTTTAAAGTGTCAAATATTGATTTACTTATGCGATTTTTTGTAATATCATATAGGAGGCAAACGAACAGGCGGGTCACCTGATGTTAAGCGATCACCGTCGTCCATAGACACTAGCATCACCATGGGTGTTGCAAGTGCGTTATCAGCCTGTGTTTTGGGGAAATGAGGTTAAGAGGAAGGGTAGAAGAATGGAGAAGGAAGGTGGGGAAGGGAGGGGAGATGGAACTCTGGCGATTTAACTAATCGAACGAAACGCAACAATGCAAACACCGTTACTTCACGTCGGTTTTCTGTGAGAGGGTGGTACTACCCCAGACGAGCCGGCCCATTCATACTGAAACTAGTAATGCTTTCAGCGTGGCTCTACCACCTCTTTAATGTTTATATCGATTTTTCTTAAAATCGTTGCTTCGATTAATCGATCTCAGATCACTATGCCTACTATTGGTCCATTTTAGATCTTTTCGTGCTCGCAACTAGTGACGAAGTTTAACTATTGTTTTTTTTTTACAAATCAGGTAAAGAAGAAGTACGAATCTGGTGAGATGTTAACAGGGGAATTGAAGAAGGTAGCAATAGATACGATAACGCCGTGGGTTCAAGATTACCAGGCCCGTCGAGCGACTGTCACTGATGACGTCATGCGGGAGTTCTTCGCTATAAGAAAAATCGATTTCTAATATACCAAGAATACAATTTAAATTAAATTGCTGATATATTGTTTTTTCTTTCTTGTGAAAGTGAAACTCTTTATGGCAGGATTTTAAAATTCTTATCCGCAACCTTTTTGTGTGACGATGTAGTGGGAGTAAACACTGTGTCGGGTAGAGTGGGAGCAGTGGCTCGCTTGCCTTCGGGTACTCTCTTAAATACGCGCTTTTCGCTTTCTTTTTGAAAGTTTCACTTCTATCGCGTGTTAACTATACAACTTTTTTACGTCGCTGTAATTTTTTTTCTTGCGTATATTTTTATATGCCGATCATGAAGTAGCATTTTTTTTTTTATGTCATATAGGAGGCAAATGAACATGCGGGTCACCTGTTGTTAAGCGAGCACCGCCGTCCATAGACACTAGCAACCCCAGAGGAGTCGCAAGTAGGGATGTGAGATTATTGGAAAAAATCGATTAATTAGGAATCAATTTTTCTATTTTTAAATAATAATCGATTTGTTAAAAATCGATTTTATTGAAAATAAATAATCGATTTTTTTAAAATCGATTTTTATAACTTTTAAAAATAGACATGCTTTCCATATACCTATAATAAACCTAAAGATTTAAAATAACAATTTATCAGATTAAGAATCACATAAAATGATACGTATCAAAAATAATCAGTTCAAAACAAAATAAAAGTGAATGTTCCTTTAAACTTTCAAGGTAAAGAATATAGAAACTAAACACAACATTATTAATTCTAACTGTAAAATTCAAAACAATGAAGTTCTCTTTTAAATTTTCATATTAATTATAGTGTGACTGAGAAAATTAAAATTGAAGAATTTGTTTATTGAATAATTTCAATAATAATTTATAGTTTTGTAAACTTATCGATGTCGAGTTTACCATAAGACATTTTTAGTAAACATGTACTCGCATGGCAGACCTTTTTAGTTTTATTGAAATTTTTAATTTTACAGAGAGCGTTATTTGGCTGTGATAAGAACCACAACAATCATTATAAGATATAGTAACTCATGTTACTTGTAAGGCAGTGGGATGTTTTCTATCTATGTTCTTTTTAAACTTGTAGTTTCACTACAACATGTTTCATTCTATCGAACAGGACATGCATATTACTGTGGTATCATTTTTTTTCGTTATAAAATACTTTCGCCAGCCGCTTTTAGGTGTTTTGCGGCTAGAAAACATTTTAAATTTTTACAAACATATTATCTCACTATGCTCACTCTTCAATTGTAAATAATAATGAACTTATTTTGAGTTTTTTTCATCCGTCGCATAGATGTTTATGAAAATCGATTAAAATGCGTAATTTATATAATCGATTTTCAAAAAATCGATTAATATGAATATAAACATCGACAATAAAAAATCGATTATAAAAAAATAAAAATCGATTTAATTAAAAATCGATTATTTTTTAACATCCCTAGTCGTAAGTGCGTTTCCAGCCTGTGTTTGGGGGAATGAATAGAAAAGGGAGAGGGGCAGGGAGGGGAGGGGAAGGAAGAGGAGAGGGGAAGGGTGGGTAGATGGATCTCCGGCGCTCTCACTGACCGAACGAAACGCAATGTAAGCACTGTTACTTCACGTCGGTTTTCTGTGAGAGGGTGGTGCTACCCCGGACGAGCCGACCCATTCAGACTGAAACCAATAATAGCTTCAGCGTGGCTCTACCACTACCATATATATATACTTGGATAAAACTTATGGTTGGGTTGTGGATGCAGGTTTATGAGAAGGGAAAGGGACTAATTTGTACATGACTTTACCTATCATTTAAACTATTTGTGATTTCAAAATTTTAATAAATTATTAGTTGTTCGTAATCACATGAGGTTAAATAATAAAGATTAAATATCGATTAAAATTAAAAAATACTGTATCTAGGTGCCTTTGCAACCATTGACATTCCCAACCCGCGTCCTGACATACTATTGTGTCCGCCATATTGTTTTATAATACTGCGTTCGTAAAAAAAAATCCAGATTCATTTTACGGTCTTGAGAGTTTTTCAATATAAACTACCCGATGTAACTTTTATTTGTGGTCACTATTATTATTGGATTAATTTTGTGATAAAAGATAGGTAATGCAAAATTTATCTTTTGGAGATCAACGAAAAATATATTATTTTGTTAATAAGTCACTATTTGCATTTTCTTGTTTCATTTTTAATGCTGTAGGGTAAAGGACAAATAAATATGCCATTTATGCTACGGATCTATGTATCTACTGCGCAAATATTTGTTGTATAGTGTGACTCAAGTTTATGTTAAGAGAAAATAGTTCAAACTTGAAATTGTAACATGAATTTATTTACTGTATAAATGGTAATTGTAATCCATTATATTGATTTAAAACCAATGTTTTTTTATATATGTGTACCAGGAATGTATAACATGGCGAAGACGTAAATGAGGTTCACTCAGAATGTAGTCCGGTGAAGCTGTTAAGACCTTGCTAGGTCAATAGCGTAGTCAGTTCGAAAAAAAAGTTCACTCGGACGGCTGTGCTCAAATAAAAAATGTTATTTATTTTTGTTTAAGTACTAAAAGAAATTAAAAATGAATTTTAAATTATGTCGCAAACAATTGTTGCCTTGTTTTATTTCTACACTTTTTCCTCCTTGGGTACTACATAAATAAGTTGATGAACTATAAAAGCGATCGTATCGTGTGTTTAACGGTTATATATTCTATTTTTAACTTTCGTCACTAAGACAAACCTTACGAAACTTTAACGTTTTATTGCAAAAATTAGGTGACGTAATAAGTTATGACGGAAAAAGATGTCTATTTTAGACAAAAAACATCGATGCTCAGATAAAGTCAGAATTATGTTTACAGTTTTACACGAAACCGTTCCCGAAGGAAGAACTGATTTCTACGCCAATTTTAGAAAAGTAACTAGAGTTTTTTTATATCATAGGAGGCAAGTGAACAGGTGGGTCACCTGATGTTAAGTGATCACCATCATCCATAGACACCAGGGGAGTCGCAAGTGCATTGCTAGCCTTTGTTGGGGTAGGGAAGAGGAGAGGTGGGCCTCCGGCGCTCTTACTGACCGTTTTCTGTGAGAGTATCCCGGACGAGCCGACCCATTCACGCTGAAGCCAATAATAGCTTCAACGTGGCTCTACCACCTACGCAACCTACACTTTCATTCGTGGGCTTCTTAAACACCATAATAATACTAGTGTAGTTTTGTCGGACATATTATATTAAGTTTTTTTTTTTTTCTCGAACTGACTACTCTATTGACCTAGCAAGGTCTTAACAGCTCCACCGGACTACTAAGGCGAGCGCTTAAGGCACACAGCCGATTTTATATTGGCAACCAGTTCAAGGTTGCACGGCACACCTCGGCTTGGCTGTTGCCCGTTGCATGCATAATCGCGACCTATCTTAGCTAACTATTCATATATGTTAGAATTGTTGAAACGTATATGAGTACCAAGCATATTCGCCTCAACAACTCCTCCATGTATTTTTGATTATATTAAGATTCCAATCGACCACTTTTATGTATATACGAATTGACAGACATTTATACACAATAGCGCATTTTAATATTCGATACTCTAGAGTTCTAAGATTACGACGGTTACACCAACCTGGGAACATCATCGTCCAGCTTCGTAATGCATAAAACAGGAAGTGTCTCTTATTAATTAATATTAGGTACCTATGAAATTGCCGTTTTGTATAAAAAATTTAAACGAATTTTTTTCCTGTATTTTTCATTTGTATTAATCGAAGTAATCACCCTTGCAATCAATGCATCTTTGCCAACGCAGTGGTAGTTTATTGATGCCCTTAAAGAAATCAGCTGCACGGGAGGCGACAAATTCTTTAAAGGCATTTTGTACTGCCTCTCTGGTATTGATTTTTTTTTCCCGCCAAGGAGTTATCCAAATTCTGGAAAAAGTAGTAGTCTGTAGGCACAAGGTCTGGTGACCATCTGCTGTGTAGTATGAGGTCGCGCGTTGTCGTACAGAAACTTCGGAGACGAGGCGATTGACCAACGCTGGTTGGAGATGTGCCAGCTTCTCTATCATTGTGTTCAGTTCTTCACAGTACACATGTGCAGTAATGCTCACCCCGTTTGGTAAGAAGCTGTGATGAATCACACCGGCGCTAGACCACCAAACAGTGACCATCACTTTTCTAGGGATAAGTTTTCGTTTAGGGCATTGTTTAGGTGCTGAACCAGGATCCAACCAACTTGCTGAGCGCTTGCAGTTATCAAACTGAATCCATTTTTCATCGCAGGTAGCAATGCGGTTCAAAATTCTTTCATTTGTGTGTCTGTTGAGCAGTGCAAGGCACGTCTCGACGCGTACTTCGCGCTGGCGATCATTGAGTTCGTGGGGCACCCATTTGTCAAGCTTGTTTACCTTGCCAATTTGACGCAAATGGACCAATATTGTTTTGACGCTAACGTCGAAAGCTGCTGCTAATTCAGCCGTAGATTGTGTATCATCAGCTTCCACAATCACCTTTCATTCGTCGTTGTTGACCGAAGTCTTCGAACGACCGCGAGGTTCATTTTTCAGGTCGAAATTCCCAGAACGCAAGCGAGCAAACCAATAACAGGTGGTGCGTTGGTTTGTAGTGTAAGCTCCGTAAACGTCGTTGATGTTTGCGTGTCGCTTGTGCCCCGTTGCTGTCTTTTTTTTTACATGGGGAAATCCCTTATAGATACACCACCCTGACTATGCTATTGACCTAGCAAGGTCTTAACAGCTTCACCGAGCTACTAAGGCGAGCGCTTAAGGCACTCAGCCGACTTTACCTAGGCAACTAGCTCAAGGGTGCACGGCACACCTCGGCTTAGCTGTTGTCTGTTACATGCAACTCGCGACTTAGCTAACCTAGCTAACTATTCATATATGTTTGAGTTGCTGAGACGCATATGTGTACCAAGCATACACGCCTCAACAAATATATATGGAGGGGCCATATATTTTTTATCGGAAAATTAGAGTTTTTTCAGTTCTATAAGGAAAAAAATAAAACCCCTTCACTTCCATGTGTAAGCGTGTAGGCGTGCACGTGTATGGGGGTGATCGTGTAGTGTTGGAGCAGTGATATAAATTTTAAGTCACTGTATCGCGCAAGTAACGCACTCAAGGTCTCCCTGCCCAGGAATCGAACCTAGACTTGAGTCGCTACCGAGGGACGCCTAATCTGGTAACGCGTTGCTGTCACGACGGTACTCATATTCCATAATTACTCGAATTTGTAACGTATCTATGGTGACAAAATATATTGAAATGCGATGAAAATGTAACACTAATCAATAAACAAATGACTACTTTTGGAAAAAGAATTCCATATTTTTAAAATAAAATTAATTTGGAATTAGAATTCTTAGCCAAACAAAAATTATTTTGATCTGAAATGGCCAGTACTGCAGAACGGCAATTTCATAGGTAGAGACCTATTATTTTATTCAGATGAGTCTAGTTAAAAAGCAACAAAATATACCTGAAATTGAAGTTCACGACAAAAAATAAAAACCGCAGTTTTGGAACATATGTATAGAAGTTTCGAGACATTTTCTAAACAAAAGTGGTTGTCAGGCAGATGGACTACACAAATTACACGAAATTATGCTTTTATGAGGTTATACTACATCGAAAGCTTTATGTAGAAATCTGTAGTATAAGTTCGTTACCTCAGAACATTGAATTGATAATAAAGAAAAGTTATTCTACAATATTATACATTTAAGGAGCGTCTACAGTAGCCGATCGGTTACGCCGTGTCAAAATAAACAGCTAACAAAAGACACTGAGACAAAAGCAGGGCCCTGTACAAAACTAAAAATTGTTACGCCAACTGTGTACACAAAACAACTCATAACTTTGATCCAATATGCATTACAATAGGAAAGAAGAGTGGTCGACACAGTCCTCACTTGCTACAGGTACTATTAACACCTGTTATATGAAATAACTGATATTTAATTGAACATAATCAGATTAAATAATATAAATTTAATGATTTCTTAGTGTAACAGTGGCGAAAGTTTTAGCGACATATATATTCTTTAATTCGATTTAAAATATGCATAAAATGTACAATCATTCGTACGATGACGAAGCACCCCTACCTCTGATAGCAAACTACACGGTTATCAAAGAAGACGAAGATGAAAAAAGGGAGATAGAAGAACGGGTTATTCTAGAAATTGGACGGCAAGATGATAAGCCTAAAGAGGAACATACGTTCTCACACAAGAAGTATGACAAAACTATATCGCACCATAGATCATACGTCTTAGATGATTATGAGCCGAGACGTGTCACGTATTTTAGACCGCACGAGTTGGATACAACCCCTCAAGAAGGTAAGAGAAATACAAATATTTTAGTCTGCAAATACACAAATTAATAAAAGAAATACTAAATAACTATAGACGTGTAAACAGGTGACATATTTCATAGGTTCATAGTTCATAGTATACAAGTTAAAAATATATAAGAATTGTTCTTTACGAAGTATATCTTATAAAATAATAGTAATCATGAAAGAGACAGTCCCTAAGTATTTCTATATTTTGGTAGCATGGTTTAGGTAGGATAAAAAAAACAAAATGGCTACCCGCTGTAGATAACAATGAATAATTAAGCTTAAAAATAGTAGACATTCAAAGATAACCAAGAATCAGATTACAGCATTATAATTTTTACCTTTGTCTTCCATTAAAAAAAATATAGATAATGAAAACCCTGTGAAAGTTAAACCCTGAAAACAAATTATTTTTACCTTAACTACTTAAATCTTCATTTAATGTTTTGTGGAATACGAATACGTCATAACATTCATGCTTGAAATTGAATGTGGTTATATCTATACTTACACTAATATTATAAAGAGGTAAAGTTTGTAACGTTGTGACGTTGTAGGGGGTAATCTCAGAAACTACTGGTCCGATTTGAATAATTATTTCAGTGGTATATAGCTCATTCATCGAGAATAGTTATAGGCTATATATCAACACGCTAAGACAAATAAGAGTGGGGCACAAATAAAAATATTTCAAAATCAAGATGTTTTTTACTTCTGTGAGCTTCTGCTGCTTGTTAGCGTTAGCCCAGAGTAACTATTACTACGCGGATGAAGTCGCGAGCAGGGGTTAGTAGTAGTCCGGCGAAGCTGTTAAGACTTTGCTGGGTCAATAGCGTAGTCAGATCGAAAAAAAAGGCAGGGGTAAGTCAATGATACATAGATATAAATTAAATTGAAGTATTTCTTGTACGTATGTATGGCCTGGCGGAATTAATGTGATTTTAAAGCTAAGTGGGCAATATTGTAGTATATATAGACAAAATTAAGCAGGGTTAAGTTAAAATAAGGAAATATTTATAGATGTTAAGTTACGACTTAATTTGTAGTAGAACCAAAAATACAGCAAAAAATGTTAACCCGCAACTAATCCACATAGAATACATTGTTTCCGTAAAGCAGCAAACTATGTTCATTGGAAGTTAAGAAACTATTTAACTTGTAAAACTAAATCGGCATTTATATTCATGCACAAAATCTGATAGCCCTGAAAATTACTGTGACTACTATTGTCATCACTACATAGTACAAAGCAATGCCCTCTGCCACGTCTTTTTGTTTGTGTGTTCGTGATAAACTCAACAACTACAGAATTCATTCGTCTTTCACCAGTAGATAAAGTGATTAATGATGAAAGTTTGGGTATATAGCTGCTGCTAGTTAAAATATAATCAATATTATCACAATTTATGAAATTATTACATTTTGGTTGTTAAACGTCTGTCAAGTCCGAGGCGATTTATTTCTGAGGTCCTGGTAAAGGTCTCTCGCATAATATGCATCATTGGGTTGTTTTTTAATTTGAAGTTATCAAAAAATAGATTTTCTTATAGGTATTCTTCATCACGGCATTTAACCGTTCCGAATAAAAAATACGTGCTTTATTTAATCAATAACAGTCTTATTGGTTTTGTAAAATTATATATGTATTGAACGCCCTAGATTTGATACAAAATTACTACGTTCCGTTTATTCAGCCCAGTTTTAAACGAGAATTGTTTTTGTCCCACAAAACAGACTTCCAAATTTAGCAACCTTATTTTTTAACAATTGACAATGGGGTTTTTGGCGGAATTTTAGTCTGTCATGTAGTGAATTTTATATTTTATTCATAATCTTGTGTTATTTGATTCTATATTGTGTAAATTTGGTGGTGTTTTACGTAATACAGTTAGTTTATTGTGTATAAGTAAAGTGAATGGAAAATAATACCACGGAGCATGAAATTCTAAGGTGCCACAAAAACTCTCTGGAGGGTTCTAATAAGAGATCCACCATCTTGTTAGAATATTGATTGGCACGACGCTTGATATTGTAATAATCGTACTACGCTTGTAATATTATTGATTACTCGACAATGGCAGTAATAATCTGAAAGATTGATTGCCAATAATAAAGTAAAAAAAAAAAAAATCGGAAAGATTGATTGCCAAAAATAAAGTAAAAAAACTATTGACAATGTATATCATAATGATATACGTCAATTGGCTATTAGTTTAACATACTTACATAATAGACTGTCTAGCAAATTTTATCTGAGCTTATGACGTGGGTGCCTTTTCATAGAGTCTTATGTCTTCTACCTTTCCTTTAGTCTGACTCTAATGACGTCATAGCGACACGCCCAAGAAACTTAGAGTGCAAACTTATACTGTTTTAAATAAATGCCAATTTTGTATAGAGACATTTGTGTGAAAATCAGGTCACGATACTCCAAACTTTTTTCTATAGCATCACATCTTTAGACCGCTAATTTTTTTTCTTATTCATGTCTAGCGGTGCGCAGCGTAAACGTATGGAGAGCACTATTGTTTGAAATAGTTTTAGTAGCTTTAAAAGTGTTTCTTTTTAAGGATATCTTTTTTAGGACTTCCATCATATCACAATGAAAACTATTCAACAGTCGGCCTAGGATTATGACTATTTGATATGGAATGTTTCATAAACGGTTCTTGGCTACTTATTTTGTTGGACTTCATGAATCCTTTGCTTTTTTAAATCATTGATACAGTCTGAGATATAATGTTTAATTACAATACAAATTGTACGTGGTGTTGTAGTGAAGGTCGTGGTGAAGAAGATGTCAACGATAAATTATTAAGCTTAGCAAAGTGATTACTGAAACTATAATACTGTAAAGAAAAGTGGCACATCTGCTATTTCTTGTGAAATAAAGTTTTATTCATATTTTGGAATTAGAAAAAAAAGACACATATATATTAGCATTTGTTTCTAAGATTTCGCATCTAATAATATTTCTTGGTTTACTTTTGAGCGTCTTCTCTCGAACTACATTTAAACTCCACACGAATTAGCCATACTTTGCTTCGACTTTTCTCCGATTTGTGTTTTTTTTCGCTAGATGCGCATAGAATTACGGCGACAGAATATGTACTTAATGCACAGTGCTGCCTTTACACGACACGATCTTTCGCTCACGATTGGAGTGTGCAGAATTGAGCGTAGGAAAATACATTCCCGCATTCACAAATGAATTTATTCTGTTTGCCTTTACACGCACACTTTTCGCCGCGCGAAAACGCTATTGCGTGTGAAAGAGCGTGACGTGTAAAAATAGCTAACGGTGGTCTTGAGGGACGAGTGCTGGAACATGGTTTGGTTATATCTTACGTAAATTTACATACTGAAAACCTGAAAACAGAATTTATTAACACAGGTCCGAGATATTACGAGCAGGATTATACAAGGGATGCGCTGACAATCTCGGAGACGGCGAATTCAGAATCATCGCTTGACTTTTCTCATGAGTCTCAAGATAACGGAAAATTGGTAATAGATGATTCTAATCACGAATCGATACTCAATTGGAAGGAAAAAGCTCTGCAGCTCGAACGAGGTATTTAGGCATTACAATTTACGTTCAACACAAGCCGGAAAAGTAAAACCTCAAACAGTTTTAAATTATAGAATATACATTAGATTTTTTTTTATGTCATATAGGAGGCAAAAGAACAGGCGGGTCACCTGATGTTAAGCGATCACCGCCGTCCATAGTCACAAGCAACACCAGAGAAGTCGCTAGTGCGTTGCCATCCTTTGTTTTGGGGAAAGGGGGGAAAGGGGATGGGGAGAAGGGAGAGAAGAGGGGATGGGGAGAGGAAGGGAGATGGGCCTCCAGCGTTCTCACTGACCGAACGAAACGCAACAATGCAAGCACTGTTACTTCACGTCGGTTTTCTGTGGGTCGGGTGGTACTACCTCGAGCGAGCCGACCCATTCATACTGAAACCAATAATAGTTTCAACGTGGCTCTACCACCTCAAAAATACAGATACATTTAGTTTACATAATTCAAGGACAAATAAATCTTGATTTTTTTCCGAAATGAAAACGCTGTTGACCTCGAATGGTCTTCACAGCTTCACCGAACTATTGAGGCGAGCGCTAAAGGCACTCAGCCGATTTGGGATGTTTGGGCGACTAACTCAAGGGTGCACGGCACACCTCGGCTCGGGCTGTCGCCTGTTTTGTGCAAAAATCGCGACCTATCTGAGCTAACCTAAGCTAAGCTATCTAGATATACGTATATGAGTTATTGAAACATGCATGTGTACCAAGCATGCGAGCCTCGACAACTCCTATATGCATTTTGTGTCGGAAAAATTCCTCAAACTATAGAGGATAGGATAGGATAAGGAAAAATAAGGGTAGAACTGTTTGTCGTCTACTTCTCTGAAAAAGAAGAACAGCGTGTAAGTGTGTAGGCGTGCACGTGTGTATAGGTGATGTGTGTGATATTGTAGCAGTGACGTAAGGTTTTGTGTCACTGTATCGCGTGAGCAGCGTACTCAAGGGCTCCACGCTGAGGGAACGGACCTAGGCTTGAGCCGCCGCCGAGGGCGTCTAATCTGGTGTGCGGCAGCGAAATTTACCCCCAGACCACGCCGGCGTAATTTGTGGTTACACGGGCGTGGGCGTGAACATGCTCTATTTGGAGAGACAGGCTGGTACTGATCGTTCGCTGACGTGATTGAATCAGGAGGGTCGGTAAAAATGTGTCGCGGACGTCTTTTATACTGCGCAACGTTGGGTACGGCTTTATAGTTCGCGGCGGATACCACTAACGGGCTGGGATGATTCGCGGCTTTTTCGAAATAACTACGTGTGATATTATATACGCCCAGACAGAAGGCATCTCCAGGTCCCTGTGGAGATCCTTATTCCGGACGTACCATGGGGCACCGGTGATTTTACGTAGGGATAAATCTCGACATGATGAATAAATGTGTAATAACTATAAATTACACCTACTTACGCTTTACTCTTAATAAATACTAAATAGGTTACCCGAAACATTTGGAAACTTCCAAATATAATTTATTTATTGTAACCTGCAGAATCGGCGTAGCGTGTGGATCGTTCACCAGCGGCTTAGTTCAAAATGGATATTGATGCAAATATGGATTGATTGAGGCAAATAAGTACCCAAAGATTCAAAAAAATAATAAACCTTGAATTTAATTTTATAATAAACATATTTGTTATAAAAGTTCTTAAAATATTAAATGAAAAATATGGTAACAATATAAAATTGTCTCATCTTAAAATCCTACAATAATTGCCGTCCGTGGCCAGTCACTCCCACCGCATACGTTATCATGCGCATCTGACTAACATATATATACCCAAATAAGTAATTATAATAAATGTAGACTAATCCAAATTTACTTGTAATATCCACAGAATATAAAAAGACTGCCTGTGATCGTGAAAGAACACGAATGCGTGACATGAATCGCGCGTTCGATCTACTTCGCTCTAAATTGCCTGTAACCAAGCCTTCTAAAAAGAAATATTCGAAAATCGAATGCCTTAGGTAATTATAATCTATACTAATATTATAAAGCTGAAGAGTTTGTTTGTTTGTTTGGTTGAACGCGCTAATCTCAAGAACTACTGACCAGT
Source organism: Antheraea mylitta (assembly GCA_014332785.1). Lineage (NCBI taxonomy): Eukaryota > Metazoa > Arthropoda > Insecta > Lepidoptera > Saturniidae > Antheraea > Antheraea mylitta. The sequence continues at coordinate 7,310,345 of JACEII010000006.1, forward strand.
TTGAAAGTTTCTTTTAGTGTTAGATAGCTTATTTATCGAGGATGGCTATAGGCTACATATCATCACGTTAAAACCAATAGGAGCTGAGCACTAATGAAGAATGTCTCAAAATTGGGATATTTTGGAAGCTTCCGGTGCGTGTTAATGTCAGTATTATATGTGTTGCCATGGTAACTCGATAATATTCTATCGAAAATATTTTCATGTTTTATTTTGTGTTCGTATTCAAAAAGTTTATTCTACGTTAGTTTTGTTTAGAATTTTTTATTATACGTGTTACGTTTATATCGCAAACATTTCTAAAGTTTATTTTGTGTTGCTATTCAAATACTTTAGCAGTAATAATACTCGTCCAATAAGACAGTCGAAGGAATTAACCCATACTGCCAATTCTGAAGTTGTCAGTATAGGTAGTTTTCTTCTATGTCCAAGTTTATGTAAAGATATAAGCACGCGTTTTTTAAATCTATACTAATATTATAAAGCTGAAGAGTTTGTTTGTTTGGTTGAACGCGCTAATCTCAAGAACTACCGTATAATGAAGTGTGTGTATATAATATTAAAATAAATACTTTTTGGTGAATACATACATATATTTGTGGTGCTACAAATATCAACATTTTTTTAATGCTGTCGATATGTCTGTTAAGTTGTTCCGGGTAATCTCCAAAACGACTAGACCTATTTGAACAGTTTTTTTTAGAAATGACTACGCTATTGATCTAGCAAGGTCTTAACAGATTCACCGGACTACAAGTTATTTGAACGGGAATTTTACGAGCAAATAACTAACTAATTAGCTGTTTTATTTTAAACTAGCGAGTTCAGCAGACGATACCCGCTCTAATAATAAGATAAACTATACCTAAACCTTACCCAAAAATCATTTTGTATATTGGTTAAAACGGCACGAAGATGCGTTTTTGATCTTATCGCGAACAGACATATAGACAGACGTGAAACACGACTTTGTTGACACTATGTTGTGATGAACTGTTATCCGTGCATTCGCATGTGTGAAATTGACCAGAAATATGTTGTTCACTGTAAACATGCGCGAGTGACGTACATTGTACTGGACTCCAAGAATAAATATAATTGAAAGTCATATGTTTATATGTGATTTAAATTATAGCAAGGTATACTAAAAACTTGATTATATCAACAATATTGACATATTATATCTATATGATAAAAGATTGAACTCATATTGTTCGATAATGTATAGCTTAATATTTTCATTACTTTCTTATATAGTGTAAGTGAGCACTGAGGGTGATACATATATAGTAGTTTAAAATTCCAGCTATGTGGCTTATGATAAATCCCATCCCATTCGATACACTATTAGTATTTACATATATAAGGTACATGTTACCTGTTACTGTAGATGATGTGCGTGTCATGCTTACAAATATTTTTGAAAGAGTATTATTGTTATTTACACATCTAATAACAACTTTAAATTTATTGAATACATTCAAAAAACGCGTGCGTAGCCGCGGGTAACAGCTAGTATATTATATAAATATTTTACTTACTATATTTCTTTATTTAATATAATAGATCAGGCATATCATATAATTAAACAGATAAATGTTTCCATAAAGGAGTTCTATGTTTTATATTTGAATCAGATATTTCAGAAACCCCTTATGTTGGAGTTTTTGGCGGGATTTCAGTCTGTCATGTAGTGGATTTTATATTTTATTCATAATCTTGTGTTTCTTGACTCTATATTGTGTAAAGTTGGTGGTGTTTTACGTAATATGGTTAGTTTATTGTGCATAAGTGAAGTGAATGGAAAATAATACCACGGAGCATGAAATTCTGAGGTGCCACAAAAACTCCCTGGAGGGTTCTAACAAGAGATCCACCATCTTGTTAGAATATTGATTGACACGACGCTTGATATTGTAATGATCGTACGACGATTGTAATATTATTGATTACTCGACAAAGGCAGTAATAATCTGAAAGATTGATTGCCAAAAATAAAGTTAAAAAAAACCCTTATGTCAAGCAAAGTTAATTTTCGAGAAGAAGCAAAAACAGTTTTGATACACAAAATTATTCTAAACTTAATTTTTTTTCTTGTTTTTTTTTTTAATTTCTTTTTTAATAATTAGCAATTAGAAACCAAAATTCAATAATAGATTTAATTCTCATTGTTTTCTCGATCTGTAATTGGCTATTTATATAAATATTAAAAATAGAACTGTGGATTTGTCAGTTTCAAATCGTCAGTATCTCGTGGGAATGTGGTGATTGTGCCCATACCTTCTTTCGGGAAGAGACCTCTGACCCCACAGTGGGTCTCTTACAGGAAGATGATAATGATGACCCCAATTGATTGGTATATGGAACTAAATAAATAGAAATGTTATTACGGGGCTTAGCTTACTTGACCTATTTATGTGGACAGTGTTAGCATAGGTGTATGAACACATTCCTAATGGTTTGTAATTTTTTATTTATCCAGTAAGTTGTCGCTGGGTTCCTGTTTTGAGTCATAAGCTATATACCATAAATTGAGCTTACACATAACTCTACTAGGACTGTTGATAAAGTATCGATATATCGATGTTATTACTCAAAAATATCAATATTAATTACTAATATTTTTTGGATTACATATCGGTAGTACGATATTGAAATGTAGACATCAATGATCGATATTTATTTTACAAGTTTTTAGTTCTCATAACACCTCGTAAATTATTTAAACTACAAAATTATCATTAACTTTTTTTTTCTTTTCTTTATATCATATAGGAGGCAAACGAACAGGTAGGTCACCTATTGTTAAGCGATCACCGCCGTCCATAGACACTAGCAACCCCAGAGGAGTCGCACGTGCGTTGCCAGTCTGTGTCTGGGGGAATGGAGAGAAAGGGAGAGGAGAGGGGAGGGGAGGGGAGATGGGTTTCCGGCACTCTCATTGACCAAACGAAACGTAACAATGCAAGCACTGTTACTGCACGTCGGGTTTCTGTGAGAGGGTGAGCCTACCCATTCATGCTGAAACCAATAATAGCTTCAGCGTGGCTCTACCACCTACAGTACAACTTATTTTACTGTAGGTACTTTATTTAAACTGTATTATATTTTTCCTCTTTACCTAGTTTATGTATTTGCTTATTCTCTTAAAACACAAATGTAAAGCCCTATAGGTATACACCTCTTAAAATTACTATATTATTATAATCTTCGATAACTAGAACCTACTTTACTCGTAGTAGTCAAACAACTGAATACATAAAACGAGTGTTCAAAAAAACTTACTAAAAAATATTGGTACATGTAAAATTTTCCTGATTGAAGTTAAAATAATATTACTAAAACCCATTTCAACCCATAAAATTTCAATAGAATCATAGTTAATCCTCATTCAATCTATTTATGTTAATTTCAAACATTTAGACAATGAACCAATGACGTGTTAAATTGGATACAGTTTAAATTCTATTTAAGAACGTCGGTCGGTACAAGTGTGCCTTGGAATTATAACTATAAAATTTCATAAATTTATATTTTATTCATGTAATAAATATACGGGATTATAAGCTGAATTACGATTTCGTATATTAAAATATCGATTTCTAGTTTTGAACTAAGATATATTTAAAAATAATTGATATATCGAAAAATCGTTATTTTAAAATTTATCAACAGTCCTAAAATACATAGAATATATTCATTTATTGATAACATAATAATATTAAAACAGAAACTAACTAATCTAGTTTTTACTAATTTTTTTTTGCTTCCTAAGTTTTAGAGATTTGTTACCTAATTATTTCTTTGTATCATCTTATGAAAGTTTTTTTTTTATTTTTATTTCTAGAATAGCAATTTACTACATCAGACACTTGGAGCACATGCTGGCAGGAGGTTCGCCGGAGGACAACCCATTCTTCGAATTACACGCGTCGGAGTTGAGGAAACGTCAGCAAAGATACTAGGATCGCATAAAAACGCGACGTTCTCTTTAGTGCAGACCAAAAGACGAGGTCTCTTTCGCACTTATATTATCAGTGTTCAGTTCATTGTACTGAAATATAAAATTTATTTTCTTGTTAGTTGACTCTTAAGTAAATAAAAATTTTGCTTTAGTTAAATGACAATAAATAAATAATGACAGGGTATTAAATAGCATAGTTTTAAATAACTAACTGTTAACATTACTTTACTATGCAATAACATTTTTCCTAATTGACCTAATTTCAAATGTTTCTTCTGCTTGTTCTTTATTGAGGAGGAACTGGTGCTGCTATTACATACAAGTACGTGGGCGACCGAGTCTAGCTCGATTCTTTAAAGAACATTTTTAAATTAAAATAATATGCTAGGTTTGCCTGACAAAATTAACATTCTTTTTACGAAATAAACAAAGATCTTTTGCTGTCACTCGGATTTGAACTGGGGTTACACGGATTTTCGAAGCAGTCGATTTCCATCTGAGCTATTTTTGTTTTGACAGCGGCGACGAATTTACCGTCATAATCTAGCTAAATTTTTTCATTGTCTGAAATCTTAGTTAAAAAAGTTTTCTATGGATAAAATCTAGCTAGATCGATTTATCGTCCCCGAAATTACCTACATACTAAGTTTCATGGAAATAGATGACGCCGTTTCCGAGATCCTGAATATATACAAATATAAAAATATACAAGAATTACTCGTTTAAAGGTATAAAGGTATCTGCCTTGTAATGATTCCAATATATATATATTTTTTATAATAGCACGGCAAAGTGACTGCACTGTGCCTGATGGTAAGCACAGTGCAGTCCAAAAACAACGGTGACTGCCGAGAGATACGTCATCCTTCGTCGGTCGTAGCTGTCATGCCGGCCTGCGTAAAATATTTCTACGAGAAGGTTAAGCTTCTTCCTTGTTAAAACTTTCCAAAGAGATTTTACTATTATGACGTCAGACACTGCCAATGTTACTCAATACAGGGCTAAATTACTCAAAATTATAAATGGAAATTGAAAAACTTGCCACTACTTCCCGCGAAAACTTCATTTGAGTTGTCATTAGGTTACCAACAATACATAAATAAAAAGTAAAACAATAAATATGTAGGTATATATAAAAAAAATACATTTATCTTAGAGTAAATATAGTAATATAATATAAATGTAGAAAACACATTTATTTCGTTTTAAACAAGAACCAAAAACATATATAGATCTAGAAATAACAATAATCGAAACCATTTTTTTTTGTATTCACAATATTTAAAAAACTTTTTGAATAGAAACTGATTGGCAGTTATCTTTAATATCAAAAATACAGATAATAGATTCACACATTATTTTTCCAACCGTAAATTTCTACATACATAGAATATACTAAAAATAGAAGATATCTGTTCTATTTAATAACACAGCGTCTCCTTTGTGGGTTAAACCTCGTATGTATTTTATTTTTTTCAAAATTGAAATGTTTAGTGGAGCACAGTCTTTTAGATATATATGTATATACTACGATTTCGTAAAACAGAACTTCAAAATGATGGTAAATTTTCTCTTAAAAGTGTTCTCTTCTCTCGTACCTACATACTACAATTTAAAAACTACAAACCGTTTTTATCCATTTCAATAAAATGGTAATTTTGCCTATACGAGGTTTACCCACAAAAGGGACTAAGCATAGCTCACATCACATGTAAATTAATTGAATCTCAAAATTATTAATGACAACCTCTTTTAAATACCTATTAGACCTTAAGCACAAACTTGCAAAATGGACATTATGAATCGTTACATTTAAAAATAAGCTAAATCCAATTTTAGCCGTTTCTAATATTGTACGTTACTTTTCAATATATTCAAATTTTGTAGATTCAAGTTTCAGTTTTTTTTATTATCTTCAATAATAAAAAAAACTAAAACCTTATAAATGGCAAAATGAAAACCTCGTTCCCGGTGTACATAAACTGGAAATCTTAAAAAAAAACATGTTATTTAAATGATTTAAATTGGATTTAGCTGATTTTGAAATATAATGACTCAAGTTAATTCAAATTATATATAAAATAAAACAGTTGATATTTTTTAACATTTAGGCTTTCTTTTTAATTTGTCTTTCTTTTTCATCTTCTTCGTGCTTCTTTTGTAAGGCTTTAATATAATCGATGTAGGCGCATTTTACTATAAGAGGAAATTTGACAATACCTGGCAACAATTAAATTTATTTTTTAAAACACTCTTTTCTCGTTGTATATTACAATCAACCTTTTTTAAACTTTATTTTTGGCAACCAATCTTTCAGATTATTACTGCCATTGTCGCGTAGTTAATAATATTACAAACGTAGTGCGATCATTTTAATATTAAGGACGCGCTCTGAAAAAAGGTCCATTTTCACTGTTTTTCGGCAAGAATTACAACCAAACTACTCTACTTTGGTAAACATAATGACTAACTACAGACACGTCGAACCTTTGACAATGTTGTACGGATGATTGTTTTTTAAAACTAATGAGTTTTCATTTAAAATAATCAATTCTCCGTAGTCTCCTCGCGCAAAACAGCCTGATTTTCGGTATCAAAATCTCAGTAATTTTACGGTTTTCTTAATTTAAAAAAATACTTGATTATGCTACATATAATCAAGTTTAAATAACATGAAATAAAATCCAAGTTATGTATACTACAACTCAGAAAAAAATTATTTAGTTGTGAACAAAATTTCACCGTTTTATGTTAGTTATGTAGACTTTAACTCCTACGGAATAAGGTTCAATTTATTTCTTTATTTAGATTCGATTGACACAAAAGTATGAAAGAAGGATTCACATCGTGTTTAGACTGCGTTCTGGCGCCATATGGTGAGGACGTGTACGTCGTTTTGTACTCGACTTGAAAAAAATAAATCGTTGTAGAAATACGAATACACTTCACAAAACGTTTTGATCATTTCGAAATACTAACCAACTTTTTATAGTGGTTTATACTTCTGGTAGTAAGAGACACTGTAATTAGTTTGAAACAAAAATTCTAAATTTAGTTTTTATTACATTAGTTCTTTTTATATTTTATGTTTTGAGGTACTGTTATGGAACTTCTTGACGGGTAGAAATACATATGTCGTCTTTGTAGTCCTCTTGTTAGTAGTGACGAGAGCTTACCATAGGACTTAACAAAGTGAGCTGATGGTGGTCTCCAGAAATTGTTATCGAACTCCTTAACGGGTAGAAATAGATATTTCGTCCTTGTAGTCCTTTTGTTAGTAGTGACGATAGCGTACCACAGGACTGAACAAAATGATCTGATGACGACCCACGTCAAAAATTGTTATGGAACTTATTGATGGATAGAGACAAATATGTCTTGTTTGTACTCCTTTCGTTAGGTAATAACAAAATGGCGTCATAATGGACTCTTAGAAACGTCTAGAGAGCTCTTTCATGGGTAGAAATATATATGGTTTTTTTTTTCGAAATGACTACGCTATTTACCCAGCAAGGTCTTAACAGCTTCACTGGACTACTAAGGCGAGCGCTTAAGGCACTCAGTCAATTTTATTTTGGCAACCAGCTCAAGGATGCACGGCACACCTCGGCTTGGCTGTTGCCTGTTGCATGCAAAATCGCGACTTATCTTAGCTAACCTAGCTGACTATTCATATATGTATGAGTTGTTGAAACGTATATGTGTACCAAGCATACACGCCTCAACAACTCCTCTATATATTTATTATCGGAAAATTGAGAGTTTTTCAGTTCGATAAGGAAAAAAAAGTAAATCCTTCCACTTTCATGTGTAAGCGTGTAGGCGTGCACGTGTGTGGTGTGATCGTGTAGTGTTGTAGCAGTGATTTATATTTGTGTGTCACCGTTTCACGCAAGCAACGCACTCAAGGGCTCCCTACCGAGGGATCGAACCTAGGCTTGAGCCGCTGCCGTGGGGAGGCCTAATCGGGTGTACAGGAGCGAAATTAACCCCCAGACCACGGCGGCGTGATCTGTGGTTACGCGGGCGTGGTCGTGAACACGCTCTGTTTCGAGGGACAGGTTGGTACTGATCGTTCGCTAACGTGATTGAATCAGGAGGGTCGGTAAAAATGTGTCGCAGACGTCTTTTATAACGCGCAGCGTTAGGTACGGGCTCATAGTTTGCAGCGGATACCACTAACGGACTGGGTACAAATATATATGTCGTTTTCGCATTAACTTTATTAATTTTTATTATTTATTCAGAATATATATAATAATATCATAAGCATGCTGCAGAATTTACAAACAAATGTAATCTTTCAAAAGAATCAAATATAAAGCTTATTCTTTATAAGAACATGATCTATTGTCTTGTTTATAATGAAACGAATCATTTGGTGAAAAGTGTATCTAAGCTAGAGATGCAAAGTTTGTCGGTGTAATTAGGGTTCGTTTTACACAAAGGCCGTCATATGCTGCCCGTTGTACTATCGGTATTACAACTTACAGTTCAGGTGTTTTGTAGTATGTTGTTCACACAATTATTTTTGATATAGAAGCAAACGCTAAGTTAAAAATTCTCCTATCTAAATCTCTGAGCACATACTTATGTTTGTAGCTAATATCTATATGTACTAAAATTCAGTTATCACGATATAGCCACTTGTCTAGTCCATGAGGAATTAAACATTAATAAGACACTATGATACTTTTCAGCATAAACTCTATATTTCTAGTTACTCTATACTATACAAAATATTGGTATCACGACAAAGATACGCTTACGCAGCTAGCGCATCAACGCATGAGAAATGAAACTTTCACCAGATAGTGTAAGACTAAACATCTGAACCCAAACCTGATGTTTGTTGCTGCTATGAATACTAAAGTTCAATTATCATGATACAGCTACTCATGTGATCCATAACATGAAACGTTGATCTGACTCTATGAGACTAGACCACTGATCGCAAAGTTGAGGTTTCTAGCGATTATCAGTACCAAAATTCTGTTATCATGATACAGCTACTTAATTGGTCTATGTAGGTGGTAGAGCTCCGCTGAAGCTATTTTTGGTTTCAGCATGAATGGGTCGGCTCTTCCGGGGTAGTACCACCCCTCTCACGGATAACCGACGTGAAATAACAGTGCTTGCATTGTTGTGTTTCGTTCGGTCAGTGAGAGAGCCGGAGGCCCACGTCCCTTCCTCTTTCCTTATTTCCTTTTCCTTCCCCTCCCCTTTCTCCCATATACAGGCTGGCAATGCACTTGCGACGTCCCTGATGTCGCTAGTGTCTATGGATAGTGGTGATCACTTAACATCACGTGACCCAACAGTTCGTTTGCCTCCTTTGATATAAAAAAAAAAATGAGAAATTATACTCTTATTTGATACGACAAGACTCAACTTCAGAGCGCAAACTTCATGTGTATAACTATTATTAATATTAAAAAAAAATATATCACGAAATAGTTCTCACCTGGTCCAAAGATATGAAACATTTAGCTGACACTAAGCCTTTGAGTGCAAACTCAATGTTTCTAACTATTAGTACTATACTAAGATTATCATAAATACTGTTTTCACCAAATTTTAAAAAATTGAAACCTTGCTCCTACACTAGGAGACTAAACATCTAAGCACAATTTGATGTTTCTAGCTATTACCTAAACTATGATGCAGTTACCACAATACTACTCTTCATGAAAATGTTGAGAAATTAAGCCTTGATCGGGTACAAAGGGGCTAAATATTTGAACAAAAATTCGATGTATCTGTCTATTACGTATACATATTTACGTTTAGTTATACTGTTTTTGAGTGGTATGATCTTGAGAAACTATAATTTATTTTGGTACTATTACATCAAATATAACAAAAAGTAGAACATAAATAATAAGTAAATATTGTAATATTTTTATAAAAGTATCAAAGTCGTTTATAGTGCGCTATAACTGCGGGGCTTATCAGTTTTCATGTCTGTGTGAGTGAGCTATACGAGTCTAGTAGAACTCGAAGCCGAAATTGAAGTTCTAAAATTTGAGAGCGCGTCCTTAAGCGTCGTGTGAGTCAATATTCTAACAAGATGGTGGATCCCTTGTTAGAACCTTCCTGGGAGATTTTGTGACATCTCAGAATTTCATGCTCCGTGGTATTATTTTCCATTCACTTCACTTATACACAATAAACTAACTATATTATGTAAAACACCACCAAATTTACAAAATATAGGGTCAAAATATAACAAAAGATTATGAATAAAATATAAAATCCACTATATTATTATTATTAGTCTTACCACGTAATAATCTACAGTATGTGTTTATATAATCAATAATTTCCCTTCATTTATGATTTTATTTCTTATCAGAGTTTGAACACAATCAGTGGGATGTTAAGTGACTATGTGCCGAAGAATGACAATAAAATGCTTTGAATTGACACCGCTTATCAGAATTACTTACTGGAAAACACCAATCAGCTGTTTACCTTTAGATAATAGAGTAACGATTTTTCTCTAAGAATGATTGCACTACATTATCTTTATGACGTTTGCCCTCGATGAAAGTAGTGCTCACTGTAATGGGTTTCAACACAGTCTCTGTTTACTACCAGGTTCATTTTTATAAGGAAATTCATACGAATTAAAGGATAAATGTAATTTCATAGAATGCTTTGATAGAATATTAAGTATGGTTATAATCTATATATCTATACATATAATAAAATATATACATGGTCTCACAAGTTTTAATTTCTTTAATACTACTTAAAAAGACGCGTGGGGATTTGCGGGTAAAGCTAGTTTTACAAATAAGGCTATGCATTTTGGGATTAATCACCAATGAATATATAGAAATTGTAGGTACGAGAACACAACAGTCTCAACGTCACTATACCTAACAATAATTGTGGATGCTGTTAAAAAGGCTGTATTGTGCATACTACTGATCTTATAAATGCTAAAGTGTGTTTGTATGTTTGCCTGTGTGTTACTACGCTTAAACGCTTTTCAGTCGATAGCTATGATATTTTAATACACGCTACTAGGATCACAGAAAGAAACATAGGGTACTTTTATTTAAAAAAAAACTGTTCCCGAAGGACTAATCAAATTTTCGAACTAGCAAAGCTTTGAGCAAAAACTAGTTATATATAAATCAGATTATACGGAACCCACTAGCAAAAATATGTTAAATTATAAAATGATCTTACCAGAGAAACATGTAGTGACCATATTCTTATATAAATCGTACAATGGGGCAACTATACTCTCAGTGGTTTGTTTTCTCTGAAAAAATCAAACAATAATATTTGTTGTTATATCGTTTTCTTATTGTCCTTTTTTATTCGATGTATTATTATAACGTTTCCTTGAACATCTTAACAATATATTCCTTTTTGCAAACTTATTCTGGCTAAAAGTCCGATGAAGCTGTTAAGGCCTTACGAGTAATAGGCCAATAGCGTAGTTAGTTCAAAAAGAATAAGCTAGCTACAAACTACATATTGAAAAGTAAAATTTTAAATTAAGATATAGCTGGAGACTTCATGTTGCGATGTTATTCTGACATGTATGTGATAAGTTTTGTACATAATACCAGTGGGTGCCCAGTGGTCGACATTTGACCATAGTTAATTGATTTTGTAAAGTTTAAACTTTATTAGAGTAGTTTTGTCAAAGGATATATATACTTCTACAATCAAAGGTCTTCGTCATGGCTACTCAGTTATTTGCCATTTGTCATGATATTTGATTATATAAAAACATAAAAAAATATATGTGTAAATGAAAGTTGAAATTTATTATAGATTTGAAACAAAAACCTAGTGAAAAGCTCTCAAATTTCAAGAAAACATAACTTTACGAAAATAAAGAAATTTATCGCAACCCATGACACAATTTTCAATTAATTTTATACGACACCACGGGTGGGTGGTATTTCTGGGTGACATTGAATTAAATGTAGTCTGTTCATTATGAGAAGTGATATGCCCAGTATCATCATTTGGAAAAGTAATGGATACACAATACAATCAAATGGTGAAACGAAGACAAATACGTTTTTAATACTACCATTAGCTGTTGAAAATAAATTCTTTTTTGTTGATACATGAGGTTAAATTGCAACCTTGCAACCGCGGAGGTCTAAGTCATGGATTATTTTTATGAATAAAATCCTTATTTTGATTACACAAAGTATTATTTGGCTCATTTTTTTATTAATTCATCATTTGAAGTGAGTTCACCATAAAATATAATAAACATTACAATAATAGTTATATTTTATAATATCATTGTTGAATGTAGGATGAAAAATGGCAATTGGAACGTAAGAGTTATGTATTTTACATATAGTCGAGCATAGCAACATCCTTCACAACCTTTTTTGAAGTTTGAAGGCTTTTAAAATGTCTTTTTTATTTATATGTGTGTATACGTTGTGTAAAATTCAAGTAGTTTTGTGAGTAGTGCGTATTTTAATTAATTTAATGTACTTCGAAAGTATTTTATACAAAATAAACATAAAATAAACAAAAATAGGTTAAAAAGGGGTACAAAAATTTTGCTTCACGTAATAATATATAGATTATGCTATACGACCGTCGTGCGATCATTTCAATTTTAAGCATCGTGTGAATCAATCAATATTCTAACAAGATGGTGGATCCCTTGCTAGAACCTTCCAAGGAGTATTTGTGGTATCTCAGAATTTCATGCTCCGTGGTTTTATTTTCCATTCACTTCACTTATGCACAATAAACTAACTATATTACGTAAAACACCACCAAATTTACACAATATAGAGTTAAATAACACAAGATTATGAATAAAATATAAAATCCACTACATGACAGACTAAAATCCCGCCAAAAACTCCGACCCTATTTATTATTGTGCGCAATATTACATTATTACGTCAGTTTGTTTGCTGCGTTTGGCAGAAACGAAGTGTACGTGAAAAAATAATTTGTTGCATTCATTCTGTGTACAACAATTCTTTGGGAAGCATATTGCCATACTTAATCACCCACTAATTTAATAGCACTGATAATCTTCAGTGAAGAGAGTTAGTTGAAAAGAAAAATTTACTTTAGAAAATCATGTCCAAAGAATATGCGAATATTGCCAAAATTTTAAACGAAGAGTCTAATTAATTGCCGACGTTAATAATTGTATTGTAACAAATATTCATCCTTGTAACGTAACATTGTATTGCTAACTTTTGACCCATATATATGTATGTGTACATGAGAACTTATCAGCGCGTAGGAAGCAAGCGCATCCTCTTTTGTTACGTTACCAATAGCGCTTTGTAAAACTGTGATAAACGATCTCCATGTCCACCCCGCTTCCCTCGGCCCTACAACATACAGAGAATCGAGGGAAATATCAACCCAGTTCCACATTTCAACATATATCGGTTAAAAAAACTATCTTATCACACTGACTTTGGCCTTCTCCATTCAGCAGTTTGTATTGAAACCTATTTTATCCATTAAAATATTTTTTTATATATTTGACTACTTTTCAATCATTTAATAAAAAAAAAATACAATTTTTTACAATATGTTTTTGTAATTAATTCAAAGGACAGAAACAATGACTATTTTATATTTATTATGTTCATCTTCATCAGTTTACGAAGGAAGTAAAAAAAAGGCGCGGATGTAAAAATGATAGTGATATACCATTGTGTGTTTTCAACGCGCAAGTACTAGGATATCATAGCAAGAAATAGTCAGCAAAAATTCCTATGGAATGTGACGGACGGACGAAATGGTGTGTAATTTTGAGACGAGAGTTGCGCCGCCGCGCAGTGTTGTTGACCGTAGCACGGTCACTAGGTGTACATAAATGTTAATAGGTTCTAAATGGAAATTAAATTTTGCAGGATTTTAAGGCGAATCTTTTCAAGGTGTTTGTTACCGTTATCGTAATTTAATATTAATATCGGAGAACTTAATTGTTTTTTTTTTCAATATAACTATGCTATTACCTAGCAAGGTCTTAACAGCTTCACCGGACTACAAACTTAATTGTCTAAGACATATTTCCGTACTTTATTTCATAATAACATGCTATTGTAAATAAAAATCAAACTTGATTATAAATAACATCTATACATATATCGCGCAAGCCATTTTTCATCAATTCAAATTACATTACTCTCCACTAATTTACTCCAATTATAATAGCAGTAGTCGTGATTTGGTGTTCATTCAATAATCAGTGTCACTATATTAAATAGTGAAATGTAATTTAAGAATATCGCTATAAAAAATTAAATATCAGTTTTACACGATAAAAAAGATGAACTTCCCGCCTTATCTATCTATCTTTTGTGACAGATAATGGAACTATAGTCAAATGACGAAACGGTTGATGACGTAACCATTTGTACTAGGATCATATAAGTTTGTTACAGGTAGAATCTATAACCTTGATGTGAAGTCTGTTATAACAGGAATTATGAGTCTTATGCTAAACGAGTTAAAGTCTTTTACGTACAATCACTTTACCACAATGGTCGAAAGTGGGTGGGCGCCTCGTGTTTATGCTTCTGATGTACTCTTGCCATCGCTTGATGCACTCGGTGACGTCTTGTTGGTCGCCCCACACTCCCTGCGAGTACGTGAAGTAAACAGATCCTACCAGGATACCAGCCTGTTTAGAGAATTCAGATGTTTCAGTCAATACTACTAATGGCGGTGAAATCGGGAGGAGGTTAAAAGTATAGATATACAAATTATAGTGGAAATAAATAAATTTAAATATTCTATTCTATATAATTTTTATTGTTGTATATATCTTAAACATATAAAAGTCTTGTTGATCAGATTTTAACACTATTTTTTGTTTTGTTATTCGATTAAGTTACATTATAACAGACTTTCAAAATTATTTTAAGTCAGATAAACGTTCTTTCGTAGCCTGCGATTATTTGGGCTCCTGTAATGGTTTGAAATTAGTAATGATAGTAAATAATCTTGTAATATACACTTACTTTGACGGCATACAGAAGCTTGCCATGGGCGTAATAGGGCGGTCTCGGTGTGTAAGTTTTCCCACCCTTTCTTAATTTGTATTCTTCTTTGGAACATACTTTAATACACGTCGGTTTAAGTGGCAGTTCTAGAAGAAACAAAGTAAACATGTCTATAATAGACTTATAACCTTAGACCTTAAAACGAAAGTTACTTGCAGTGTAGGTCATTAAAGTTGGTTCAGATTAGTTCTTTATCGAATAAAAACATTCTCAATTACTTATTTCTAATAATGATTTGTGTCAGAGACATATTTATGAATCAATCAATGTTTCTTTAAAAGCCGCCCGATAACAAAATCATCCCAATATCTATTGAAAGATTTCCACTATTTTTGGGGCATTTACCTTTTGACTATTTTTGAAAATAGCTAAATATCCAGAAACCACTTTTGAAAACTGAAAGTCGATATGGTTTGTTAAAATCGCCGTCAAATTCGTTGAATCGTATTTTTATTATTTCCATGACAACATTTTTAATGAAGAAAACTACATATTCTGCTGTCTGGAGATAAATGAACCAACATATGAATTGAAAACGCATCCTAAATAATTCTTCATCTACCTCAGATATTAGATTTGGCTACTTAGCTTCTCATTTTTTTAAACGAATTGTAACAGTTTTCAAATGCACTGAATTTTTGATTTACTGTTGCCTTTGTTTTAATGATGCTCAACAAACTTAAAGGCTATCTTCTCATTTTAATAAAAAATAATGTAATGTTAGATAGGTGCCATGGTGTTTTATACTCTGTGGTTATTTAAAAGAACTGTGTAATTCATGTAGATTATATGTAATACAATAAAAAAAATACTACAAATGACTCATGGATGACAAATGGATGGATACAAAATTAAAAAAGAATAACGCGAATAAAAAAAATATATTTGTGAAACAGTTTAATTATACAAAGGAAATAGTGTACTACGTATATTTGTTCAAAAGTTATCATCACATTTCTTTGTAAATCTTAATAATGCATCTGCGAGGTGTTAAGTGCCTGCTAAAAGTATCTGAGCAAGAGAAGAGCAAGAAAAGAGCACGTTACATAATTTGTAATAAACACTAGGGTGTCAGTAACGCAAGGAGAACTTGTGAAGCGAGGACGCCAGGCCGGGCGTTACACATTTACAAGGCTTGATCCTTTTTGCGAATTCTCAATTCCTAGTACGTTTTCTATCTCGTTCACTTAAACGTCAAAATTGAGTTTTTTCACGAGTCCGATAGTTCAGTTACAAAATAAGCACGTAATTGTTAATGTGTACTGATAAAAGACTCTCCGTCTCGTTTTAACACGGGTATATCGGGTATCTGAAAGCTCTTTCAGTTACTACTTTCATGTCAGAAACCTAATTATAAAAGTTCTTAGCAATTAAGTTTCATTGTTTTTATTTCTGCAACTTAACTAGCAGTGTATAATTTTAAAGAAAAATAATTACTTTAAAGATTGACTGCCACTGAATCTACCTAGTGGCTAAATTGTACCAAAGATACTAGTTCAAGGAATCCAAAATGTTGGAGAAGTTGCTAAAGAATTATATATAATTTGTAATATTTCGACTGCATTACGTATCTGAATTTCGATAAGATTAAAATCTTGAATAATATAAGTAAAACAATGTTAAAATTCCACATTCAAGCGTATAAACTAAAATAGTTACGATGTAAATGTAAGGTGATTCATAATTCTTTGTATGTTCAGTTCTACTCTGAAGACGAGAATTTTAGTCAGTTTCTAATATTATTGACTTTTGACGAGACTTATAACTGGGATAATACTTAAATATGTTTGTGAATTTTATATAGTGTAATCTATAATGAAATCTAAGGGACCAACATTTTTATTTTTTATAGTGTTTTCGTATAAAGGGATTGCAACATCTCTTTTCTTTACTCCCGTTTCTATTGCACATATAAAAGGAACTTTTTCGTGTAGTGTGTAGTCTGGTGAAGCTGTTAACATCTTGCTAGGTCAATAGCGTAGTCAGTTTGAGAAAAAGAAAACTTTTTCGTCAACATATACGCTTTTCTTTTATTGGCTATATTTTAAAGTTGATTTGCAACTGTTAAGATAGGCGTCTCGTGTGTTTTTTAGTCTCAAAGATTTTGTCGAAGTCTTTTCTACACTGATAACATAACAAAATAATAGTGATCATATTTATTACTTTCTAAATTATGAACTTATATCTTAGTAATAGAGAATGGATTTCCGCTATAAAGAATGTATGGGTTCTAAAATATACTAATCAAACTGAACTAATTTCTACTTTATAGAAAGTGTTTTTCCTTTTAGCGAACAACTTTATAAATAATTTGTTATGTATATTCAAAAATCCATGGATACTTTAATATAACTATGTATTATTATGTAAATTGTGTAGGTATGATCTACCAGGTGATTTTGTGAAAAGGTATTGTTGCCACTGGCAATATACATAGATCAAATATAAAGTACACAATAAAATAATTAATTAAGCGATATAGATTGTAAAAACATATGAAAGGTTGCCCAAATTAAACAATCTCCAGCGAAATCTGAGTTCCTAGTATTAGGTAGCGGCTTAAGATTTCTTTTCTCCTTTTTTTTTCTCGAACTGACTACGCTATTGACCTAGCAAGGTCTTAACAGCTTCACCGGACTCTCCTTTTTTAATTTTACGTTTCTTGAACAATTTCGCAACGCTGGTCGTTTGTTGTTTTGCTATTTCTCTGTTTTATTTTTTTCTATAAAAGTATGTCTTATTTTATAATTTCTTTTTAATGCAAATATTCTTTTTTCAGTAAAATTCTTTTTTATTAACTAAAATAACGATAGGCCGAAAAAAGTTGAACCACAATGCTTTTTGACATAGAATTTTCCAGAATTCCTTCCTTTTCATGTCATACTCACTGTGTAAATAGCAAATATATGAAAAACAAATCGTATAGTCACAGAACGGATAAGAAGATAATGATAGATTTTATGCAGAAACACTGCATTTTTAGATTATATCATTATGTAAGAGATGGGTTTGAAATTTTGTCATGATTTTTGCTAAAAAGTCTTGTAAATTGTGCCATTACATTTACAAAAACAATAAACCTAAAACAACGTCCACTCATTACTAAAATTAGTTATTAAGTTTTATTTTAATTAATATTAATTAATTAGTTAGTACTACTTAGTTATTAGTAATTAAAATTAGTAAATTAATTAGTGGGCTCAGTGAACGTTGTCCCACACAGATCATTTAAAAAATTAGATAAATTATATAACTAAATTTTCCTCATTAACCACTTTAATTATTGGTAAAACCGCATGAAAATCTGTTCACTAGTTTTTGAGTTCATCACGAACAGACGAGGTAGACAGACGTGGCAGAAGACTTTATTTTATAATATATACTCGTATGTAGTGATATATACGTAAATTGTTTTCTGTATTCCTGGTAGATGTAGTTGCTAGAAGAATATTTTTAACACTTTTTTTTATATCATAGGAGGCAAACGAACACATGGGTCACCTGATGTTAGGTGATCACCACCGTCCATAGACACTTGCAACACCAGAGGAGTCACAAGTCTGTGTTTGGGAGGAGGGCGGGACAGGAAGGGAAGGAGGAAGGGGAAGGGGAGGGTAGGTGGGTCTCCGGCTCTCTCACTGACCGAACGAAACGCAACCATGCAAGCACTGTTACTTCACGTCGGTTTTCTGTGAGAGGGTGGTGCTTCCCCGGACGAGCCGACCCATTCGTGCTGCAAACAATAATAGCTTCAGCTTGGCTCTACCACTACAAAATATTTATTATTAAATAATAACTTTATCACACGTTTCAATAAAAACTGACTTAAATAAAGTTAATAAAAAATAAGAATTAACTGACTTCAATATTAATTAAAGGCTATTATTTATTTTCCGCTTTTTAGTGCCTTTGATTAATATTGAAGTCGGTTAATTCTTTTTTTTGAAAATTTACTTTATTTTTCCATTTTCATTGTACATTAATATATGTTAATAAGACATGCGGGTCACCTGATGGTAAGTGATCACTGCCGCCCATGGACACTTGCGACACGAGAGGAATCACAGATGCGTTGCCGGCCCTTAAGAAAGGAGTAGACTTGTTTCTTAAAGTTGTGTTACTTTGTCACGGATCCCATAATCAGAACCTAACCATACCAAACTACCCTTGAAGTATAATCCTTTCCAATGAAAAACGAATCATCGAAATCGGTTGGCGTGATATTGAGTTATTCGTCTATTTGTCGTGTGCATACTAAATGCAAATTTAACACTTATACGGTTTTGCACTGGATGCTGTTGTCCGTACTGGACCAAATTAAATTGGGACCACACGGAAAACACCAGCTTTCAAAAAAAGAATCATTAAAATCGGTTCACCCATTCCAAAGCTATGAGATAACAAACATAAAAAAATAAAATAAACTAAAGTACAGACAAATTGTGAACCTCCTCCTTTTTTTGAAGTCGGTTAATAATTCAGTTTCACTCAAGCACAGTATAACTCAAGCTTGATTCGAAAAGTTTACAAGGCCGGGGTCGAAACGAGACGCTTCTAAAAGTCGGACTAAAGATTACGTGCCAGAGACGGTAATTAAATGTACCTAGAAATTGTATCTAAACTTTTTTTATCCTTGCTCCTTCTAATATATATATAGGTATATTTTATAATCAACTTCATGTATTTCTAAAAGTGATAAAGGCTGTACTAATGAAGAAGTTTTTTTTTTCAAATTATAATTGCCTTTTAAATAAATAAAAATATATCAGTTATCTATACTAATATTATAAAGCTGGAACATTTGTTTGTTTGGTTGAACGCGCTAATCTCAAGAACTGATTTGAAAAATTCTTTCAATGTTAAATAACTCATTTGTCGAGGAAGGCTATATATAATACGCTAAAAACAAATGGAACTTAAAAAAAAAAAAAATTTTTCTCCTGAGAGCTTTCGCTACGTTAGCCCAAGTAAGTATTTCACGCGGACGAAGTCGCGAACAGAAGCTAGTTGCAAAATAAAGGTATATGCATAACCTGTATTTAGCATAAAGTTTAGTTTAAATATATGAAAATCTACAGTTTTTTTTCTCGAACTTACTACGCCATTAGCCAAGCAAGATTTTAACAGCTGTACTGGTCTACAACAGTTGTGATATTTTTGGATTGAATTGGAATTAAATAGTAAGTGGAGTTATTTTTAACCGATTGAATTGTTCGATGTACGCAAACAGTTTAATATTAATGTATTTATTGCAGTTTAAAAAGGCGTGGAGAGTCACTGACATCGCGTTTGACGGACGCTGTTATCTGTCCGGTCTAAAATAGAATTCACGTAAGACTCTATAGTAGATATATGTTATGTTTATTTGTTAGCTGATTCATCAACGGCCTGTGTACTAGCTACTATTTAGTCCCCATTATAACGTTATAGGGTAATTACAGACGTTGTTCGCTGAATTCAACTACCGGTATAATTAAAAAGATGAATATTTTTTCTAACTAATCGTGAGTCTTCGTTTTTATCGACTGAATACGCGGCAGT
This sequence comes from Antheraea mylitta, assembly GCA_014332785.1. Lineage (NCBI taxonomy): Eukaryota > Metazoa > Arthropoda > Insecta > Lepidoptera > Saturniidae > Antheraea > Antheraea mylitta. The sequence goes on from JACEII010000006.1 coordinate 7,330,886, forward strand.
TATGTTCCACTAGTTTGCTACTACCATGCACACGGTAATAAATCAGACACAGTGACTCTATTTTAGTTTATTACTTTTTTGAGTGTACGTTCGCTATGAGGCATGCGAGACTGCAAGATAGTGACAACCGATTCGTCGATCTTTATTACCGTATTACTATTTAAAAAAAAAAACAACTATCACAATATAAAAATTAAAGGCTGATATATAATTTCCAATAGTATTTATCAACAGACAGGAAATGGGTTAAAAACAATTGAATGAGTTTTTAACGGGATCTTGGCTGTCATGTAGTGGATTTTGTATTATATTCCTAACATTAAGTTATTTGACTCTATATTTTGTGTTTTTATATGTGGTAAAATACGAAACTCAAATACATTAAATTTCATATATATAAAAAGCCTGCAAATAAAAAGTTTGAATTCGCGGAAATAATTCAAGTCTGGTCGAATTTATCATCATATTTTACAAGCACTGTTTTAGGCCGGTTCAACATCGTTAAATGTTTTTTTACAAGCGTAACGTACTTTTTTATTTCTAGAATTTCTCACATAACGTATTGACAAGTCGACGATACGCAGATCACGTCTCAAAATAATTCATTGTAAACTAAGTTTCATTAGAACGTATTAACGTTGTGCTAAATTTGGGCCAAACAAACTCGAACCAGTTTTGGCTGGCAAATATTTTTTTCTAGGCGTTTCATTTCTTAATCGATAAATTTGCTAATTTTCAGCTTTTGATCTCGTGTTTTTTATTTTTTCATTACATGATGTAAATTTGTAAGTTCCAATTGTATTCAACGCTATTACGTATGTCATGTTTTCCTAGTACCTACATATTATTAAGTTGCTCGAACAGTACAATTGATAAAGCGATAAAAAAATTTTCTTACAAAAAAATAAGGTTAGCTAACCGCCCCAGACAATTGAAATGTGGCCTAATTTTCCTTTTACAATGCGATGGTTTAATTAAACTGAATGCCAATCTGACAATAATTTTGAATTAATTACTCTACCACCTATGGTTTTTTGATAGTATACGAATGAGCTTACTTGTAGGCATAATTTTGTTCCCGTGTATAAAATTCAGTGCTTAAGAAAACACTTCGTAAGTCACGGTCAAATCAACTACATATTTTAAGTATAAACTGTAGGCGAAGACGTAATGCAGACCATCTTTTATCGTGGATAATACAGTGTGTATTACAACATATTAAATAATAGTATATTCTCTTCCTAAATCTTACAGCTTTAACTAAAATATTGTGTAAGTTTGTTTATACATTTCACAATTGATATCTTAATATATTGCCTTTGTAATGAATCTAGCGTTGCCAGCCTGTGTTTGAGGGAGGGGCGAGGAGGAGTAGAGGGAGGTAGAGGGAAAGAAAAGATGGGCCTCCGGCTGTCTCACCGACCGAACGAAACGCAACAATACAAGTTACTGTTAAGTTACTGTTGCTTCACGTCGGTTTTCTGTGTGTCGGGTGGTACTACTCCGGGCGAGCCGACCTATTCATGCTCAAACCAGGGAATAGCTTCAGCATGATTCTACCACAACAATCAGCGTGAGTCTACCACAACAATCAGCGTGACTCTACCACAACAATCATCGTGACTCTACCACAACAATCAGCGTGACTCTACCACAACAATCAGC
>JACEII010000006.1:7332560-7463015 GCA_014332785.1 Antheraea mylitta
TCTACCACAACAATCAGCGTGACTCTATCACAACAATCAGCGTGACTCTACCACAACAAAAGTCTCTACGATAATTGATGTTATAAGTTTAATATATCATGTATTGATACCGAAATTTGTGTTACGCGCAGCTATATTCGGAGCAGTCAATAAGTTTGGCGTGTACTATAATATTATATATTTTCATACTTTACCTGTTGCACGAGGACATTCGACTTTTCTCAGAGGATCACATTTCTCATACATTTGCATATCAGGTTTGGGTTGTTTTACTTGGTTAGCCAAATTTATGGTGCGGCAAACATCGCACCTCACTTTATTGGGATCTAAATTTTCACACATCTTAAATGATTACTGAATGATCTACTAAATATTTGTGTTTAACTGTTGATTTTGATTTGAAATACAAAACATGAAAGACCGCGATGAAAGAAGAACGATGACATCATATTCTTATTTTTAGTAAATATTAGCCAGTATCAAATTAAAATAGTTTGAATGAAACTTAATTTTATTATCTGCATAATTTTGGTACGTAAAATCCGTATTTATAGTATGAAGGTGTATAATATAATTAATTGATTCTAAAATTGCCCAGTTTCAGAGCTAAAATAAATTATATCTTAGAGAGATTATGTCCTGAAATTATTGGTTAAAGGTGTCCAGTATCCAATTCGATGTTATTATATCAACAACGTAGGCAGCGTTATATAAAAACACAAACTCACAAACTTTACCTTTTTATAATATTAGTATAGATATATGTGAAATCAGTTTTGATAATAAGGTATAAGAGTAAGGAGAAGATAGTAATCGTCAACTAAAATTTTTCTCTATATCATGGACCGCACAAATACCGGCCACGAGTTTCATGTCACCCGTGGGCCGCATTTTGACGACCACGGATCTAGCGTATATTCAACTACCAAGACATTTTCAGAACAACGTAACAGCAATGACTGTATAAATTCTGTTGAATGTAATAGAGTAATTGTTTTTTGATCGACATGTCCATAACATCAGCTACAGTGCAGTCACAATACCGTTCTACATTATAAAAAGTAATAATACATCTTCTGTACACATAATAAGAATGTAAATCTGAAGTGTCTTTACTTTTTTTTTTTATGGAAGCACGACATAGTGACTGCACTATGCCTGATGTTAAGCATAGTACAATTGAAAAACATCGGCAACCACCGAGAGACAGATTATCCATCGCCGGTCGCCGCTGTCATGCTGGCCATAATGACGAAAGTCACCCGGTACTGGATATGCACAGGCTGATTCCGAAACGCGACGCGCAGAAGCGAGTCCCTATGACGGACGGGCTTTTTCGCCATATGCATGGTGGTTGCGACCCAGTCGGGCTGTAAAACCCTACCACCCCGCTTTCGCCATTGCCTCGTTCGTTATTCAGCAGGGCGCACCACGTGCAGGTGAGGTTGGCTTGGGTGTCTCAAGTCTTAAGATGTTACTCGACACCCCTTACACCCCATGTTACTCGACACCCCTTACAGCCCAAAACTTTCTCGATTTTCGTGAAAAAAAAAATTCAGGTGTCTAGAAATAAGTAATAGAATTCATTTCAAGCATTTAAAAAACGTCTGTCTGTCTGTCTGTTTGTATGACCACGCATCACTGCTAAAGTATTGAGTTCACAATAAAACCTCAAAAAGAAAATCATAAAGCATATCTTCAGGGGTAACTAATTTTTTACTTCATTAAAATCGGTCCACTATATCAAAAGTTATTGTAATTTGAATGACGACTGGAGTTAAGTAAGAGATAAGAGTAGTAATCTATAGTATTATTATAGAGATCTCAGGAACTATTGGTCCTATTTTAAAAATTATTTCAGTGTTAGATAGCTCATTTATCGAAGAAGATTGTAGGTTATATATCATCACGCTAAGACCAATAGGATCGAGGCTCCAATAAAGAATGTTTCAAAATCGTTTTTCTTCTGAGAGCTTCCGCTGCGTTAGCTTAAAGTAACTATTCCAAACAAACGAAGTCGCGGGCGAAACTCGTACAAAATAAATATAAATACATATGACGTGAGACAACATAGGATAAACAAATGCCGATTTTAGATGCCTATAATCTAATCTATTTTAACATTTGTTTTTCGCGAGTGTTCCTCCCCCTTCTGCCTGGTCTCCTTTGGTGAAGAGGACCACTTCGCGGATCTACCTCCCGGAACCCTCCCACGTTCTTACTGACCGAACGAAACGCAACAATGCAAGCATTGTTACTTCACGTTGGTTTTCTGTGAGAGGGTGGTACTACCACGGGTGAGCCGACCCGCTCATGCTGAAATCAGTCATAGCTTTAGCGTGACTCTACCACCTAATGATAATACAATAATAGAGATTAATGATTAATTTCACTTCCGTCGGCAGTCCTTAATTGACTTTTTTTGATTTAATAGATGCCGACAAGCTTTAGTTACATCAAGAAAAAAAAAATGAAAAAGGTCGCTTATTCCTTAATATTAAAACTTGAAAAATTAATAAATTATGTTCGCATTTCACACAACTAATACACACAAATAAATTAATAATATTTTTAATATTCTTATCATCTTGTTTCCGCATATCATTGTAATATACGATACTTATGACTAAAATATTACATGTAATTAGTCATTTTTATATATATGTAAGCTTTATCCTGTTTAATCAACGCCATAACCAACGGATATTAAAAGGCCTTGAAGTGACGCCCCACAAGGATCAATCAGATTATAAAAATACAATGATTAAAAATAAATATTACGCAAATTTTAAATATATCTACTTGCAATGACTTATTAACTGATTTAAATTTGCAACACGCATAAGTATTTGGTAGGGAATAATTCCGTAGAATAAATTTCTCTAACTTCAAAAGAGTAATTGCACGTATGTGGTGTGATTAATAATATGTATCACACCTTAATGGAAACCCTTTAATATGTTTAGATTTTTTTTCCTTATATATTTCTGCAGTTTCTTGGTTCGCACATTTTTTTGCTTTCGCTGTTAAAAATCGTTTTAAATGTAAGCAACTATTGTTATAATTAATGACAATTATTGCCTCTATAATGGCTTAGTTCTCATCTGTTATAGATCATTTATTTGCGCTTCCAGAGATATTCTGGTTTTTCATGTAAGCCTTATACAATTTTTTCATAAATAGCATATGACTTGTTAGTTTTAAAGCAAGTAAGACAGTAAATCTATCGGTATATAAATGGTATACCGAAGCTATTCCAAACAAAAAGAAACGACACTTAATTTTTTTTTATATCATAGGAGGCATACGAGCATGTGGGTGACGTGATGTTAAGTGATCACCACAGTCCATAGACACCAGCAACACTAGAGGAGTCGCAAGTGCGTTGCCAGCCTGTGTTGGCGGGGAGGCGGAAAGGGGAACAGAGAGAGAAAAGGAGAGGGGGGAGGGCCTCCGAAGTTATCGCTGACCGAGCCGAACACACCAATGCAAGCACTGTTATTTCAGGTCGGTTTTCTGTGAGAAGATGGTACTACCCTTGACGAGTTCACCCGTTCATGCTGAATCGTGACTCAACCACCTATTAATACTATTAAAATTTAAAAATAAAAGTTGCCAGGTCTATGAAAATCGATTTTCAGCTCAGAACCTACTAATTACTACTAATTCCGACGACAGTCACGTGGATATAGTAGACACAGGTGTTGGTGTGTCTGGATAAAATATGTATTGGTTTATAGAGGTAAATTTGTAATTCGTTGTTCTATGACTCTGTCTTAGAGTGCGAATATCTCTATAAATAAAAAGATACATATTCTGTTGTTATGCCCGTTTCACGCAAAAACTGTTGGATTAATTTACATTTTTATTTTTATTTTTTACATCTTAAACATGGTCATTATCTTACAAATAAAAAAAATTGCGATTGTCACATCAATTCATTTTGGGAATGACTGCCGTCTGTCTGTTTATATGAGCACGTATCACTACTAAAATATTACGTTCCTGATAAAACCTCTATAACAAAATTATAAAGTATATCTTTGAGTAACATTTAGTCTTTGTTTCATTAAAATGAGTTCGGTCTATCAAAAGATATCATACTTTTAATAACGACGCGACTTAAGTACGAGATAAAAGTAAGGAAATGGACTTTACACATTCAGATGATTTAATTAATTGCCGATTTCCTATACAAGGTTTCAGGCAGACAAAGTTCGCGCTTACAGTTATTAAAAATATATATTTTGTGAAACAGCTAGTCGCAAACGGGATGTAGCAGATAGTCTATCTGCCCACGCATCTCACGCGTACTTGCGTGTTGCGCAAACTATTTATACAAAGTACTTCCGTGGCGAGCTATCCTAGATAAGGTACATTGCGAAATTCGCCCAAAATCCCGAGCCCAGTTACCGCGATCCTAGTTCTGTCCGTAGCGGAACAATAGATAGATAATCATTTTTACCATATTATTATTCATTATTATTTAATTATATATCTGCGTATGAACAAAATATTTTTGGTTTTATAACTTGGGGTGTAAGTGGTGTCGAATAACATCATAAGACTTGAGACACCCAAGCCAACCTCACCTGCACGTGGTGCACCCTGCTGATCAACGAACGAGGCAATGGCGCAAGCGGGGTGGTAGGGTTTTACAGCCCGACTGGGTCGCAACCACCATGTATATGGCGAAAAAGCCCGTAATAGTGATTCGCTTCTACGGGTCGCGTTTCGGGATCAGCCTGTGCATATCCAGCTTTTATAGGCCGGCATGATAGTGGCGACCGGCGATGGACAGTGTGTCAATCGGTGGTCGCTATTATTTTTGGATTGTACTATGCTTACCATCAGGCATAGTGCAGTCACTTTGACGTGCTACAATAAAAAAAAAACTATACTAGCTGTGCTCGCAAATCCGTCTGCGTGGAACTTAATGTGAAAAATAGTGACTAATAAAATCATCTGAATATATTCAGTCCATTTACTCATCTACATTTAGTACGAACTAGCCTCTGCCCGCGACTTCGTTCGCGTGGAATAGATACTTTGGGCTAACATTAACACGCAGCAGAAGTCCTCTTGATGAATGACACACTGAAAGATTATTCAAATCGGACCAGTAGTTCCTGATATTACTCCCTACAACGTCACAACATCACAAACTCACAAATTCACAAACTTTACCTCTTTATAATATTAGTATAGATTTAAGGCGTTTTTTTTTTCGACATGACTACGCTACTGACCCAGCAAGGTCTTAACAGCTTCACCGGACTACTAAGGCGAGCGCTTACGGCACTCAGATAGAGTGAACCTATTTTAATTAAACTAAGGCTCAATGTCACTCGAGGTTATGCTTTATGATTAGTGAGGTTTTATCGTGAACGCAGTACTTTAGCAGTGATGCGTGTTCAAACTAACAGACAGACATACATTTCTATAAATGATTGAAATTTATTCTGTTACTTATTTCTAGATGCAACAATTTTTTTCTCGAAAATCAAAAAAGTACAGACCTGAAGATATTACTGGCTTCAGTATGAATGAGTCAGCTCGCCACCCTCTCGCAGAAAACCGACGTGAAGTAACAGTGCACGCATTGTTGCGTTTCGTTCGATTAGTCAGAGCGCCGGAGGCCCACTTCTCCTCACTTTCCTACTCTCCTCTTCCCTTCCCTCAACTTGAGGGTGGTAGCTAGCCAGGAGGACTTAGAAAACCTACCATCATGCAATAGTTGCATCACGATGGTTTCCTTCACCGAAAGTCCCGACTCAATCGCTAGGATTCCAACCTGCACCCATCGATGTTCGACACACTATCAAGTAAGCCAGCATGGCTTCAAATTCCAATTTCAAGATGTCTATCATGTACATAGTGTACTACTAGTCCTAACCTTTTTTAAATATAAATCCGACATATAAAGGGCCCAGCAGACGTTGTCCCACACTGATTATAAAAAGTGTGTGTGTACTTATGTACACGCGTTAAAAGTTAAAAGTCTTTTCCAAAATTTTATCTTTAGCCTAATTCTACGTTTGTAGAAAAAAACGACACTAACAATAGGAAAAATGTATTTAATACATTGACAGTTTTAATAGAAAGAAATACAAACAACAAATACAAAGAAACAAAATGGTGACTATAGCTAACTTCAGGGTGTCGGTTTTTCGTGACGGTGTGCGCATGCATCCTAAAATTTACTCTCATCCCTTTCCTCTAACGTACCAAAAGAAGTACAACTTCAAAAATTCTTGACAATTTATATACCAAAACCGTCCTTGTGAGTCACTTTAACCACTGGCGAAAACCGCATAAAAATCAATTTCGTAGTCTTTGAGTTCATCGCGAACAGACAGACAGACAGACGCGATATAGGACTTTGCTTTATACTATGTAATTATATCTAGTTGACTTATCATTGCTCTGGTTTTATCAAATGGTATGAAAATAATTGATACCTAGTAGTTATAATATGAAACTCATAATAACAAATTCTGCGTATAATTTAAATATATATTTTTTAAATTAAATTAGTTTTTAACGAACATATAAATTATTGCACTATGAAGTAACAATACATTATAATTGATATTAAAATAAAAAACTATTGCATGTGAGGACAAAGTCACTTATAAATGTAAGTGTAAGTTATAATAATGCTACGTGCGCTTTGGTATTGAACGGAAGTTCCACAAAATTGTGATACATATAACACACATAAGTTGTATGCAAAACATGACGACACAATGCATCTTTGACGTGCACGCAATATTGTAAGCGGGCAATGTCTTCTCGAGTTGTTTTATATGTATTGACAAGGAGCCAAAAGCTCTCAAAGCTGAGTCCATTGACGGTTTTCATGAATGGCGCCGGGCGTGGTGGGGATCACGAGGATGCGCATACGCTGTTCGACGGGCGTTTACTGAACATTCGGTTCGCTGGAGGCTGCGTGTCACGCAGTCAGGCGCGGCTCACTCCACTTTCTGCCGGCGCGACTGCGTTAACCGAACGTCGGGCGGGAAATTTGAATTCAAATAAGAATTGTCTATAACATTTTTAGTTATAAACTTTTTTCTTCTATAAACTCGTTGTGTTTTGACTGTAACTGGTGATTGTGGTGTACATTTTTTTTTTCGTGCCGTATAGATATCGCGGCATGCTGTTGTAGTCTCCATGATGCCGTATAGCTTAAGGTAGGTGGGAATAGTAAAAAGATATTATTTATAACTACTATAATTCACTATTAATTAATTTATAAATGTAAATATTAGTACTTATATAAAATTCATAATCAAGTATATTAATTATGATTTACTGTTGTCCAAGCTTTTTTTCTAATTGAAAAATGCCAAAAAAAATGAATAAATGATTTTTAATAGGCCATATAATTTTACCAAAGGAGCAGTTTTAAAACGTTAAAACATTAATAGACACGATCATTGAAATTATCGCCACCATTTCCACATACAATTTGAGTGTATTTGCGGACAGAAAATGTAAAGGCGTTCTTTTATTATTTGGGAGTAAGAATGTTTGCTTTGTCTTTCGCAATGTCCTATTACATATTAAAGATACACCAAAAGCATCTTAAATTTTAACGACCTTTTCTTGTTAAAATGTATTGCCGTACTTTGTTAAACAAAATTTACACAATCTATGTACTCAAGTCTTCAAAACTGTACGTGAATTGTTAGCAAGGCTTGTCTGACGAGCAGAGACAAGCACCGGGAATCAGAAGGACATAGTAGGGTCACCATGGATTGATTGTATATTTTCAAAGAGGTTTATTAAATGTGCCACAACTATTGGGATGAGAAACGGGGTTAGTATTAAAGACTTCGTCAAAGTGCTATGAAGTATATATTATGAACTTATCCGAATTTAATGTTATTCAATATTGTTACTCTCTCTTTGGCACAAATATTGACTATTTTACAGTAACAATAGTGGAATTACTTAGATTTATATTAATAAATGTATGTGAACCAGATACTTAGCGTTTACCAACGTATAACGGCTCGCTTATCTGTTACTCTTAAGCGTGTATTACCTAATCTGAACTTAACAATAATTTTCGAGACCGCTGAACTGCTTATGACGAGATTATTAAACGATACAGGATTTTTCATAGTATTGTTTAGGATACTTATTATTAGCCTTTGCATAGTCCTTATAGCAATAATGACAAAATTTAATATAAACCTAAAATAGATTATTTGTGTTAAGTAGTTAAATTACAATGAAAATAAGTTATTGTGCAATGCAAATAAAACACAGGTTTCCTCGAAATTGCGGGAACTAGCCAGTGCTTTTTAAATATGTAAATTTAATATGCCATTTTGTAGCATAAAAGTCGTGATGGTCTAGTGGTTTGTCCGGTGGAATATCAATCCGATGACCGCATGGTCGAACCCCGGCGTGTAGCAACGAGTTGAAATGAAATTCGCATGCATTTACTGAGTTCAATTAGTAATACTAGCGGCTGACTTTGAAGGTAAACATCGCGAGGAAACCTGACCCTGAGAAATGTTCTTGTAGTACTACTGTATGTGGGAAAACATAGAAGTGTGGATTTCTCAGTGTTTGAAATCGCCAGTACTTCGTGGGCTGGCGTGGTGATTATGCACATACCTTACTTCGACAAGAGACCTATACTCCTGCAGTGGGAATCGTACAAGCTGACGATGACGATACCATTTTTGAAATGTCCAGTTCACCCTCGGTGAGATGGTGACCCTACTGAGTCGTAAATCCAGCCGCACACGACTGGATCCCGAGACAGTTAAAAAAAGAAGGCGAGATTAAAACTAAAACTATTGTTCGTTTTTCCGCGAGTCGCCGCGCCGCTCGTTTCTGGCGGAGAAATTCCCTTTTGGTTCATGCATAAATTCATCGACGATTTTGTGACAAGCGCCCCGTATAATTAAAAGTTTAGGCCAGTAATTCCCAACATTGTGGTATTAGATAAATTGTATTAATCTACTTCGAGCAAACATACATATAACAAAGTTTTCTTTAAAACTAGAGTTCCTTATAAATCGTTTAGTGATAGTAGTCCGGTGAAGCTGTGAAGGCCTAGTATGTCAATAGCGTAATCAGTTCGAAAAAAAAAACGTTTAGTGATATATATTTATAGACGGACAACTAAACAAAGTTAGCATAATTTGGTTGTGTTGTTTATGACTTAATTGTGATTTCCGTTTCAGGAACTACCTACATTATCTTTATATATAAATTTTTTATGTACGTGTGATGTCACTGAATTTCTCCTAAACGGCTGGACCGATTTTGATGAAATTTTGTGTGCGTGTTCTAGTGGATCTGGGCATGGTTTAGATTCACATTTGGAGCCGGTAGGTGGCGCTGCGGTTGGCTTCTAGGATTTCTTTAAATTACCGAAGCAGGATAACGTCCACAGGGACTGCTAGTAAAGCATAAAACAAGTAGAATTAATAATAATACGTATTGATACATCTTTAGTTTTTACCCACAGACATCATACTTTACTATTATATCGATTTTTTTACACACAAAATTAAGATGAATCTAAGAATATCTTATATGTAATAAATTGTTTAGGCGATAGAGAGTACCAAATAAATAAACGTACACAGAACAGTCGAAAAACGTTTGTCTCCTTCTGTTCTCTTATATAATAGGTGTAAATTTAACAACAAAATTATATATAGTAATTTAAAATATATAGGTATGCCCTAATTATTCTATATTTAAAATAATATTGTCACAAAAGTTCTAAATAATAGCTTACAAGAGCGGAAATGCATTATATAGTAAACTCAAATAAATAATGTTCTATATAATATCGAATTTATTTAGTAGCATTTAAAAGAATATTGATTAATATAATTTTAAAGAAATATACATTTATGTCATATATATCTTCTTACTTTTGAACAGGTTTCTTAGAACAAATGTAGAAACAATAATAGCTGTATATTATTATTGTACAGTCTCAAACTTCTTTTTAGTTCAGTCTTGTCGCGTAATGCAGTTTTGTTTTATTCAGGGATGTTATGGAGCTCCGTAACCGTGTCTCAAACTATCGGATATCCGAAATAAATATATATCCGTAACCATAACCGTAACCGATTCAAAAGTTTCGGATAATTTCGAATAAGGGTGGAGTCCCAATAAAATATATTTCGACAGGTTTTGTTTCGTCGCACTTACACTTCATGTGAATCTTGTAGTTGGGGCGATCGATATTACAAAAACATCGATGTTTATATCGATCTCAACATCGAATCCAAAGCATCGATGTACAACATATGTCGATTGCAAAACGTTGATGTATTAAACTTATTTTACTTCAATCTAATATCCGTAACCGAAACTATCCGAAACTAACGAATAATCCGAAATAATTACATATCCGTAACCGTAAGCGTAACCGATATTATTATATACCTACATCTGTATCCGGATCTGAAATCAGAATATCATATCCATAACATCCCTGGTTTTATTCATTAGTCTCTGAAGAGTTTTAAATTGGAATCAAAATATTTCATGAAAAATAACATTTGTGCTGACATAGTGGCAATGTCAGCATAAATCTTAATTAACTAAAAATGAAAAGAAAAACTTTGAGAAACACTGCCATAACAGATTTAGATACAGTTCACGAGTTACGAAGTGTTGCAGCCATCGAGATCAAAATACGGTCTACAGTATTAAGAGTATTCGGCGCATTGTCTTGTTCTAAAGCTATTGTTTGCTTTGAGTTTTTTTTAAACAGAAGCGTCAGGATTATACGGCTGTTTCTTTGAACTTTGCCAATTTTCGAACGTCGTTGTTGTTTTTGCTCCATTATCTGTTCGGATACGGGTTTCAATTTGGTCGAGAGGGTGTTTTGTTTGAACAAGCTATCGTTTTAATAAGCTGTCTGTTTAGAATGCAATATTTTAAAGGCAATGAAGAAATTTTTGTTAAATTTTCGTGGATATGATTATTTTAATAGGTTAGCATGGTACGGGCGTATTATGAAAAGAGATGAAAATCATGTAACAAAAAAAGCTTTGAGTGTGAGATAGAATATATATAAGTAGGATGTGGGATGTATGTAGAAAAAAATTTTTACAAAAAAAATTGAAACGACTTCGATATCAGAAACTTATAAAGCACCGAAAAGTGAAAAATAAATATATTATTAAATTAATCAAATTAAATAAAATATATGAATTGGGCATAAAATATGGGCATTAAAAAATTGCAAAGAATCAGTCGAATGAAAAAAAAAGTCTAGGACCATTTACGAATTCCGCATCGAATGGTTATAGCGATAGATTTAGTAGTTTTAATGTGATTTATATAGAGTTTAAAAATATGTATTCAATGTACAAATCTTTGAAAAGCATAGAATTAAAAAATGAAGTATAAAAAGTTTGTTATTAATAATAAAGGTACTGAGAAACCTGATGCTGATTAATAAAAAAAAGGCTTATTGTACTGATCGAGAGTGAAAGAAGAAGAAAAAATATAATTCTCGCCGAGTAATGGCAAAAAGACAATGATCCCACAGCGCCTGCGTGCGTTCCTGAGTGCAAGAGGACGTATAAGACTTTTAAAAGGAATTGGGCCAGCGGTTAAAGTGCTTTTTAGGGTTGCTATAATTGAAATCGGAGAAATTAAAACCTTTCCAACTGATTTAATATCTCCGTTTAAACATGTATTCATTTAAAGCTTCCAGTGTTTGTTGACTGGTCGAAAGGTGACCATAATTATATTATATAGATTATATTATTACTGACTAGATGTGTTCATGACTCCATCCGATGTAAAAAAGTGTGACTAATAAAATAAAAAAATCGTGAATAAAAATAAATAACAGTAATTTCGTAAAACTTTAGTAATTCTATATTAAATTAGCTTTGCCCGCGACTTTGTTCGATTGGAACCTTATTTAAAAAAACAGCGATTGATAAAGTCATCTGAATGTATTAAGCCCATTTACTTATCTACTTTTCTATTGTACTGAAGTCGCGTCGACATTAAAATAACGATAACTTTTGATAGAGTGAACTGATTTTAATTAAACCAAGACTAAACGTAACTAGAGGATTCGAGGTTTTAATGTGAATGTAGTACTTTAGCAATGATACGTGTTCATACAAACAAACAGACAGACATTTCTAAAAATGATTGAAATGTATTTTAATATTTAGTCCAAGGCATCTGCAACATTTTTTTATTTACAAAAATCTAATAAGTACAGACACTTTATATTTACATTTTTATAATATGTGTAGACATAGATTAGAAAATGACCGTTTAACACAAAAATTAAGGAAAAAAGTTTATATAAATTGAAGTCAAACCTGTTTTTGGTTTTTCATTTAGGAATCGTATAAAACCATTGTTTGAGGCAAATCCACTATAAATGAAATTTAATTAATTAAACTTTGTAGTTTACTAGAATTGTCAAATTGCTTAAGTTATATTCGACAACCCTAAACAAACTTGCGGTTTGCACGTTTTACACTCGGTGTGTTTCGTAATTCTAAACGAAATTGTCGTTTGCGAGCAAATAGTACGTCCGCGGTTCAAATGGTGTTGGTAATTTTGCTAAATTCAAATAGTATTTAGACTTAAGCTTATATAAAATTGTGTAGTCGAGATACTAGAATTAAAACACTGTTCATTTTAATTACATAATGCGAATGGGTAAAATGGAGAGCGATCACCGTGCACATAAAGCACTCACTGTGACTTTTTTGTTTAGTGCGATATGACTTCAGTCAGTGTTATTCAGGAGTTGACATGCTCACATGCTTGCTAACTGGTATGAACTCTTGGTCACCGTTGTTCTCGACTACTTATCTTTACATTCGACTTACAATTTAAAATTAAATTAAATTACTGCGCTATGTTATTGTAAAATAAATAACGTTTACTAACAAAAAAGAATGTGGTGTCGTGGGACACCAGGTAGGAACGAAGTAATGTAGAATCGACACAATTTGTAAAAAAAATCGTGCTCAATTTTATGTAATCGTAATTCAAATTATCAATTAAAATAACAAAATATGTCTATTTATTTTTGTTTGACAACATAAAATTACATAGAAATAGAAATAATTACAAAAAAGGAGAAAGAGAAAGGTATATACATTACTCGCTTGTGTATACGACTGTCGCGCCTGCGCACGTCTCATTTAACAGTTTTATTCCACGAACTTTTCGTTACGGTTTTACTATAACATTTATTTTTGGTCCGGTCGCGCAGCAAAATCTCTATCTCCTCCAAGCCTGCCGTAAGGAACTTCGTTCCAAAATTCATTGTAATAACAGTGTAATTTATAAAATTGTAAATTTCATATAGTGCCCAAGTGCAGATATGAAGATTTGAATATATTAATTTGACAGTGTCATTGTAATCAAGGAAGTATACGTTGCAATTTTCATATAGAGGGTTCTAGTATGTATTTGAAATGAATTTATTATTATTCACGGAGTCCACGAAGATTGGGCTTACTTGGAGTGAGGTGAAGCGTCAAGCCATCGACAGATCGAGATGGAGAAGCATTGTGTCTGCCATCTACCTCGACAATTTGGGACATAGGATCCCAAGAGAGAGAAAGAGAGAGAGAGATAATACAATTTTTCTATAGTAAACATAAAAATTACAAATTTAAAATGAACAATAGCGATGACATTAAATGATTCGTTCTAAATAGCAAACATAAAAAAAATGCATAGTAAATAATTAATAATGATTGCAATCCCTGAGTAGTTCTACATAAAAAAAAACTCCATTAAAGTTTTTTTTGCATTTAATTAAATACATTTTTTAATTAAGTTTTTATACGTTTTATATGCATCCTGTAAAGATACATACGAGATTTGTTAGCAAATAACTGTTCGTGTTCCGTGAAGAAAACACCAACGCTCAGGATTTGTAATATAATTACCACTATCACGTATAAGATCTAAAGTCGGCTAACGTTTGATGTGTGTGTACGAAGTAGTTCTAGTGCTTACTAAGCTCCTTGTATTTCTGTCACCCTGGTAATTCTAGGTACAAATGTAAGACGTCCAGACTGAAACTTAACCACTCACTAGCTTTGACGGGAATGTTACAAAACTGGTTCTATTATTATGTACGTACAAACTCAACAATTGAATAATTATTTTATTTATATATAATGTAATTGAGTAATTCTTAATTTATCATTAAACTTTTTTTATATTAGTTAATAGAATTTAATAATAATTTTGTAATGTCTGTTTTAGTAGATTGAATAGGGGTATGAGAATATGCGTAGTAGGATTGATTATCTGTGGATTCTTACGGTTGGCGGTCATTTCTTACAAAAGTTGGGCGGCTAATACGGCCAGGACCAAATGATGTAATTGTAAAAAACTGTGTATATTGTTTTTCATTAGAACGTCAACGAATCTATACAGTTATCAAGTTTATCAACGAATTATACAAGTCAGCATCCCGTATTCTGAGTAACACAGGCGTCAGGTATGCAAAATATAAAGATACACTTATCAGCTGCTAAGCTGCATTTTAGTTTACGAGTAGTTTTAAGTCGACCTAGAAAGCATTATTTAAAAATATAAGACCTTTCACACGCGGAATTATTTAACTGATTTCTTTTATACTTAGCGACAAAATAGGAAATGTTGTGGAATCGATACTGCCCATTGCTAAAGATCGAAAATCCTTTAAACAAAGTTTGTACAGTACCAAAAATGATGTCTTGATTATAAATGAATTATAAATGAATTTTTTGCTTGAATACGGTTACATAAAGAGTATTAGAAGCCAGATATAATGTGATGCATATATTAAACGCAAAGGAGGAATTTCCTGAAACAATGAAATCTGTAAGATCTTGATTGTTTTGTTTTTAATAATTATATTGTATGTCAGACACCGTTCGCTACTTCATTAGCGTATAAGTTTTAGTACTTGAGAGACCGAGCTTAGTGTGGTTGGTTAAACAGTAATTGCATTGCTTCTGTTAGATGTAAGCTGTATATACAACCTGTTTGGATATTGTCGTATCATTTTCACATAATGTTGACGTATCAAATCAATCAACCATCCGTGCCAATCATCCTTTGGCAACAATGCAAATACCACCAAAAATTACAATATAGCGCTATATTATATTGTATAAACATTTATACGTATTTTTTTCTTTGAGTAAAATGTACGTTTTCTCTGTGAGAACATCTATCTAGTTAAAATTAAAAAGTAATCCTTTATCTAAAAACAAGATTGGATCCAAATCGTTAGAGTCATTCTCGAGATAAGCGAAATAAATATATGTATATACAAATACGCAAGAATTTGAAGTTATAGGATTGAAATCGTATTATGTATCATATCTATTAGTGTTTTCTTATTAGACTGCAATCTTAAGTGTGTGTTGTGCTGTATGTTTAAACTGCGATTATAATTAGCTACAAAAAAATTGCCGTAAAAAATTCATATTTTGCAATTTCTAAAGTCAATAACCAGCCTCAATTATAATGATATAACCAGCCTCAAAATTGGAAAATAAAGATATTTCTTCAAAATGAAGTTTCAATAAATATTCATCACTTAGTCTTATTGGGTTTTTTATTTATATTCTCTACAGTGCTTTCTTTAATCACTTGGTTCATAACTTGAGTGTGCTGTATAGCTATTAGTTATGGTATGTTCGAACAGTAAAACAGTAGTTAGACTTTATTCTATACACCGACGAATTTGATTTAGTCTCCACACTGGCAGATGTGAACAACCAATGACGTCACAGATCTATGAATTCCCGAAACTTCAGCGAGAACGTCGAAATGTAAATCAGTTTTATCCGGTCCGATTCAACTTATAAAATACGATCAAAGTTTATCCTGAAAGTTTCTCGGTACGAACATGTTCTTGGAAACCGACCATCTTGTGTTCCGCTATTGATTTATACCCCAATTATCCGTCTATATGAATTAGGATTAAATATTACTTTAAAATGTACTTTGAAATGAATTTACAATTCTGTGTCTGTATGAAAACTAGCTCTTGCGCAAGGTTTCGCTTGTGTTAATGTATATTTGACCTATGCCTTGGATACAATATTATTTTTCTAAATGTCATATACCCCTGAAATCATTATTGCATCATTACACAGTATAAATAAAGTCCCCTACCGCGTCTGTCTGTTTGTTCGTGATAAACTCAAAAACTACTGAACGGGTTTTCATGCGGTTTCTCCAGTAGATAAAGTGATTCATGAGGGAGGTTTTGGTATATAATTTGTTAAGGATTTTTTTCATAATCAGGGCGGGACATCGTCTGCCGGGTCTGCAAGTTTAATATATTACTTAGCATGAATATGAATGTCGGAATATTATTTGATTTCTTTATCATTATGGGTATTAATCAATTTTTATTTTATTTGAGAGCGTCGTTTGATCGTATTAAGAAACTTCATTTTTAAGGATCCCATTAATAATGAAAACCTCATTTACGATTGTCTTTGAAAATATTACTTGTATTGTTTTTATTATAAGTTTAGCTCTGATGTATTCATCCGAGAAGTTCTTATTATTACAATTTACATAGTAAAATTTATATAGTAATTTACAAGCATAAGCAATTTTAATTAAATTCCTTTTTATGGAGGTACGACAAGGTATCCGCACTGTTATGAATAATGATAAGATCAGCCATCTTGAAATATGGCAAACCCAATTTAAATCACTATTAGGGGGTTTTCGGCGGGATTTTAGTTTGTCATGTAGTTGATTTTATATTTTATTAATAATCTTATGTTATTTGACTCTATATTTTCTAAATGTGGTGGTGTTTTACTTAATATAGTTCGTTTATTATGCAATGAATGAAAAATAATACCACGGAGCATGAAATTCTAAGATGCCACAAAAACTGCCTGAAAGGTTCTAAACAAAGAAGCCACCGTCTTGTTGGAATATTGAAATATGAAAATACTGAAATAATTACACGACGCTTGTAATACTATTAAATACACTACAGTGGCATAAATAATCTGGAAGATTTATTGCCAAAAATAAAGTTAAAAAAAAGTCACACCATACGTAGGGCCAACGCACCTATTCAGGATTAGTTTACTACGGTGGATGGCATCGAACTTTCAATCTGCCATTGACACAATTTTGCAAGTTTTATAAATTTATTGTACCCTAGTAGATCGGTGGGAAGCATTTCGCTTGCAGCCCACAGAAGCCTATCTTAACAGTAAGTACATTTCGGTCAAGGCTGTGTCGGTCGGTAACCGCTCTTCTGTTTTATACGCCCTATCGGTTTATTATGAGAAAGCAAATCGTTCGACAGGTTCGTTAGGGTTATCACTAATTAAAATTCTAAAACAATTACATTAATACATATACATTATAAAAAAAGTCCTCTGCGACGTCTGTCTGTTTGTCTGTTTGTGATAAACTCATAAACTACTGAACGGATCTTTATGGCCTTTTCATCAGTAGATAATTCATAAGGAAGGTTAAGTTACATGATTTGTAAAGGTTCTTTTTATTATCAGGGCGGGATAACGTCCGCCGGGCGCGCTATTATTTTACAGTATTGAAATGAATATTTACAGAGGACTTGCAACACTTTTTTTATATTATAGGAGGAAATTGAACAGGCGGGTCACTTGATGTTAAGTGATCACCGCCGTCCATAGAGATTAGCAACACCAGGGGAGTCGTAAATGCGTTGCCAGCCTGTGTTCGGGAGGAATGAGAAACAATTCAAGCACTGTTACTTCACGTCGGCTTTCTGTGAGAGGGTGTTACTATACCGGACGAGCCGACCCATTCATGCTGAAACCAGTAATAGCTTCAGCGTGGATCTACTACCAAGGCACCACGTTCTTGGCGATAGTCGCGTCGTCATTAAAATTACAATAACTTTTGATAGAGTGAACCGATTTTAATGAAACCAAGACTAACTGTGACTCGAGGATATGCTTTATGGTTTTGTTTGTTTACCATGACCGTAGTACCTTACAATGATTCTCGTTTATACAAAAAAAAAACAAGAAATTTCTAAAAATTATTAAAATGTATTTTATTAATTATTCTAAGACACTTGCAGCAATTTTTTTTCATAAAATCTAAAAGTAGAGACACATTAGATTTACTTTCTAACTATATGTATTGATATTCAAAGACAACCCTACGTCAATAAAGGTGTGTGGTAACGCGTAGGTTTTAATGTATACATTTCATGTAACGTTCATTAAAGTGTTTAACGAAAGAGTTAATATAAAATTACCTAAATGAGGATAGTTTATTTTTCGTCGAAACCCGGCCAAGTGCGTTGATGTGCCTGCTCTAATGACTTTTAAATAATTAACATACTTTTCGAACTTTCATTGAATGTGCATTCAACGATCGTAAAACTTGATTTGTTGACAATAAAAATAAAAATGTCGCATGCCGCATCTTTTGAATTGATTCTATTTAATGATACAAGGTTTAAACTTAATTAATTGATATATACTTACAAAAATACTAACTGGCTCCTGTGACTTTGTTCATAGTTGAAAATGGTTCCAACATTTTCTTCGGATTTACCTTTGGCCTGTATTCTACTCCCTATTTGTTATTCTGTCGTTCTTTAACCGATATATCTTTCTCTCTTTAATGTCTAGACCCCTATAGATAAATGTAATTATATGTAGCATGGATAATACGGTCAAAAGTCCACTATATCTTATAATGAAAGTTTCTTTAAAATCGGTTTGGGGATTTAGAAAATACCATTACAAGAAGAAATTTGCTATTATTTAATATATAGTATCCGTACAAAAATTATTTACCTTTTTTTTTTAACGTGAGAAAATCTTTTTTGGATACCCACCCTCCCGAGGAAGAGAGTGGGTTATGTCCGACTCGCACGGACTAAAACCCCACGGTGTACACTCACCGCTATAGTTGGGGTGACACGAGATCTATACAGACTTTATCGTGCCGTCCCAACGGGTGACATAGCGGTAGAAAATGCCGCCGCTGTGTCGCGTCTTACCAGGAGACAGCCGTGTAAACACCGGCCGTTTCCTCCGTCCACCGGACTTGAGCAACAGGAAGATGAGCCTCCGATATACCTTCCCTAAATTCGGCTACATTGACGATGACACCTGCCTTTGCTATAGTACATCTGTGCAAAACTTTGAACATTTGCTTCAAAAATGCCTCAGCTTTAGTATGAAGAGATTAGGGCATATAATGCTTTATAATAACCTTCGTATATCTCTATTCGATTTTTGAGGCTCGATGGAGGAGTCTGCTATCAAATCGTTTGATAATTTTGTCAAGCATGTAATCATTAATCTCAAGGCATTTAACTGACTTTAAAAAAAATACGACGCTCTGACTTGCATCTAAATCATAACTGTCAAATCTTGGTGACTTTTCATGTAATGCTAATGCTACGCTTCAAGGAAAAGGGAAGTGACTCCTACGAAATTGCTTTCACCCCTCTCTCCTTTTACTCCCACATTCATACACGTACACAGACATATAGGTCCACTTAAGTACGCACACACACCCACTTAGATATTGTTAATTCCAAATATATGTGTGTGAAATAAAAAAATAAAATAATTTAGTATCTTTAAACCATAAGTTAACATAAAACACGTTAAAATTTAATTTAACAACTGAAAGTTTTTTGACTGCAGAGTGTTTTCCTTCTTAGTCAGAAAGGTTATGAAGGGTCATGACGACCTAAAGATATTTGCTGCATTTGAATGCTTCTTCCGCGTATGCAACTTGCAAACGAACAACAATAACCCTTTAGAAATAAATGAAAAAGCTGTATTGTGCCGTTAACTTTTCAAACGCAATATAGCTAAGAATGCACTGTAATTATGTTGTAGAGCTATTTTCTAAGAATTGTATTAGATAACGAAAACAGTTTTGCAAAACGACGACGGTATGATGTTGCAAATAAAGGTGGCGGTTACTACATTAAGTATTAATCTATGCAGAACTGATATTGTTCCCAGACCGTCGCACAGCAGGTACCGACCGCTCTTGCTTCGGTAATCGGACGAGAACCAGTGTTTTCAACATTCTACTCGGCACAGTGTTTATCTCCTCAGTTTTCTGTTACACAAAAATGTTGCCGTACAGAATTTGCCTTGCCATAAAAGACTTCGATCAAAAATCCTCAAGCTTCTGAGAATGTATGAAATGAAATTTATTAGAAATCATTTTCTAATAAATCCAGGATAGTAAAGTTGTTTTTTCGCGTATACATCTGAAAGTAATCTAATTAATAGAAAGCGGAACGCTTTGCAGTGTATCCCACATTATGATTAAAATAACTTACTACACACATGTATGCGATAAGATAATTATGTTAATTTGAAAATTCCCAAATGACAGTCATAGACATGGGAGCGTCCTGTCTTATACACGTTATGCGCAAACGCAGCCGGGTCGCATATGTGTCGCATGAGGGAGTTGACATATGCACTTGTGGCAGGGTTGCCCTCGTAAAAAATGTCGGGTTCCTTTTATATATTTTTTATAAATTATTTTTAACGGGTTAGAGAGGGTGCTGTCAATGTTTGACAACATGAGAAAAATATTTATAGGCATTTAATCATTAAAAAATTTATCGTCAATTTGATTCTTTGTTAAAGTTTCGAGCGGTTTGTTTCGAGTTATGAATTTTATGTCACAAGTAATGTAACTTCGTTTTTAACTTTTAAAATACATATTAATGATAAAACGTAAAACTCTTTCTAACAATGTATTTATTACTTATTTAATTTTTCCGCTAATAACAAAAGAATAGTATCAATATTATCAAGGGTTTCACGGTGGCTCAATGTACTGGTTGTATGCCGGTCGGTATCAATAATTTCTGAGTGACATCCCTATGGCTTTGTACCAACAATGCGTACTAAATCACCCGCAGAGAGTAAGCGCGGGTGCATGCGACTTTAATTCACCCGGTACATTTTATGACAGAACACATTGATGTCTTCCTGGATTGCTCAGATCTCCTAGTACTTTTGACCAGATGAGCGACTTGGGAGACTACAATTACAATTTATTAAGATTATGTAAGAAACAAGATATATAATTTGTAATTAATGGTTTGCAAGTCGCGTTCTTTGTGCATAAAAATAATATCGCAATTAGGTAAGACTGAATAGAAAAATAATGTAAGGATTCTATTCAGTGGTATTTTTAAATAATTAGATAACAATTTTTAAAAAACTTGAACAGTTTGGTTTTTTAAATTCTACAGCTAACAGAGTCCTTGGCGGAATCGACGGGAACTAAAGTTGATAGTTGTAGAAAACAAAATTGCGATTATATTTGAAAACAATCAAAATTTATTCTCGATTACGTTCATTTGTCATCGCATTTCACCTTTACAAATCTACTATATTATTATTATAAGTAAGTAGCAGAGACTGGTGATGCCGCATAAATATTTTCAAGTAAGCCGCAATACTCGAATCTTGATAAGGTAAAAAAATACTCCTACGTTATTACGATATTCTTATCGACAGTTTTTTTATACATAAGCGTTTCTAAATATGCTTTAACCACAATATTATGTTCCTTACGCCGTGTATTTAGTAGATTTCATTATCACAATACACTACTTCACGTATTATAACAAAAAAAAAAATAGGATTGAATAACCTTCAGAAATTTATGCGCTCCTGGTACATTCGTAGCGTGTTACAAATTACTAAAAAAAAGCCAAATAAAATATTATTATTATTGTTATTAGCTTTGCTTCACATATCGCTTTTTTATTCATTTCGAAAAAAAAATCGGTATAAATTTAATGGCTGCCCTCTAGTCTTATTCTAATTAGGAACTCTATGTGAATGATGAACGTAAATAGTATGTATAAAAACTAACTGTTTTTCTCGACTTTGTGCATTTTTTTTTGTATATTCGGGTAAAAAGTAATAAACAACCTTCAGATCTCAGGTCAAGAAACCTGTATTTTGAATTTCATTTTTATCGGTTCTTAAATTTGGCCGTGAAACAGACAGAAAAAAAAAAACGTTTCGAATTGAAAACCTCCGTTTTTTTCGTCGTTAAAAAAGTAGTTTATAGTTTTCTAAATATTTAAATAAAAATTCACAACTGCTTCTAAAGATACTCAATCACGTAGAAATATAAAGATCAAATGTTAAATTTGTTAAATAATATCAGTACATTCCTTATAAAGAGTAGATAACAAAAACTATTATTAAAAGTTTCATTAAATAATTTTAAGTTTTTGAATAATTATGTATTTCAAATATATCAAGAGATAAAACGTATAAAATATGCATATAGTTAATTGTATTACATAATACATTATTAATAGTTACAAAGGTAGGTATAATACTACCAATATTTTTAATTGATTCATTACGAGTATACGCACGAGGTACAAAGATATACTGATAGGACTAAAAAATTTTATGCACAAGAAATATATAGCCAAACATTTCGTTTACAACAAAGTTTCGTATACAGTAAGTAACAAGATGTCTTTACAAATATATGATAGCCTAGTCCAGTTTGCCAGAAACTTACAATGGTTTTGTAAACTTTACTTATAGATTCCCCCCTCCCTTCACCCCTATCTCCTATCATCCCCCTAACTGTAAGGTAACAAGATACTATAATTACGTCATTACTTTTAAATTAAAAAAACGAGTTAATTTTTGTTTATGTAAATTATTTTTTAAAGCTGTGACGCATATTCTGTCGAAATCATGGATGTGTTATCTAATAATCCAGTTCAATACTGAAAAACGCGTAAAATAGAGTTTTTGGCGGGATTTTAGTCTGTCATGTAGTGGATTTTATATTTTGTGTTATTGGACTCTATATTTTGTAATTTTGGTGGAATTTTGCGTAATCTAGTTAGTTTATTGTGCATAAGTGAAGTGAATAGAAAATAATACCACGGAGCATGAAATTCTGAGATGCCACAAAAACTCCCTAGCAGGTTCTAACAAGGGATCCACCATCTTGTTAGAATATTGACTCACACGACGCAATATTGAAGTGATTGCACGACGCTTGTAATATTATCGACTACGTGACGATGGCTGCAATAATCTGAAAGATTAATTGTCAAAAATAAAGTAAAAAAAACGCGTAAAATAGAATTTTTGCTATCGCTACACAAAGCACATAAATAATCTCTTCACAATCCATATATAATATTTTCACGTCTTTGCTATAAGCTAAACTTCCTGATTCTCGGGCGAATTACTCCCAACTAACAACAGACTCGGTTTTAAACTAAAAGCTGTTATTATAGGAACGATAAATAACCATTGTAACATCGTAGTTTACTACTGATTTTATATAATAACGTACTGAGCAAAGTTTCATACAGTTAAAATGCTATGTATTTATGTCGCAGTATTCTTATTTAAACAAATAAAAGATAATATATTGATTTATACTATCCACTTGTTATTGTAAGTACCCGTGGTGTTCTTTTTCTTGCCTATCATTATCGTTCATAGCACGTTCATGATACGGACCGGTGTAATGGACTGTGACCTTTATCTATTATAAGCAAACTTGTGGACATATGTAGATGATTTGTACCAAATACTAAACTGTAGGTAGCTAGGTAAATATTTAAAATATCCTATTAGCATAATATGGCTGTATCGTGTTCTTTTCCGACTTTAAAAATCAACTCTATAGTAATACTGAAATGGAATCTGTCTTAGCTTCAAGCACTTAGCAATCGAAATGTTTTTAAACGACACTCAGTTCTTTAGATTACATTATTAAGTTTAATTAACGTAATTTGTACCAAATTTTACAATAAACCTATCTATAAGTAAAGGTAATATTCATAAATTATTCTTACATTATTTAATTATAGTTATTGCCAGTTTAATGCACAACTTGACTAGGAAACAATTAAAGCACAATATTATTATTGTCATAACATAAGACTTTCCTATTATTATTGTCGATCAATTACTTAGGCCTAAAGAATATTAACAACTTTTTGTACATTTACAAACTACTTTTTACAGTGGCTACCAAACTAGGCAAAGCCTGTATCTTGGTAGCCAAAAACCGATTATACAACGTGTTTTACAAGAAACACCTTAGCGGACCGTATCTGTACATATTCAAACTTACAAGCTAAAATTGTTGATTAGACAAATAAGTCTATACACAATCCCTGATTAAACATATACACACACATATAAATGTTTACATACACATTTTGTACTCACATACTATATCGCAACATATTCCTACATTTATGCAGTTACGATTTAACTTTTAACAGTTGCTCAGTTTCCTCATAGGTAAGAGTGGTCAACCATTTGGAAATTAAACCCTTAGCCGTATGGACCGAAACTTCTTGGATTGAGCAGTGTTTAAGAACTGCGTTATAGATATGGGAAGTCATGAATGTTCCTAATCTCTGTGCAAAAGCAGAATTAACTTTGGGTGTCGGAGCATTGAATAGACGACGGTGTAACATCTGGGAATATTCTGGACTATGTAATATTTCTTTATGTTTAGTCAGACATACTTTGAGTATGAAAATTTGTCGGACGGAGAGGATATTGCTTTCTTTATAGAGATTGCCAGTAGGATACCTGTACGGCTTTCTGAGCATGACTTTCAGCACAGAACGCTGTGCTCTTTCGACTTCAATTATGACACCCTTGGCAGAACTCCCCCATGAACTAATACAATAATTAATTAAGGATTCACAGAATGCGTAGTATACAGATCTTAGTGTATCGACATCAGCAGTATGTCTTAGTTTTTTCATAATATATATTATTTTACGCAAACGACCCGACAGTTGTTTGATGTGGTTTTTAAAAGTTAAATTTTGGTCTACTAACACGCCAAGATATTTTATAACGTCTGCATTCTTAATATGTTCATATACAGATATACCGTTGTGGTCCGTACAATAACGAATCTTAATATCTGGTAGTGAAGAAGGTGGAGCTGAAGCTGATGTTTTGTGGAAGCACATGTACATTGTCTTTTTGGTATTTAACGTTAACAGGTTCAGTTGTAACCATTCATGAACTTTCAACATACCGGTCTCAGCAATCGATTTTACGTCCGACCAACAAGATCCATGAAAAATAATAGCCGTGTCATCCGCATAACATATTAGATCTGCATTTTTAAGGGGAAGGCGGTGGATATCATTAATATAAATTATGAAGAGCGTAGGTCCAAGTATACTACCCTGCGGGATACCAAAGGAAATTTTCTGGAATTTGCTAACGTGTTTGTCTACTTGTACACATTGTCTTCGTTCAAGTAAATAACTGGCAAACCAGTTTAGAGCAATTCCTCTGATTCCCATTAATTCGAGTTTCTTTAGTAAGATCGGTGCGGAAACGGTATCAAATGCTTTGGCTAAGTCCAGGAAGACGCCAATACTACATTTTTTGGAATCTAATTGAGATGCAATAATTGACGTCAGTAGTGAAACAGCGTCCTCTGTTTTTTTTCCCTTGTTGAAAGCCAAATTGTCTAGGAGAAATAAGATTTCGGGATGAAATATACTTATGAAGTCTTTTACTGACAATTTTTTCCAGAATTTTTGAAAACACTCCTAATAACGAGATAGGACGATAATTATCAAGTAAGTCTTTGCGTCCCCCTTTATGAATAGGGTGAACTAGTGCAATTTTCCAGTCTTCCGGAAAAGAACCAGACGATAAACTCAGGTTGTATATAGTAGTTAGGGGTTTAAGTATTGCTTGACGAATACTTTTAATGAAAGAATTGCTGTATCCATCTATTCCTGGGGCTTTGGCATTTTGTAAACCTAAGATAAGATTTTCTACCTCATCATAATCAGTTGGTGTCATAAAGAAGGAATCTGAGGGAGAATTATGCGTTGTAATGGAATTTGCTAGACTATTCTGGGTTTTATCGACACAATTCAATATTTTATCTGCTAATTTCTTTCCTACTGATGTAAAGTGGTTATTGCAAATATCTAATGATTTTTGTGGTACTGTAGATGTATCTAATGATAACAATTCCAACGGTGATTTTTTTTCTGATTCTAGACTACATATATTCTTTATGCATTTCCACAGTTTCTTTGGATTATTTTGATTTTCCCGTAATATTCTGTTTTCATATTCATGTTTTATTTTACGTAATAAAGCATTTGTAAAATTTCTATACCTAGAATAAGTTATCTGCGCAATGGGATTATTCGGTTCTTTTCTTGATAATGAGTGTAGTTTGTCGCGATGCCTTATGCAGCGCAGGAGTCCAGGTGTGATCCAAGGTTGTATGTTATATTTCAACCGAGGTAGTTTTATTTCACATGTATGTTTCTTAATTATATTACTCAATACCATGGTAAAGTCTTTTGTTGCTTCATGAACGTCGGTTGAGTTAATATTTTCTTCCCAGTTTACTTCTGAAAGCTCCCTATTTATTTCCACGATATTTCTTTTAACTATATAACGGTTATGGCAGTTCAATTTGCGTTTGTTTGTAGTTATTGCTATCATGGTCAGTTTGTGATCTGTGATATCGGATTCACAAACTACCCCTATAGTTGAATTACTGTGCTTAACATAGATATGATCTAGGCAAGTTTCAGCCCTAGTAGGATTTGTTATAGCCGGAATAAAGCCGTGTTCCGCTAGGAAACATTGATAAATTTGGCTATGTAGATTATCAGATGAAAGTATATTAATGTTTATATCACCTGCGAATAATATAGGATGATTATTTTCATACTCATTTAGTTTAGTTTCCAGTGACATTAAGAAATTATCCAATAGTCTGAAAGAGGGTGAACGATAAATACCAAATATTGATGCAACTTTAGGTATCTCAACAACTAAGCAGTCTGCTTCTTTGACGTCTGGTTCTGTAACTGTGCAATACCAAATATTCTTTACATAAATGACAACACCACCGTTTTGATTTGTTTTTTGTAATGTCCTGTGCCCAGTATATCCTGGAATCTGTGGAACTATCGTGTTGTCATCAAGCCAACACTCTGTTAAAATAAGGACATCAAAGTCTATGCTCAATCGATGAAGTGTAACAATAAATGAATCGAAGTTCTTATGTATGCTTCTTATATTAAATGCAAGTATAGAAAAATTATAATTTAAGTTTATATATTCTTTACATAACTCAGGCTCGGTTACTGTAATACAGTTTATTTTTAACGAATCGATTTCACTATTTACTATATTCTCAAACATTTTTATAGCGCAATTTTTCCAATAATTCTATGAAAAGAATTAGTCAACGTTGATTTAGTCTCGGATAACAAAAATAATAAAGCCGATATCACTGAGATATTCATATAGATTTTTTTGAATAACATAACAGTCTTATTTTTATAAAATATTAATATATATTGAAAAGACATGAGACAATTCCATGACACAGACATATGAGAAATACATGATTCATAAAAATACAGGTGTGTTAAAGACATTATAACAATTGATTAAGTAAGTATCTGTCACGAAGGAATTTTATAGTAGCGGTTTACTTGAAGATGTAAGGAGAGTTTC
Organism: Antheraea mylitta; assembly: GCA_014332785.1. NCBI lineage: Eukaryota > Metazoa > Arthropoda > Insecta > Lepidoptera > Saturniidae > Antheraea > Antheraea mylitta. Next base: position 7,360,109 of record JACEII010000006.1, read on the forward strand.
TGTCGTTTCATGTTACCCCAGTATACGAAACAAGTACTTTACAAGATTCTCTGGAAAAATTATAAAGAAGAGAGAAGAAAGAATGTTTCTTTTTCCTTTCTCTTTCCTTTCTCTTCCTTAAATGAAATATCAAACAGCCGGTTATGCTGTGATAAAATAAAAACGTTGTTTTTCATTTTTTTATATGTAATCGAAAAAAAAGATTTCTGTTTACAAAATTGTAATCATTTCATTTAATCCTTATTTACTCAGAATCAAAATAATCTTTTATTTTCTATTCATTTGTTACAAAAAAAAATCTTTAAAGGAACAATATGGTATATCTAGCTGTTAATTATTTCCAAACGTTTTAAAAATACAATGTAAGCTTTATTTCTTCTATACTCAAACAAATAAACTGCGTTGAGGACAATTAAATTAAAAGCTTTACAAGGCCGATTCCATATTTTAAGACCATAAGACAAGTAGAAAGTTATTTTTATATGATTTCTGAACTGACAAGGAAGCTTTTAGCTTAATAACTTTCCATTGCAAAAAATCAAGAAATTAAATTGATAAAATTTCATATAAATTACTGGACATTGAATAATAGTCAGTTTGTTATACTATAAACAATTAACGTAGTTGAAGCAAGTTGTACTAAAATATATAGTCGTCTTATAGTTTTAAGTGTGTGAAATAAAATCCACATTCATTTTATATAAACTACAGTTCCCAAGCGTGAATTGTTTAATTTATTAAACACACATTAATAAACCCAAGAAATCGTTATTCAGCCCGCCAGTGTGTCCGACATAAACGGCAGGGCGCTGCGTAAATTTGGCAATGAATTTTAAATGGAATGAAAAAATGTATCGAATCGGTGCCACTAAGCTATATGGTCCGAGTATGAAAAATGCTGTTTGTCCTTCTTTTAGAACATTGTTCTCGCCTTTCGCTTTCTATCTATTTATCGATTTATTTCGAGAGAGCATTTCTAACTTCTTTACATCTCTGACACCCTGGTGTGAGTAGAGTACTAGAACGTCGCACCGGCGCACCGCGGGCAAACAAACACATACGCAAAATTTTGTGTGAGAGTTTTGTTACACGCATACATACATATTTTAATTAACAACCGCTTATTCTTTAGCCGTACAATATCAAAATTGATAAAGAAGCTGATTATAATAAATATTAGGAATTTATAAAAAATTTCTGGTAAGTTAGTTATTGAAAGAAAAAAAAACTTTGTTTAATTATTTCTCATGACCACGATAACGCTTTAAGTAAGTAAAGGGGTGGAAGTTTTTTGCGGGATCTTGGAATGCCATGTAGTGGTCTTTATATTTTATCCATAATCTTGTGTTATTTGACTCTGTATTGTGTAACGTTGGTGGTGCTTTACGTAATATACTTTAGTTATTGTGCACAAGTGGAGTGGATCGGAAATAATACCACGGAGCATGGATTCTGACTTGCCACAAAAACTCCCAAGAGAGTTCTAATAAGATGGCCACCGTCTTGTTAGTTCATTGAAGTTATATCAATAAACTTGTAACTTGTTACTCACTTGACAATGACAGTAATGGTCTACTAAATAGAAGACTGGTTGTCAAAAATAAAATAGAAGAAGAAGAAGAAGTAAAAGGGTGGATATTATTATATTTTTACTATTGTTCCTTATCTTACCTATGAAACTTATGTAGAAAAACTTTGTGTTGTTCTATTATCTATATAGGAAGTGTTACAATAAATAACGTATTTTTTACATAAACAATGTTCTCTGATAAGTTCCGAGTCCTTGATCTGTGCCTAACCTTAAAAAACATTCTAGTTTCTATCAAATTATTTAATCTCTTCAGAGAACTGCGGCTCAGTTAGTTTTAAGAATATTTAGGAAAAGAATAAAAATACCTTTTATTTAAGAAAATAAAGTATCTAAAGAATTATTATTAATTATATGTAATACTAGCTGTTACCCGCGGCTTCGCACGGGTTTTTTTTAATATACTAAATAAATTTAAAATTGTGATCAGACATCTAGTGTAAATTACAATAATACTCTTTCAAAAATATTTATATCACACGCACATCATCTACTGTAACAGGTAACGTGTACATTATATATGTGAAGACTAATAGTGTATCGAATGGGATGGGATTTATCATCAGTCACATAACTGGAACTTTAAACTGCTATATATCAATCACCTTCAGTGCTCACTTACACTATATAAGAAAGTAATGAAAACATTAAGATAAACATTATAAAACAATATGTGTTAAATCTTTTATTATATAGATGTGATATGTCCATAGTGTCGATATAATTAAGTTATTATTATACCTTGCTATAATTTAAATCACCTATAAACATATGACTTTCAATTATATTTATTCTTGGAGTCCAGTACAGCGCACGACACACCCGCATGTTTAAAGTGAACAACATATTTTTGATTAATTTCACACAGACGAATCCACGGATAACAGTTCATCACTACATAGTGTAAAATAAAGTCCTGTTCCACGTCTGTCTATAGGTCTGTTCGCGATAAGATTAAAGACTACAGAACGCATCTTCATGTCGTTTTCACTACTATATAAAATGAATCTTGGGCAAGGTTTGGGTATAGTTTGTCTTATTATCAGGGCGGGCAACGTCTGCTGAACCCGCTAGCTTAAAATAAAACAGCTAATTAGTTACTTATTTGCCCGTAAAATTCCTGTTCAAATATTACTTGTAGTCATTTCTATGAAAAAAAAAACTGTTCAAATAGGTCCAGCCGTTTCGGAAATTACCCGGAACAAATATTATTTTTATAATACGTAATATATCACAAATCAAAAATTGAAAACAAAAGTAACGTAGAATAAAGTTTTTGGCGGGATTTCAGTCCGTCATGTAGTGGATTTTATATTTTATTCATAATCTTGTGTTACTTGTCTCTATATTGTGTTAAATTGGTGACGTTTTATGTAATATAGTTCGTTTATTGTGCATAAATGAAATGACTGAAAAATAATACCACGGAGCATGAATTCTGTGCTATTGAAAATTAAGAAGATAAAAAAATATGAAATATTATATAGAGGATTTGGCGCTTATACCTTTACATTAACTTTGATATAGAAGAAAACTACCTATATTGACAACTTCAGAATTGGCAGTATGGGTTATAATTTCTTCGACTGTCTTATTGGACGAATACTATTACTACTAAAGTATTTGAATAGAAACACAAAATAAACTTTAGACATGTTTACGATATAAACGTAACATGTATAATTAAAAATTGTAAACAAAACTAACGTAGAATAAATTTTTTGAATAGTAACACAAAATAAACTATGAAAATATTTTCGATAGAATATTATCGCGTTACCATGGCAACGCATATAATACTGACATTAACACGCAGTGGAAGCATCCAAAATAGCCCGATTTAGAGACATTCTTCATCAGTGCTCAGCTCCTATTGGTTTTAACGTGATGATATGTAGCCTATAGCCATCCTCGATAAATGAGCTATCTAACATTAAAAGAAACTTTCAAATCGGATCGGTAGTCCTTGAGATTAGCGCGTTCAACCAAACAAACAAACAAACTCTTCAGCTTTATAATATTAGTATAGACTAGCTGTGTTCGCGATTCCGTACGCATAGAGCCTGATCTATAAAACAGTTACTAATAGTCATCCGAATGTATGACACCTAATTACTTATCTACTTCTCTCGTACTTAAGTCGCGTCGTCATTAAAATTATAATAACTTTAGATAGACGTAACCGATTTTAATCAAACAAGGCTAAATGTTACTCGAAAATATCGCTTTATGATTTTCTTGAAAAAGTTTTATATAAGAATGAAAGAATTTTTCAAATCAAACCAGTAGTTCCTGAGATTACCCCCTACAACTTCTCAATTCACAACGTCACAAACTCACAAACTTTACCTCTTTTTAATATTAGTATAGATTAGTAGTATAGGTTCCTATAAATAATGTACAAAGAATGATTTCTATACAATTTTAACCATTTCAATTAAAATATTCGTGATACATTTCTTACGCCACACGGGGAAATAAATAAATACGAGAAGGTAATAACTTACCTACATTTGTAGAACATAATCTGTGTTTGCTTTAAAAAAAGTTTGGATACTTACGTATTAAATGCACTGCGTTTTTTTAAATCACTACGCGAACTGCGATGTATGTTTTCGTACAATGGACTATTGGGACAAGCTCTGTAGCGATTATGTTATATAATTAATACCTTTGTGAAATAATGTGAGAACGTAGATAATCCGCGCACCTTCTACTATATGATGTTTAACGATACAATATGAACCAGGACCTCATAAAAATATAGGTTCCTTCTGGAATTCTAATCAAAGATTTTGAACACGACCTCCGAACGCTCTGTCATTAAGACGACATCAAATTTGTAAAAAAGAAAACCAAATTCAGATAAAATTTTATTTAATATCAAATTAGCTACAATCTTTCAAATGTGAAACCGCAGACGTTAAAAAAATGCCGCATGTAATTTTACCTCATAATCCATTCAGTCATAAACGTTTATAAAAAATAAAATGAACATGTCACAAAAACGAGAGCCGTTATATAAGAGATCACGTTTTTTGTGGTTTCCTAGGTAGCCCTAATGAATACCACGGAGTTCACCACATTTAACGACAGAAATGTATGCTTTTTGTACGTATGTATACACACAAAATGACAGCTCAGGGACTAGAAATAATATTTTCTTTAGGGGAGTATTAAACATTGTATCGGATAAAGTCAGCAAAGATATTCTTGGTATATGCTATAAAACTAGATACTACTATGTATTCATGCACTCCTGGTAGGGTGGGTGACACTTTTAACAATGTTGGCGGTTGATTTGTGGGGCGCTGATGTTTTTCTTCTTTGTAAAAAAATCCTCCATCTCTAAATGTTTGGCGGAATCTTGGAATGTCCATGGATTTTATGTTTTATCCATAATCTTGTGCTATTTGATTTTGTAATACATAGTTCGGTGAAGCTGTAAAGACCTTTTGCAGGCCAACAGCGTTTCCATTTCGAAAAAAAAAAAAAAAAAATGTAATGTCGGTAGTGTTTTACGTTATACAGTTTATAAGTACCACGGACTATGGATTCAGACTTGTCACAAAACTCCCTGGAAAGTTCTAACAAGACGGCCAGCATCTTGTTAGTTCATTAAAATGATCATAAGAAACTTCTAATATCCATTATCTACTCGACAATGGTACTAATAATTTGCAAGATTGGTTGGCAAAAATATAAAAAAATAAAGTAACATTCTAATAAAGATCGAAGAAAACCGATTTTATTTATATTATTCTTCTTTCTACTTCTTAAAGCTGTTTATTAAATAAATATTAGTACCCGACTTTTTAAAAATTACTTGTCGTTGTCTGAGGTTAATAATTCGAAACAAAAGGAAAGATTTTGTGGTTACTTTTACTGATCTCAGAGACGACTATTTTGGGTACTATCTAATGCCTAAATATGTTACTTAGCTGTATAGTAGTGCAAAAATATAGCACAGGTAATTTATAACAGAATGACAATTAATCATTAGAAAAGCTATCCATAATTAACCCATATAAGGCCCACAATTTAATCACGTATAATATTTTAATCATCCTAATAAATTACAAATTACGTTTCAAACTATTCGGTTGTACTTACGGAGTTTTATTTGCAAACTAATAATCAAAAACATCATTACCCACCTCAAAGTATGAAGACAATGCAACTAAATAAAACATTTGAATGCATAGCAAAATTTTTAGGCAACGATTTGCATGCAACGAAGGTACAAAAGTAATTTTTACTGTTACGTGTTCACGTCGATTGAGTCATATCCTGAGAACGTCGGTTAACCGTGTCTATTATAAAGCTTGTGACGTTCCGATCGAAATAAGTGGACCTATTGTTAGGACCGTATATGTATTTCCGCCGATGGACAAAAAAGACAATTTGTAATATTACCATCTCTTTTTTACGAACGCGGAGAAATCGTCATGGACACACCTGGGGAAGAAAGTAGGTAGTGTGACTCGTATTCGCTAAAACCTTAGGGCCGCTGGTTTTACCAGGGCGGCATGGGATCGACAAAGGCTAATACTAGGCAATGCCGCCCCAGCGTTCAGCCTGGTGAAAGATGCCACCAGGCGCTAACCCAATAGGGAGGCAAACTGGGTACACACTAGCTGTCATTACTACTTGTCGTTACTACAATAACTTATTATACTTTTGTTAGAAATATGATATGTTTGTTACACGAAATAAATATGACAAATTAGGCAAAAGTTCAAAGAAGAATGAAGAAATTGATAAGGTATGCAATGTCTCTTAGTGATTAAAAAGTGTAACTGATTACGATATATATATATATAATAATTTTTAACGATTTAATATTATATAATTTTCTCAATGCTTTATAGGTTCATTTACAACTATTTTACTTTATACTGTTTTGTTAACTTCTTGATTGTTTAAATAACATTATAGACTAATAATATTTCATATGCATGCTGTTGTTGCCTGTAAGTAGGGTCATATCTAGCTATAACGTTGAACTGTACACTTTATTTTAGTAATGATGTATTGATATTGACTCTGTTGGTAACCTTAATAAATAAACAAATGTGTGCGCATTACTCAAAAATTACTAGACAGATTTCAAATGTAGATACTTGGCTTTTATCTAAAAGAAAATTATCAAAATAACTTCATTAATTAAATTTACTTTCCGCAAAGAGTGGCGTAAACGCTGTGGTGTTCATATTTTCTCCATTACACGAAAACATATACTTAAATGAATAAAATATCATTGTAATTTTTTTTACACAGTACAGTACCCGAATTTTGATTTGGCACGTCGCTTCGGAGAGAAAACTAAGATAGTCGAATAAGTTCGGTTTCGTATAGCGTTATCCTTCGCAGTCATTATGCTATGCGATAGAGAGAATGCTTTACAAACCCAAAGCAAAACGATCTAAGCCGTACGTTTGACTCTTCTCCCCGACGTGAAAAATCAAAAGCCAGGTACTGTAACATTCCATCTATTTAATGCAGTGCAAAAACCAAATTCGATTAATTATTACAACAAATAATAAGAAAAACGTACTGAACCGCGGTGTCGAGTTGTTCATGAATAAAGTGTCCGCGACTTTACTACTTGTTATTTAAAGGCTTCTCATTTATGATCGAAGCTGACCCTAAATGAGCCATTAAGAACCAAAAGCAAATGAAACCGCACATTAATCCCGTTGCGGATTTAGTATCGCACAGTTTCAGAGAATAGGCCGTTGTTTCGCAACTTAATTACTTATTAAAAATATAAATCTGAACTTTCATTATAGCCGCATCGGAACAGAAAGACCACACGCGTGTTTTTATAGTCAACGAGATTCTTTTGATATATGACATCGTGATTTATTGCAGTATTTAAGCTTATTTCACAAACATACTTTCGTCGAATTTTTAAAAAATAGAGTATCATTATTTATGTACAAAATACAATAGTTTTTTTCACGATGTTGAAAAATATCTTGAACTCCATCTATACTCTCTACGTAGTTGAAAATACAATTCCTAAATCTAAATTCGACTCTTTGATTCGAGAACGTGTATCTTTCCATTTGTTGGTCGCAATTAAACCGGAAAAAGTACATTTAAAGAATAAAGTGAAATAATCATTAATAGTGAATCATATCTCGCTATCAAGCTCAGTTTCTGTCGGTAACTTGAAATATAGGTAAACCTTCCTAGACACCATCAAGCATTGATTATCTAAGTAAAATCTCTTTGAAGTGAACTTTCATCAAGGCGTCGATACTGGTCTTCGCTACATATTTTTCGATTAAAGTTTTTATGGACCTTTTAGCTACTATCAGGCTTTTGTATGAAACCTAGAATCCATAATTAGTATTAAAGTTATTTTTTATTTTTATTTATACTTAACCATTATACTTAGTACAGCATAATTAGTTACATCTTGAAAGCAAGTTTTCTAAAGCCTGCTCTATGCAACTGTCCTAAAATTAAAAATTTACCTCCAAGAACCTTTATCAGCATTTAGGATTAGTATCTTATCACCTTTGTTAGCATCATCACTTAAGAACACTCACTGTTGTCCAATACCCGAAAGCAATCGAGACACAGTTCCCTATATACCCGACACAGTGTTTAGCTCTATCAATTTTCGTCACACAAAAAGATTGCGTATCAGAATCTCAAAGTTACACTTCAGAGATAAGCCTCTGATAATAAGAAATCAAATCGAAATTATCTGTTTTCTAATTTATATCTAAATAGTTCAAGTTAATATAACATTGTGAGAATAACATTCACATTCTAATAAAAAAATAAAACACAAAATCAATATCGTGTTTAACCCATTTAAAAAGTAAACCATCGTCCGCGAATTCTACATAATTATTACATTTCATAAGAATTCCATACTCGTGTCTTTTATAGTGTAATAACTCACAACATTTGAAAGAGTTTATAGTGCATCTGTCAAAACAAACGCATCCATAACAGGTCGTGTGTTGCGCAAACCCATACGAGATGTCTTAGGAACGTTCACCCAAATTCTTTCCCGTGGCCGGGTACGGACCCGTCGGAGTAAGATAAGCTCTAAAAAGGTGTAATTGGTTCTGGAAACACGGACGGTCAGAAACTACGGTATAGGGATGTCTTCTGCTTCTGATCTCTCAGATCTAGTTTTATTTGTCGATTTATAAATTACTAATAGATTCCCGCGGCTTCCTCTGTGTTGTTGTTTATCGCAATTCTTTTGTTGTATCTTAAAGGGATTAAGCAGCGTTTTCGACAAAATCTCTCAGACATCTTGACTTTTTCCGACACTTCTGACATGTATCATTATATTTCAACCAATTTACAAAAATCTTGACAAATAATATACCTAAACATTCCTCGTGAATAATTATATCTATTCATGAGAACTTTATAAAAATCTGTTCAGTAGTTTTTGAGTTTATCGCGAACATAAAGACGGACGCGGCGAAGGACTTTGTTTTATAATATATAGTGATAATCCGTATAAATGATGTTTAGCCAGATGGAAAACAGTTAAGTACATCTTTTTTCTCTGTTTCTCAAGCGATATTTGTTATCTTTAATTTATTGTTGTTAGTTAAAAAAAATCGCAAAAAGTTAGCTTTTTATTCCGAAATATAGGTTAGTCTAAATCTTAAATTATAAGTCTGTTTTGATTATGTCTTACTATTTTTAAAATTTTCTAATCAAGCAATTACCATACTTACCTTACATGCCAAATTTTTAGTATATAAATAAATTTAGCAAATAGGAATATTGGATGTGAAAATGTCACAACATATATTAAACCGTCATAACTTCCACGAGATAACGCAAATTCTAATGGTAATCCAGGAGAATATGCTATCTCTGCCATATAATCTCGGAGATCTGGCCAATTGAAGGCAATCTCTGAGATATATGAAAAAAAAAACGCGATCACAGGCGAGTGTTTTGTTTTTCTGGTTTAATAATTCTATTCGCTTCTATTAATAAAACTACATGTTCACAATCAATGTGAGAGTCATTTTTATATAAACCATGGGTTTAAGGTTAGTCTTCGATAACACTTAATGTTAAACGGCGGTGTAACTAAAGATAGTAACGGAATGATTTTAAGAAAATTTCTGGTTCTTAGTGTAACTGTTGGAATACACATAATAGGTTTTTGACGTAGCGTGTTTAAACACCGCGATGGACGTAGGTTTCAATCCTAATAACTGAGTTGCTTCTAAAAGGTTTCGTACTAAATGCACCGCACTCGCCCGAGGCAAGTTAGCGTTATTTTTTTTTTGCAAGTCAAACTTGTGGTGGTGTAAGGCGTGTCAAATTCCATCATAAGACTTGAGACACCCAAGCCAACCTCACCTGCACGTGGTGCGCCCTGCTGCATAACGAACAAGGCAATGGCGATAGCCGGGTGGTAGGATTTTACAGCCTGACTGGGTCGCAACCACCATGTATATGGCGAAAAAGCCCGTAACAGTGATTCGCTTCTGCGGGTCGCGTTTCGGGATCAGCCTGTGCACATCCAGCTTTTTGTAGGCCGGCATGACAGTCGCGACCGGCGATGGATAGTGTGTCAATCGGTGGTCGCTATTATTTTTGGATTGCACTGTGCTTACCATCAGGCATAGTGCAGTCATTTTGCCGTGCTACAATAAAAAAAAAAACCAAATCTAACCAAAACGAGACAGTGTGAAAATTGTAACCTTTTTAAATCAAGTATTCAATGCGTATTTAACTTTTTGTAATAACACGGTAAGAGTTTGTATGCTCGAACGCGCTAATCTCAGGAATTACTGGTCCAATTTGAAAAATTCTTTCAGTGTTAGATAGCTCCTTTTGTCGAGGAAGGCTATTGTAGGTTATATCATAACGCTAAGACTAATAGTTGAGCACCAATTAGAAATGTTAAAAAAACATCTTTTTGAGAGTTTACGCTGCGCGATACCGTTACCCCAAATTCACCCCGTTAAAAAATACCCCGTTATTCCACGCGGACGAAGTCACGGACAGAAGCTAGTAAAGTATAAAAGTAGCTAGCCAGGTGAATTGTAGATAAAAACTTATATATCTAGTATATAGTTCATCCGGTTGTTTTACTCTATTTTTGATATTGTAAACTACATAATTCAACTTCGTAAAAATTTTTTTATATAAACGTTGTATACTTAATAGCCGACAACCCTAATCGCTTTTCGATGCCCACTGAATTAGTAATGTTAGTGAACGCTAAACTTTACTGTAATTACGCGGTGAATTTCTTTTATAACGTTTTATACTCGGTATACGTTAAAATCGAGTTGCTTAATTGTTAGTGATAAAAGTGCTTTATATTTTTTAAACGATGACGAACAATTTAGGTCGTAATTCGGTCATCCTTAGCTTACGGTGATGAAATCATACTATAGTCAAAATCAAAATATCCTTTATTCAATCTAGGCCCTGAGAAAGCGCTTATGACAGTCAAAGCTACCACCGATTTGAAACACAACCCAGTCATCGAGAAGAATCTGCAAGAAAATCGATCTGGTTTATCTTCTCATGTTATATATTATTACACGACATAAATAGTTGCATTCATTTTTAGTGAACAGAGAGGGGCATCATTTCCAAACGTCACATTGACATATTGATCCAACCTATAAACCTCTACTAATACTCTTACCAAAAAATGTCATATTAGTGAGCCTGGTGCATGGAAGCAATAGTAATTATGCCTTCCCTAAGGCCTGTATGGTGAACTACTTTAAGTTGAAAATTTGTCGCTAAATGTATTTTGGCCGCATTTGAGTATCAGTCCTTGTTTACGCTCAACTTTGTGCCCACATAATTTAAAGTACGAGTATAACCAAATGTTGTAAATCCTATAAAAATATAACAAATACAATTATTAGCAAAGAAAAAAACAGAGTGTAAAAGATATGCGTTAAATAGAGAGGAAGAGAGTAGGTAATGTTTGTATTGCAATTACATTTACAGATAATATCTACAAACGACTCTGTAACATTAAACTTACAAGTTTGAACTCATGCGCAACGCAGGGTCACAAGTGAAAGCACAGAGTGCAAGGTGCTATAACATTCATCATGCTTGCATCGGCTCCAGTCTATTCATATTATTCATATTATGTAAATGTTTTCCCTATAACTTTAAAGAGATTATAGCTCCATTGCAGTACGCCACAGAATCCTTCCAAACACCATAGTTCATTAATAAGTGAGCTTTCAAAAACTCTTATGAAACGAAAGGACGTTCATATCCTTGGTTCTATTGCCACTAGAAACTCTTCTTCTTCATTGTATACTAGTGTATTACCCACGGCTTTGACTGCGTGGAATTTACCATTTTTTCGTCAGTGTAAACTTTCAAGTGGGATGGGCGCGGTTCTTAACACCGCTTCCTTAATTCATTATATTTGCGTAGAATCCTATTTTTTGTAAGATATAAATAGTCTTAGCTACTTCTTATAACATCAGCTATTTGCCAGTAAAAGTCACATCAAAATTAGTTTATTCAAAGACTAGCCCCTGCTCGCGACTTCGTTCGCGTAGTAATAGTTACTAACGCTAACAGGCAGCGGAAGCTCTCAAGAGGAACATTTTTTATTGGTGCTCTGCTCCTATTGGTCTTATCGTGATAATATATAGCCTATAGCCATTCTCGATAAATGTGCTATATAACACAGAAATAATTATTCAAATCGGACCTGTAGTTCCTGAGATTACCTCCTACAACGTCACGTCACAAACTCACAAAGTTTACCTCTTTATAATATTAGCATAGATTAGCCGGAACAAACGTACAAAATTTGATTTTTTTTATAATGTGCTATCATTTTCATTTAATAAAAAGTTGTTTGGTTTGCAAAAAGATGATTGATAGCATATAATGAGACTTTCTGATGTAATTATGTTCCGGTGGGAATATTTCTAATCCACGTCACAACTAAGATAACGCAAAATATCTTAAATATTAAACAAGATAGGGTCATATAACACAGGTTTGTGAATAAATAAAACAAAAGCTGATTTTTGGCAGATCTTGGAATGCCATGTAGTGATCTTTATATCTTATCCATAATCTTATGTTATTTGGCTCTGTATTATGTAATGTTGGAGCTGTTTTACGTAATATAGTTTGATTATTGTGAACAAGTGAAGTGGATCGGAATTTATACCACGGATCATGGATTCTGACTTGTCACAAAAACTCCCTGGAAAGTTCTAACTAGATGGCCACCATCTTGTTAGTTCATTGAAATTATATAAAGAAACTTATAATATCGTTACTCACTTGTTAATGGCATAATATATAATAATAGTTTACTAGAAGACTGTTTGCCAAAAATAAAATAAAAGATGAAAACCAAAGTTATGGCAATCTAGCATTCAGTCAACTCTGTCCAAGGAAGTAAGTCACAGATCATATACCAGTCGACTTTTAAACGCTCACACTAAATCGAATCTGTACAACGTTGTCGGAGGTTGTATATGAACTATTTTTAAGTAACGGTGTTTCAGAGATTTTGATCGAATTTTAGAACACGATTCTAATTCAGTTTATTGTGTTTCGATCGTCAATTGTATTTGTAAGTGTGGTCGATCGAAGCGGCGAGGTGAGACGTCGCGGTTTTATAAAATTAAATTAAATCAATAATATGATATAATCAGTTTTATAATATTATTTATATTACAAAAGATTCGTAACTGCTAGAATTATTTACGGTAGTTATAATCAAATCCCATTATATCTTATACTAAATTATTTAGGTTAATTTAAGCGTTCAAAGAATAAAGATTAAGCGTCGCTTCCGGCGCTCTCACTGTCCGAACGAAACGCAACAATGCAAGCACTGTTACTTTACGTCGGTGTTTCTATGAATCAGGTGGTACTACGAGTCGACCTATTCATACTGATACTAATAATAGATTCAGCATGGCTTTACAACCTATAAATTATATGAAAATCCCTTATTTTAGAACTGAGATCTATAAAATTGGTATTTAGCAATTCATCAGAAAGCTAAAAATCCGTGTCTCATAGTTTTTTTTTTTTCATTCAAAAGTATCGTTAATAGTCCTGTATAAAGCCGTAAACGCGGACAAAAGCGCGGTTGTTTGTTAGTGTTTGATAAAAGCTGTCTTTAGTCTTTGCCAATAGTCTTATTAATTAAATTGCAATTAGTCATTGTACGTGTGTAGTCCGGTGAAGCTGTTAAAAGCCTTGCTAGGCCAATAGTGAAGTTAGTTTAAAAAAAAAAGTACGTATATTTAAAATTATTCGTATGTACCGTAAACCTCGAAGCTGGACCATAGGTACTACATCCCATTGATATAAAGTCGCTAACTATTAACATTTCAGTTAATATGTTAGAAAAAATTATCATATACTAAAAGTTACTTATAAAATCGCCAACTATAAATTATATAAAAATGGAAATAAAAAACAAAAGATAACTTTTAATAAAACCTCCACGATTTCGTTGAAGTTATACCTCAGTTCAATTTCTATACGCTGTGGTCTGGGGGTAAATTTCACTCCCGCACACCAGACTAGGTTCCCCTCGGCAGCGGCTCAAGTCTAGGTTCGATCATTCGGCAGGGAGCGCTTGAGTGCGTTACTTGCGCGATACAGTGACACAAAAATTTACATCACTGCTACAACACCACACGATTACCCCCACACTCAGGTTGGCTTGAGCTAGTTGCCCAAATAAAATCGGCTGAGTGCCTTAAGCGCTTGCCTTAGTAGTTCGGTGAAGCTGTTAAGACCTTGCTAGGTCAATAGCGTAGTCAGATCGAAAAAAAAAGTACGCTACTCAACGCGTTACAGTGACACCAAAACGTACATCATTGCGACAACATTACACATATCACCTCCACACACGTGCACGCACACATGCTTACACATGAAAGTGGAAGGGTTTTATTTTTCCCTTATCCAACTGAAATAGTTTAGAAAAATTATTCGACACAAAATACATATAGAGTTGTCGAGGTATGTATGCTTGGTACACATATATGTTTCAATAACTCATATAAGTATGAATATGTAGCTTAGCTAAGGTTAGATTAGAGTTCGCGAACTGCATATATCAGGCAACAGCCCTAGCCGAGGTGGGCTGTGCACCCTTGAGCTAGTTGCCCAAATAAAATCGGCAGAGTGCCGCAAGCGCTCGACTTTGTAGTCTGGTGAAGCTGTTAAGACCTTGCTAGGTCAATAGTAGTCAGTCAGTTCGAAAAAAAAAATGAATTTCGATTCTAACGCACACATACTCGTAATAAAAGAAAGAGACAGAAAGCTAATGAAGGGCAAATGATAGATGAGCACAACGTTTTTCATTACATGACGATTTCTACCAGTTAACTCTACTGCAGGAACTTTGCTCCAATAAAAGATCCGTACGAAACACGCAGTCCCCATGGAACAACATATGGTAGTATGTTAATATTACATTTTATATTCGTTTTAGTGAGGGAGTCGTCTTTAAGTCACGTCTATTAGTTTTAGTGGTCTGTGTCAACAAAGTTCCGTGCACGGTGCAAGTTGGATATTAATTGCTCCCGAAATAATCTGTGCACGCGTCCCGAGTACGTCGAGGAAGGAAGTGTCCGACTCGGACGCGTCGTTTCGATAACAGGAATTGATTTATACCGTGCATAAATTTATTTTATTGGGAATCGGTATAAGAAATTAACATTTTTGGTGTTTTTTTACGTCGTTATTTAATATTTAGATTACAATTTAAACATTAATTTTATAATTTATGGCCTTTTTATGTTACTCTGATCTGTAAGCTGACTGTTTAAATTCCATTAAATAGTTTGTGTGTTAAAATCCTCCGTTCAAACTCGTTCGTTTATTGTTTTAAAAGAGGATTCGGTTCATTTTGCATTACTGTTTCCTTATAAAAGAACTAGCTTATGCTCCCGCCTTCACTTCTATTAATATACGTCATATATATTTTGTATTAATTGATATTTCGAAGTGCGAAGGATTTAGAAACTGGACTTATATATTTTTAAACTAAGACAAAAATAAATTTCTTCGAAAAAAAAAATGGACAATAACATAACCTACCGGGTCCAACTATAACTAAGAATCATCTAGATGACAAGTAAAAAAGAGGAGAATAGTTACGAACAAACGCTCATGGGAATATAATATATAAACATATGAGTAAGTAGTATCTATGTAAAAGTAATTTAAACCGAAATAAATTGACGTCAGTTTCACACACGCTGTTTAAAATATTGGTCAATTACTTGATTACAATGTATCTATCGAGTTAAACAAAATACATAGAACAAAATAGTAATAGACAGATGCGTCAGTTTTCAGTATGATGACACTATAGCCTCAATTCGTGTAATACATATATCATCGCAGCAAACGAGTCGCAAGTCTGTAATAAATTGACAATTTACAACTGCGAGATATATCTTGGTAATAAGAGTTCTGAGTAAATTATTTTCACATACACTTGAGTTCTCTAAAATTAGGTTAAGTTATTCTTATGTTATTATTACTCACTTTATACGGGTGTCTTACAGGCTGATGATAATGGTAATAGATTTAGCTGTACATTTCAATAAATTTTCATTATACACGTTACGTATCTGAAACTGAAAACCCAGTAAATATAATGATTCTGTAAATTTACCAACTAATATGTGATCCAGATGTTGAAATAGCAAGCCTATGACGTAATTGATAATGCAAATACCATATTAGTTAATAAGATCGTTACATCATCTTTTACTAGGCAGACATAAACAGTGCACAGTTTATATTAGCTATGTAAGACATCATGTCTAGTCTAGACGCATTATTCAGTATACTACACGTGCTGATTTCTATGTAAAGCGGTGCGTAACCGCCTTCTAGGTACACGTTTTCAGTACAATCGCGAATAAAATTTATTTATCTATGACATATTCATGCCTTTAGTGTTCGAACATTGCTTATTACTCCTGTTTCCGAATAAGACACTTGAAATTTTACAAAGTACATATATTATACTGTATATATGTAGGTAGTTATTGTATTTTTTTTGTATTTATGTATGTATTGTATATTAAGTATATGTAGTTATACAAATAAATATTTAATTTCTTATCATAAAAAAATGGCGCTAAAAATGCAAATCAAGTTAAAGTAAGTTTATTAAAATCATGGTTTAGTAACTTTTGCCCAAAATAGCGAAATCCATTGTATTTAACTATATGGAATTGGTTTTTATTACATTTCTAAAAGATAATTGATGAAAATGCTTTATAGCATTAAGCTCGCCAGTGTACAAAAAAAGTGCAATAAAGTATTCATTCATTCATTCATGATTATCTACAACATATCCTTTACTTAGTTCTATTTTAAACATATATATTCCTCAAACGAAAACTAAAAAATCTTTAAATAGATTATATTTGAGTGCTATGTTATGTTAGAGGATGTGCACTCCCACCATCATTTAGCTCTCGGTGACATTTTAATGTAATTTTAAAAGCTTACTTACGTCGATTAAATTGAGTTGGAACAATATTTATCTAGTGTCAAACGACTTGTGTTACCACATGTACCGATAGACATATGGATGCATCTGTTAACATATTGAGTTTGGCAGAATTGTTTATTTTTCTATATAGTTTAACAAAATTGAGTTAGCAATCCTTTGCAGAGAAACCGACGGGATGGAACAAAAAAAAATTAGGTAACGCTCATGATTTAATGACCACAGGCAAAGTCTTTAGGCTTCAATCGACTAAATATAATGATAGGCTTTCGGTAAATATAAATTAAAGGTTTGTTTTAGATATTTAATGGGTACGATTGAATATTAGTTTTACAAAAAATTGAGCTTCAAAGTTAATTGAATTACAATTAGACTAATTGATGAACGATTTATTGAATAATCGTTATTTTGTATACTATATTATTACCTGCTCTATATGTTATATAGTATAGTTCATGGATATAAAGAAATATCTATGCTAATATTATAAAGAGGTAAAGTTTGTGAGTTTGTGACGTTATATGGGGTAATCTAAGGAACTACTCGTCCGATTTGAAATATCTGTTATATTAAAAATGTTATATAGCTCATTTATCGAGGAAGGTTGTAGGCTATATATCATCACTAAGATCAATAGTAACATCTATGAAAAATGTTTCAAAATCAAGATGTTTTTTCCTCTTGAGAGCTTCTGCTTTGTATTAGCGTAAGTCCAAAGTAACTATTACTACGTGGACGAAGTCGCGGGCAGGGGCTAGTATTCGATAAAATACATTTAATTCACTGTATAATTGAGTGTTTGATGTTTCAAATTAACCTTGCAAGTACAATTTGTATACATTAAAAAAAAATCAGATATTTGTCTCGGTCTGACTTTACCAACGTATATCGACAGGTGCACTTGTGAGTCTTGAAAAAAAGTCGGTCATTTAGGTTATTGAAGGACCGACTTTTATTCCGTAATTATAACAATGTTTTTTTTAACTCAAAAGTACATAAATGAAGCATATGCAAAAATAATAACATATCTGCATTTTGTTACAAAGTTATAAAAAGCCTGTTTTTTAAGTTGCAATATTTTTTGGATATAACGCATATCCAAGAAGAAAATTACTTGCCTGCGTTTTAAAATGAAGTTATTACTACCGACTGTACTAGTGTAGTATTAGTGTAGCGCTAATTCTGTCTAAATGATCGCAGATCACATCCGTATGTAGAACGTTAACTAGCTGTTGAAATGAGCTCGCAAAAATAACGCTATTAAAAGTTCACGGGAAAACTTTATTGGCTTACGTTTCAAACAGGTATTCAGATATTTACTTTACAAATAAAAATGCCGGCATAGATCCTGAGGAATTCTCTATATATACAATAACAATGTACGTGCGTTCGTCAGATTCCTCATATGTTGAAAGGGTCATCTAGCCATAGCTTTATTTGAACTCGGTAGGTGACGTTACTGTCAAGATCCTGATTTTTTTTTATTTTTCGACTTTATTTGCTTAATTTTTTTTGCGAATTTCTCACATTGAAAAACACATTTGATCCGGAATGACCAGTTTTTCAACATGCGGTAGAATAAAGTCTGCTCTTTTGGGTCCAATAATACCAATAATTGACTAAAAATTTAATAATAGTAAATGTTTTTTTTAAAGATATTAATCTTTTAATTTTTTTTCTACACACGAAATTTTGCATTTTTCTTTTATTTTCAGACTGGTTATACTTTCATAATATGGTAAATAATAACGTTACATTTTTATGTCACAAGGGTTGCAACTAATGCACGTTTCGCGTGATAGCAAGCTGTCACCAAAACCTATGAATGCTTGCAATACCAGAAATATCACATGACCATCATCGATTCTTGAGCCATATTTACTCCTCTCTTTAAAAACCTCATATGGCGAACCCCCTAGAAGGACTTTGTAGTGAGATGAATTCGAATTCCAAGGGTTTGCGGAAGAAAATTAATGCATTGGAATAATTACCTACATTGATTTAAATAAGTATCATATAAATTTCTTTATTTTTATTAACCAAACTTCTAGTAGTTTATTACTGCCATTGTCGAGTAGGTGGTGATATTACAAGTTTCTTGCGATTATATTTCATTGAAATAACAAGATGGTGGCCGTCTTGTTAGAACTTTCCAGAGAGTTTTTGTGACAAATCAGAATTCATGCTCCACGGTATTATTTCCTATCCACTTTACTTTTTTTTTTTTTTTTTTTATTGAAGCAAGACAAAGTGACTGCACTATACCTGATGGTAAGCATAGTACAATCCAAAAACAGTGGCGACCACCGAGAGACAGATCATCTATCGTCATTCGCCGTTGTCATGCCGGCCATAATGACGAAAGTCGTCTGGTACTGGATATGCACAGGCTGATCCCGAAACGCGACGCGCAGAAGCGAGTCACTATGACGGGCTTTTTCGCCACTTATTCATTCGGTTGCGACCCAGTCGGGCTGTATAACCCTACCATTCCGCTATCGCCATTGCCTCGTTCGTTGATCAGCAGGGTGCACCACGTGCAGGTGAGGTTGGCTTGGGTGTCTCAAGTCTTAAGATCTTACTCGACACCCCTTACACCCCGCATACTATGCACTACTATGCACAATAATCAAACTAGATTACAAAATACAGAGCCAAGTAACACAAATTTATGAATAAAATCTATTACATGACATACCAAAAATCCCTACAAAAACTCTACATATTTATTGCTTTATTATATAACTTTTTTTAAACTTTATTTTTGGCAATCAATCCTTCAAATTATTACTGCCATTGTCACGTAGTCAATAATATTACAAGCGTCGTACGATCATTTCATTATTAAGCGTCGTGTGAATCTATATTTTAACAAGATGGTGGATTCCTTGTTAGAACCTTCCAGAGAGTTTATTATGGCATCTCAGAAATTCATGCTCCGTGGTAATATTTTCCATTCACTTCACTTATGCATAATAAACTAAATATATTACGTAAAACACCAACAAATTTACTAAATATAGAGTCAAATAACACAAGATTATGAATAATATATAAAATCCACTACATGACAGTCTAAAATCCCGCCAAAAACTCCAAAGAAGTGTGCTTCGATCATATAACTTTGAGGTTTTTAATTTTATCGAAAATAATAGTGTTGCCGAAATGATTATTAAAAATATACTTTCCCAAGGTAATGTCTTTATGCCATTGATAACTAATCTTCGAAGCATTGATGTGTTAACTTACCTTCGGTGGTCTGAGCGCAGAACTAACGGTCTGACATTTAATACAGGCGTTCCTGTAACCGCTATTCCTGTAGCAACATAATATCTAAGCAGGACCGGTTAAAAGTATTCAAAAGTTAATAAATGTTAAAAAATATTATTTGTATACTAAAATACTAAAATATATATCTTAAGAGAAATCTTCAGATTACTCATATTTACTGTGGGTAATGTAAACTTAATACACATTGAATTCAAAATTTATATTCTACTAGCTGTGCCCGCGTCTCCGGTTTTTACCTTAAACGCAGTGTTCAGTGAAGCGTGCTTAAGCAAACAGACAGACATACAGATAGATAGACATTTCTAAAAATGATTGAAATGTTTATTTATTTATTTATTTATTCCAAGACACCTGCAACAATTTAAAAAAAAAAAACAAAAATACAGACACGGTAGGTTTAAATTCTTATTACATATATATAATGAAAATACAGTTTTTTGAGACTCAATGAAGTCAAAATATTAAATGTATCGGCATTGGACTAAGGCTTTTCGGTATGGAATTTTAAGATGATGGATCAAGGCTACTAATTATTTTGATTCGAATGACCCTTTGTATTTTTTTTTATTTCCTACCAAACGGGTTGGGAATCCCTTAGTAATATCATATAAGCAAATTAAAAGAGTGTGTCAGTTATTTGACAATTCAGTCTTGAAGAACTGATTTCATAGTCCCTACGCAATTTGTCTGTCTAGGTTACTAATGTTTTTTTTCAACACAATTTTAAAGTTAAAATAAGTCATACAGATTATTTGCAATTTTAGTTTTTTTTTTTAATTTCAAAATCGCTACTGCTTCTTATGCTAATGCTACTCAACCCCTTTGCAAAAGCTTCATGACGTCTAGTCTTGATATTACTCTGGTAAATAGTCTATCACTAAAAATATTGGTCAAACCTACTCGATTATTCCAAAATAATCATAAAAAACAAACAAAACCCCTTAATTTTATTTACAAGTCTAAATTATATAGTAATGTTTTTTTTTAATAATGTGAGATAACACACGGGCGGATTTCAAAAAACGAATCTAAGAAAAATATAGTTTCTCATGCAACCAATGTAAGTTTTACTTAAAGAAGAAATCGAGTAAAGCTGGCAACATCGATCAGTAATACGCCATATTGAATTTCACAGTTCCTATAATTAATCAGGCAGAACAAAATTAATGAATCGAATTTGTCTGTTTCAATTACTCAACGTTCACGTACTACGTGGGACGATAGCATTGCATAAGACAAAGATTTGTTTAACTTCTCCTTTAAACGTCGACTTTTTATGATCACGGAAGATATGGCGGGAAACTGGGCTGAGGCACGTATACCGAAATAAACGTAGGACAACTTTTAATGCGTGATTGCGAAAGGCATACAACTGCAAACGTCTGCATGCAATACTGATTATTTCATTAGCTTTTTGTAATAACATGGCCATGTTTTTGTCAAATTCGTTAAATATTTAAATTGTATAGGATATTTATTTGATCAGGAGTCTCAGGAATTCAATAATATTGTTACTAAAGATAATAAACCACAACAATAAAATGAGAACTGTCAACTTAGATAACTATCACAACAATGTTTAAATGTATACAGTATGTCTCTTAACAACACAACTCTTTTGTGATTAAACTTTTTTGAAACAAGTGTTCAACGCGTATTTTTTTCAAATAAGATGTATATGATATTGCGTTTTATCATATTACAAAATGTACATATAATATTTATAGGTATGTTTCCTATATATTATTTGTCGAATAAAAAAAAATGTTGAAGTTAAAAGTATGATTTTTGCATACGAATGTACATATATGTAACATTCATGAATTAATTCTTTGGTATTAACATTTATAAATAAATTTTGAAATGTAAATAAGAAGGAATATCGCAATATGAGGTCACCATGAAATATTTTTGTTTTCTCAGATCAAGTTGAAAGCATATTATACAATTTAGGCCCTGAGAAGAAGCATAAAAACATAAGAACGCCAATACGACCACCGATTCAGAAAACAAGCCAATCATCGAGAAGAACCGGCAAGAAACTCGATCGGGTTTATCTTTTCATCATATATATTTTTATAACAATGCATTTTAATTACATGTTTTTGGTAGTTCTCGCAAAAACGCAAGAACAAGACCAAGACCGATTTTGAGCAGCACTACATCAGTAATCGGACGCGAACCGGTGTTTTCTACACTCTACAGGAAAGTGTCTATCACATTCGTCATACAAAAAATTTGCGGATCAAAATTTCAAACCTTCCATAAGTCTATTCATTATACTTCACACTCTTTACATATGAACCTACAATATTTATAAATAAAGTTCGAATTTCGACCACTGGGCGACAACTAGTAAAAAATCTTTACTTCTTTTTTGACAGTGTCATTATTGTCTATACAATACTACCGCGTATGAAGTTATATAAAGAGAACTTCGATCAGTATAGTCAGTATACCCTTTTTTTTCGAACTGACTACGCTATTGACCTAAAAAAAAAGTCTTAACAGCTTCACCGAACGACAGTCAGTAAAACCCATTAACCTGTCCACTGTACTTAATATCAAAATAACATTCAACAAAACATTTAATCAAAGAAACATCACAGAGTTCCGGATAAGATTATTTATCAATTAATATTGTAACGTATGAACGTCTACAAGACAGCAGCGTAAAACTAATTTAGAAAGATCTGTCGGCTTGAGTGTACCGTGGGACCGGTCATTACCAAACGCATTTAAAAGTGCATCAGTGTAGTCGAACAGGCGCCAGAGAGTGTATATACTAGCACTATATTAAAAGTGTGTAGTACGTAACCTTTACCATTGTAAACTTTTATGTTTCGTATTCAATGTGAATAAAAATGGCTCAGTGGTATTAAGTTGTGATACTGCCTTGGTCAATGTATGTTCAAACTCCTATAGTGACCCTAAGCTTTCGGCGAAGAAAAATATCTGATATATAATAATCAGTTGGTGTGTACACAGTTTGCTTCCCTATTAAGATGGGGTCCGGCATTCACCTTCCGTTGGACTGACCGCTGGGGCGGCATAGTGATAGCAATGTACGGTCCCATGCCGCCACATCGAAATCGGTGGCTGGTGTACCGTGCGGTTTTATTGAGTATGAGCCTCACAATACCCACTCTATCCCGGGAGGATGATGTGTCCGTGAGGATTTCTTTTCATCAATAAAAAAGGGCTTTTCCTAATGTTTATCTGGCTGGCCACTTTCAAGTTAAAATCCCATCATCAAGCGTCTCTAAATGTGTTTCTGTAAACTTGAGAGATGTTTGAGGTTCAGTTTTTTGTAGACGTAGCGTGGTGCCATCTTCGCTTATATCGTGACTAAATATCAGACGAAATTGTCGTCAAATACTGAAATCTACAAGCAATAAAAAATAATTCCACTGAAAATCCTAATTATTTATTATTATTACACAATGGTATTGGGTCCAGTATTTTCTTATCATGATACATAAGATATTATCTGAATTCATATTAAAATAATTTTCATTTTTAAATAGTATTTTTAGAATTAAAGTGATCATGAAATATCTCCATTGAAAACATCAAAACTATATGAAGTACACTCATTTTTAGATTAGTCGTTATTCACTCGTTACAGTCATTACTACTATATATTTACGACTGTTTTAACTAAAACTAAAACTAAAAGTTTTAACTTAGTGAAATGACTAGTCATAAACTCACAAAATGCAAGTAAAGTAAATGTGCACATTGCAGTATGCATATCAGTATAAAAATTTATTAAACTATCATGCAGCTAGTTTTTCTAGATATTTATTTAGAGAATATATGATTCTAATATTTGTAAAAAAATTATTGGGTGATAAATATACAGTTACCATACTGTTTCTGATATATATTGTGTTTAAGCGATGATGTACAGATATAACGTCATAGGTCGTACAGTGAGATATATAAAAAATAGAGAGAGTTTTTTGTTATTATGACTCGACCAATGCTTCTAATATTTTATTACAAGTATAAGGAGGTTTTTAACTTTTTTATCATACTATTTAAAAACTTGAGATATTAAGATGGCTTCTTGTTTAACTTATAAAGAATTATTCAACTTTGTTTAATTTTTAAAAACCTTAAATATCGGCTTTGTCTTATGGCGCCTATGACAGCCCGTGGCGACATTACAAATATTAATTTTGCAATACAATCATTTTTTGAAATCCTAAATGCTTGGCTCGCAATTCTATATAATATTTTTGCGCTCTGAGACAGAGCGTCAGGCAGCATCGAATTACACTACCTACCTCCACGGATCGAGTAATCTTGGAAAAACTCCTACAATCTTCATAGTGAACAAATTCCATCAAAAAAACATATTCTCAACATTTTGGGGTGTAAGGGGTGTCGAGTAACATCTTAAGACTTGAGACACCCAAGCCAACCTCACCTGCACGTGGTGCACCCTGCTGATCAACGAACGAGGCAATGTCGATAGCGGGGTGGTAGGGTTTTACAGCCCGACTGGGTCGCAACCACCATGTACATGGCGAAAAAGCCCGTCATAGTGACTCGCTTCTGCGCGTCGCGTTTCGGGATCAGCCTGTGCATATCCAGTACCGGGTGACTTTCGTCATTATGGCCGGCATGACAGCGGCGACCGGCGATGGATAATCTGTCTATCGGTGGTTGTCGATGTTTCTGGATTGTACTATGTTTAACATCAGGCATGGTGCAGTCACTTTGTCGTGCTTCAATAAAAAAAAAAAAAAACAATTAGTCAGTTTAATCGAATAACGTTACACTATCTCTGCCCACAATTTCATCTTCGTGAAACCTTATATAGAAAACAGCGATTAATAAAGTTATCTCAATGTATTACGCCCATTTACTAATCAACTTTTCTCTCTTTTTTTTTTCTTTTATAGATGCACGACAAAGTGACTGCACTAAGCCTAATGTTATGCATAGTACAATCCAAAAACATCGGCAACCACCGAGAGACAGATTATCTATCGCCGGTCGCCGCTGTCGTGCCGGCCATAATGACGAAAGTCACCCGGTACTGGATATGCACAGGCTGATCCCGAAACGCGACGCGCAGAAGCGAGTCACTATGACGGGCTTTTTCGCCATGTACATGGTGGTTGCGACCCAGTCGGGCTGTAAAACCCTACTTGAAAAGGTTTTATCGTGAACGCGGTGTTTTAGCATTGATGTGTATCCTTATAAAGAGACAGATAGACCTTTCTAATCAAATATATTTTATTACTTATTCCTAGATACCTGTTTATCCTAAAATCTAAAAATACATCCACGTTAGATTTACATTCTTGTTATGTTTTGTATAGATTGTTTTCCATTTAACGCGGAAAGTTATGCACATTTGCTACGCTGGCTAAGTACGTTAAAAGCCGGTGAAAATCAGGTTTACGAACATTCGCAGGCGAAATCTTTGAAGTGTCATAAACGTACACTTTCCAGTTTAGACTTTAGAACTTGTGTATTGGCAATTATACTTTTGAGTACTCAAACTATTTAAAGCAATATTCGAATTTAGCCGTCAGTTTCACCCTCTTATGTAAACCTAAAATGAGGAGTATTATTAGGACGTACGAATGCATGATTTCGTAGATACAAATAAATATACATATAAATGTTGTAGGTCGTAGAACCACGCCAGAGCTATTACTGGTTTCAGCATTATTGAGTTGGCTAGTCCGGGGACTACCACCCTCTCAAAGAAAATCGACGTTATTTATGTCATAGGAGGCAAACGAATATGCGAGTCACCTGATGTTAAGTGATCACCGCCGTCCATAGACACTTGCAACATCAGAGGAATTCCCAGCGCGTTGCCAACCTGTTTGGCGGATAGGGGGAAGGGTGGAGAGGGAGGAAAGGGAGGAGACAGAGGAGGGAAGGTGGGCCTCCGGCTCTCTCACTGACTTAATGAAACGCAACAATTCAAGCATTGTTACTTCACGTCAGTTTTCTGTGAGAGGGTGGTACTACTACCATCTACGTGAAGTAACAGTGCTTGCATTGTTGCGTTTCGTTCGGTCAGTAAGAGCGCCGGAGGTTCACCTCGCCTCCCTTTAGCCCTTCCCGCCAAACATAGGCTGGCAACGCGCTTGAGACTCCGCTGATGTTGCAAGTGTTATCTATGGTCGGCGGTGATCATGTAGAATCAAGTAAATCAAGTAGAATTCTTTAATAAACCTTATTTTATATGTAAAATGGCATTAATCTGACCAATGTAACTTTCTACTCTCGAGTTGAATATCTTTAATTCTGTACCCAAGCATCTAAATACGTGTACTGGCAGCTGCATTCTAAAGCCTGTCGCTCTATAAGTTTCAAGTGTTTAACATCTTAGACCACATTGTTCGTTGTTAACATCACTACATATTTTAACCAAACGCGTAAAAAAAATTAAAAAGCTTTGAAGTATGCATTTACTCATGTGTCTATTAAGTTATCTCATGTTATCATGTCTTGTTGTATTAAGTTAAAAATAATTTGTATTCATAACTTAGATAATACTTGAAATGTGTTTGCAATACATTATTTCACATTATAAATTAATTTAATTTTTATTTTTATATACCTCGTAACTTCCAAATTTCTAACTTGCATATTCTTAAAAAAAAAGTTTAATATGTGTTAACATTAACATAGAAATATTTAAATGGAAAAATAAAATAAGTATCCAGCGCAAAAACATTTAAACTTATTCCGCGTTGTTACAAAAAAGTTAATTACGTATTGAATTCTTTCTTTTAAAAATTCTTGGGTACTTTCGTATTAAATGCACCGCGCTCGCCGACGGCTGCAGCGACATACTCGCGTTATAATTTTTCGCAAATCTAACCTAACTTTATCAAACCAAGATAAAAGAACAAGATGTCGAATATTTGGCGAACGCGGTGCATTTAATACGGAAGTACCCAAACTTTTTTGAAACAAGTATTCAATACCTATTTAACTTTTTGTAATAACACGGGCTTGGTTTTATTATAATGGAGTATCTCCTTTCTAAATTTATTTGACATATATCATATTTCAATATTACTTAACCAGTACCACTTTCACAATTGACAAGAATCTAACACCTCGTATGTTAAAATCCATTAAGCTGTTTAGGCTACAGAACGTGCCATACGTACATACTTTATATGGAAACGAAACTGGAACCTGGATTACCTTTCAATATGTTATTAAAAAAAAAACGCTAAAGAAATGTAGTCCGTGGATATTTTAACACGGTTCCAGACGAATTTCTTAGAAATATTTGTTAATTAAATTAACCAAGTCAATAATCCTTGGAGATAAAAAGTGGGGTTCTGAGGAATCGCAAGATGCGCGCCCCTTTCCTTAGTGCGTAGAAAAGGTCGAGATTTTATCGATAACTCTCATATAACGGTTAGAGGTTAATTATTCTCCTAATAATCACCATTCAATTGGCCAATAATATAATGGTGAAATATGTGCTAATTAAAATTTTACAAGCACGAATTTACTATTAAAATTCATCACATTTTCTGTTTTGTAATGTTAGTTGGCCTTATCCAGCCTTGATATGAGTAATCATAAAAAAACAACGCAAGATATGAAAAGTAGTTTCGTTTTTACATAATGAGAAATACTTTAATAGTAAATATGCACAGATGCCACTGCTTTTAAGCCATAAGATATTCAAATTTAAAATGTATCAGTTAATTAATTTCAAATTGATCTATTTAAACTTTTGGTTCAAATTTTAAGTGTGTATAAAGTATTGATATAATAAAATTATGCTTTTTCCGTTATTTTTTTGCAATAAACATTAAGTCAGAATTAAATTTGCTATGAAAATGCTATAAACATTGAGTAAAAATAATATTACACCTATGTGCGAAATCAAACAAATTACTAGAAAAATTTAAACAATATGCTAGATCTCAAGAACAAGTACTATTGTGCCCAGTAATAAACCATCCAGGTGATCATATAAATACAAAAAAAATCATCAAATCCGTTCAATCTTGATAAGGAGTATCATGAACACACGCCTACTGTAATTTTATACATAATTATATATAAAAGTAAAAAAATAAAGTAATGTACGTAACAGAACATCTATATTAAATTAATGATTTAGTACATGGAGCTGTAAACAAACGTTTAATTATCAAGAGAGAATCAATTTTGCAATAAAACTTAGTATAAAAAATGAGCCGTCACGGGACGTCTGGTAGATATGAAACATCGAAACTGTTCGAATCGAATGACTCTCAAATTCTCAAATTACTCTATAGGTATACGAGCTCAGTGCGGCAAGAAAGATGCACACGGTTGCTTGCGCGTGGCAACGCGTCGCCATGTCTCACACACTCGTTACGCCAACAATCATATTCAGCCTCGCCTATAGATGTTCACATCAAAAATATTAAAAGCAATTTAACACACTTGGAACATTAAAACTTAAGCTAATATGTAGATAGTCTACATAAATTTACATGCAATCTATCACACCGACGACATGCCACTGTCATATTTACGAATTATACATAAAAATAAACTCCAAACTTTTTACACCCATTAAAATGTCATTAAGAAGAAAAAACACGTTGTCAGATGAAAAAGAAGTTATTCGTCAAACTGCAGAATGTTTTTTTTTTTCATATTAAACTCTTAATACTCAATATGTAAAGGTAATTTCTGAAGCAGAATGTTTCTTTCCATGAACCATGCAAAAAAGGTAGGGAGAGTTGAGAAAAAACAGTATCCATTCATAATGAAATCTTTAGCTTACTTTCATTCATAATAAATTTAGCTGGTTGAATGCAATTCTATTAAAATACTAACGTTAGTTTTCAATAGTGTTCGATTAAAAATGTATCTCCAGTTATATCCGCAGTGCAACCTGTTAATTGACCAATTAGAACGCTTCGATATTTAATGGACCGTAATCATTAACCACAACACTATTTCGATAAAATTAGGAACGGCTCTTCGGACCGAGCGGCCGTACTCTTGCGCAATCTTATGAGAGCTTTATGGGAAGTTGTACTTTTAGAAGCAAGTAATCTTTCACGACCACTTCGATGGACTTGATGAAGTTTTCATTACTTCACTTTAAATGCACTTACAGACAGATTATGAAGATGGCACTCAACCGTATGTTTTGTCAAGACTATAAAGCAATAACTGGTGACTTTACAAAAACACAGTAAATATATGTGGATATTAAATACAAAAACAGATTTGAATTGATAATATATAATGGCCCCATTGTGATTTGAATTTCAAAGAAAAAACGATAGTATAAAGAGCCGATAATATACATTTATAGGATTAGATGTGCCCGCGACTTCGTCCGCGTGGTACCTAATCAGCATACCATAAGCAAAACACAGTCTTTCGTTTACTGTGCCTTAGATATTTGGTGCTCTGCTAATATTAGCTTGATGATATAAGCCTATAAGCTTCCTCGATAAATGAACTATCTAACACTGTAAGAATTTTTCAAAACGGACCGGTAGTTCTTGAGAGTAGCGCGTTCAAGCAAACAAAGTCTTCAGCTTTATAATATTAGTATACATTTACCGTGCGAGAGAATGAAATAGATTAAATTGTACAGTGTTCCTTATATTCGCGGTCTCCTCATTATATTCGAATACTTTTTTTTTTTCGAAATGGAAACGCTGTTGACCTGGAAAGGTCTTACAGCTTCACCGAGCTATTGAGGCGAGCTCTGAAGGCACTCAGCCGGTTTGGGATGTTTGGGTAAATTCTAATACACTATTTAATACTTGTTCTGGACTGATCCTTGTACATGTTTATGTGTATGTTTGTACGCGTTTTAGTACACGCATGTGTGCTTGTGCCAACGTATAACGAAGCTTTAGGTTAGGTTATATAATCAATGTGATGTAATGTATAATCAGTTCATGTGCTAGAGTCCCTCGCCGGTGACAGTGGAGCCCTTGAGTGCGCTTCTCGCGCGAATACAGTGACACAAAATCTTACAACACTGCCACAACAATACACATATCACCTCCACACATGTGCACGCATATATGCAAGTGGAAGGGTATTAAATTTTTTCCCTTATCGCACTGAATTAGTTCCGAATAATTGCCCGATACAAAATACATAGAAGAGTGCGTGTTAGGAATCAATTTGCGTGAGCTAGGCAACAGCCCAAGCTGTGGTGTGCCGTGTACCCTTCAGCTAGATGTCAAAATAAAATGAGCTGAGTGCTTTATGAGCTCGCCTTTGTGGTTCGGTGAAACTGTTAAGGCCTTGCTGGGTCAATAGCGTAGTCATTTCGAAAAAAAACTATCAAGTATCACGCTCATGAAGCTATATTTTTAATTCCCTTAAAACCCTGTTTTTGTAAGCATACAAATTCTGATTAACTATTATTATTTAATTTCCAACCACTAATCATATACACAAATATAGTTAACAGTTTATAGAATACGCGTTTAATGTATACATATGCGGTACTCGCAGAATTCCTATACTCCGGTATAATAAACAAATGT
The DNA here is from genome assembly GCA_014332785.1 of Antheraea mylitta. Taxonomy (NCBI): domain Eukaryota; kingdom Metazoa; phylum Arthropoda; class Insecta; order Lepidoptera; family Saturniidae; genus Antheraea; species Antheraea mylitta. The sequence goes on from JACEII010000006.1 coordinate 7,391,019, forward strand.
ATCCAGGTTAATGTAAACACGTCTAGGCCGAAATTAGGGCGGAGGTGGAAGTTCTACTTTATATTAGTTTAAGTGCTCAGTGAATTAATTATTAGGTTAAAGGTGTAGGGTAGCTTAGTTTATTTACATTGTTTGTAATCGGGTTTTTAATAGTTCGATTGAATGGGTTATGCCCTACTTTTTTATTAAGTGTGTTATTAGAACTTTATAGATTGTTAACTGATATCGTTATATTTAGCAACTACTAGCAGTGCTCGCGAACTTTGTACCGCTTACTGTATATTAAATAATGCGTTTTTTTGCATCAGGACCTTCTCCTGACAATATCAAACACAACAAAAAAGAATTAGCGAAATCGGTTCAGCTGTTTATTCTTATATTATAGATTACTTGAATTACAGACATGGAATTGGTGATTTGTATTCTGTCAAAAAAAAAACTCTTTGAGGACGACATTATTATATAGAACCTAATGTAAAAACAGTGATTAATAAAATCATCTGAATATATTAAGTTCATTAACTTATCTACTTTTCTCTCGTACTTAAGTCGTCTCGTTATTAAAATTACAATAACTTTAGATAGAGTAAAGCGATTTTAATGAAACCTAAACTAAATGTTACTCAAAAATATGCTTTATGACTTCCTTGATGAGGTTTTATCTTGCACACAGTACTTTAGCTGTAATGTGTGTTCAAACAAACAAACAGACAGACAGACATATATTTCTAAAAATGATTGAAATGTATTTTATAACTTATTTCTACACCTACCTGCCTGCCTGCAACAATTTTTTCACAAAAATCAAAAAGTACAGACTCGTTATATTTAAATTCATATTATATCTACAAATGTATGTTTGGTAGGTGGTAGAGCCACGCTGATGCTATTACTGGTTTCAGCATGTATAGGTCGGCTTGTCCGGGGTACTACCACTCGACCCACAGAAAACCGACGTGAAATAACAGTGCTTGCATTGTTGCGTTTCGTTCGGTCAGTGAGAGCGCCGGAGGCCCATCTCCCTTCCCCTCTCTTTCCTCTTTTCCTCTTTTCCCTCCCCTCATTCTTACCAACACGGAATGGCAACGCACTTGCAACTCCTCTGGTGTTGCTGGTGTCTATGGACGGTGGTGATCACTTAACATCAGGTGACCCACCTATTCGTTTGCCTCCTATGATATAAAAAAATATATAAAAGTATTAACTTCGAATGTCAATATTAGCATATTCCCAAATATGCAATATTACGAAACAAAAAAATACAGAGAACTAAGCTAAAGGAAATGATGGATATGTAAACAAAATTTTCCAAATGATTACCTACATTTTTAATATTAGCGACCCTGTTTCTTATGATAAAAGGAAATTGCATTACAAGACGCACACCATATGCTTCGGTCCATCCCACGTCCATCTTAAATCTTCCCAATGGACAGTTGCTTATACAAAACCGTGTTGTACTTTGCTATAGTGCAATAACTCTAGCAGTGATCTAAATCCCACTTTAATATTAATATCTTACGCTCTTACACAGTATGCTTTTTATAATATCAATTAAGAAATGAATATCTCATTAGGATTAGCATATTATGTGTTTATACTCTCTATATATTAGTTGTTACATTTTAAATTAATCTAAATCATTTTATTTATCTATTATCTTCAAATTTGGCACATGTGAAATATGAAGATAAAAAAAAAACTAAATACCTTATGGACGGCAAAATGTGAACTTTGTTCTCGGTGTTCAAAAACTGAAAATCTTAAGGGAATTAATCATGTTATATAAACGATACAAATTGGATTTAGGTTAGTTTGAAATGTAACGTGACATAATAACATTAGTCTTCTGTACGGGTGTTTGTTATTGAATTCCTCTCGGACTAATTTTGATGCTTTTTTGGTGTGTGTTTCAATCTCCTTGGATGTAATTATATATACATTTAAGATATATAAATGGTTAGTAGAAGGAAATTTAAAGATAAATATTATAGGTGTAACTATCTTTTTTGATTAACCGATAAGTATTAATTTGTTCCTGGTTGTGAATTATGTCTAATATGAAATTAATTATAAATGACAAAAGATTTTGTATTTCACTATTATCTATTCAAAATTATTCATCATAGTACCAAAATAATAGTAAAATAATAGAATTTAATTTTAGATGTTATAGATTAATAAAATTTGTGATAATAACGATTGTACTTTTTTTGCATTTTTCTGTCTTTGCTTACTATTTACAATTAAACTATGGCTGAGCTTGAGTATGGGAAGTTATATTTATAGGCTCAAAGAGATTTTCAGATCTATTTAATAAACTGAATGTACAAAGTCTATTTTTATTTTTAAACGATGACGTCATACACTCTAGGCTAGCTAAGTAATTTGGTTTATAATAGTTCATTCAGTATATATAAATTCAAACGCCTCGTGTTGAAACTAAGGAACGTAACCGCGTACCTATTTCTGTCTAGAGTCTATACGTATTAGAATTCCGTATGTAAATACTACATACTTTAATTAATTATTTAGTTCGATTAAAAGAGAAACCCGGTGTATTTAATACTTAATTTTTACATATAAATATTAGCTCATTCCTTACGGTCACATACGTCTAATTCAAGGATAGCTTATATTATGGTAATTAACAGCTGATATTTATACATCTAAAGATAAGAAGCTACCCGTGACTTCGTCTGCGTTAATCTTTATACATATAGGTTGAAAGTTTAAACAGTAGCAATATTTATGGAGAATACTCTGCACTCGATTCTCGTTCTAAATAAATAAAAATAGGTGCTTAATATTTGATCTAATTATTTTGAAAAATACAAAACTTCAACGCAATCTACTACGCGTCTATGTTAAATTTGGGGCTGTAAGGGGTGTCGAGTAACATCTTAAGACTTGAGACACCTAAGCCAACCTCACCTGCACGTGGTGCACCCTGCTGATCAACGAACGAGGCAATGGCGATAGCGGGGTGGTAGGGTTTAACAGCCCGACTGGGTCGCAATCACCATGTACATGGCGAAAAAGCCCGTCACAGTGACACGCTTTTGCGCGTCACGTTTCGGGATCAGCTTGTGCATATCCAGTACCAGTTGACTTTCGTCATTATGGCCGGCATGACAGCGGCGACCGACGATGGATAATCTGTCTCTCGGTGGTCGCCACTGTTTTTGGATTGTACTATGCTTACCATCAGGTATAGTGCAGTCACTTTGTCGTGCTTCAATAAAAAAAATAAAAAATAAAGCATAGTATCAACGACCATCGGGGGCACTTGAAAGTGAACGTGAAAACAGCATGAACACAACAACGGGTTTATTGTCCGTTTTATTATGGAAGGTTTAAGTATATTAATTCTGGGTTGCCCCTTGAAGCTTTCGGCACCAGTCGTAACTAGGTTTATTACGTTTATGTTTTTACTTTTTAAAGTCTTAGAACAAACTTTAATTTAAGTTCTCTTTGTTATTTGTCAGTATTTGTTTTGATATTATTATACATAATTATATGTTAAATGTGACCATGAACCATCATTTCTTAGAATATTGTACTAGTAGAATACTGTAAGCGTCTAACGTATTACCTGGTATAATTCTTCTATCCTTGTGTATGTCACTGAATTCCTCCTAAAGGGCTGGACAGATTTTGATGAAATTTTATGTGTGTGTTCAGGTGGATTTAAGAATGATTTAGATTCAGAATTACATCCGTTAGACGGCGCCGCGGTTAACTTTTAGGATTTTTTTTATTACATTATCTTCGTGTAGCACAACAGAAATAATACTGGGATGACAAGATTGTTTTCAACTTACTTTACTATCGTTTATATTTTAGCCAATTAAAACGTATCTTTATAGATTATAGTCTACGTGTTATTATGATATATAAACTATATCTTTTGAAAGCTATATTTCACCAAAATCAGTTGAGTAAATTTTTCGTAAAATACTAAGAAACGTCCATGCATTTTATTGTTCACGTTTGTAATAAGAATTTGCTCTCAGACACAGAACTGGAAAAGTTTTGTTCGTCATATAAAAGTCAGACTTATATGTGGGTAGCTAATCTGTGACTTTGCGGCTTATTCAGATAGTTTATTATAACCGCGAGATCTGTCGAAATAAGAGCGTGAGAAATAAGTTTCGATCAAGGTTATACGTAAGCTTAGCGGAGATTAGAAAATATTTCAAACTCATGCTATAGATTCATCAATATATTATGCTTTAACTAAACCCAGGATCTTTGTTACATACAAAATAACGTTTGATGCAACATATAAGATAGCTATTATTGGGGCATTCGTTTTATTTAACCGTGTATATTGACTACTAGCCTTTGCCCGCGACTTCGTTCGCGTGGATTAGTTACTTTGGGCTAATGCTATCACGCCGCGGAAGCTCTCAAGAGGAAAAATCCGTATTGGTCTTAGCGTGATGAGCCTATAGCTATCTTCGATAAATGAGCTATATAACATTGAAATAATTTTTCAAATCGGACCAGTAGTTCCTTATATTACCGCCTACAACTTCACCAACTCACAAACTTTGCCTCTTTATAATATTATAGCGTAGTTTTAATACCTGTTCTCTTTGCTATGTGCGTCTTTTGTTTCAATTGAGAGTAAAAATTGTATACTTATAGTAAACTAAATAAAAGATAAGTATCCTAGAAAACAATTCATGAAAAACTCCGCATAGAATGGTCATAATCTTATGCTGATAGGTTCAGTAGTTTTGAGGTGATTAGGCCTCAAACAAAATTTATTTCAAGTATCAATACATAGTATAAAACAAAGTCCTCTACCGCGTCTGTTTGGAATCGGCTGAGTGTCTTAAGCGCTCGCCTTAGTAGTCCGGTGAAGCTGTTAAGCCCTTGCTAGGTCAATAACGTAGTCAGTTCGAGAAAAAAAAAGTGTCTGTCTGTCTGTCTGTTCGCGATAAACTCAAAAACTGTTGCACAGATTTTCATACGGTTACACCAGTCGATGAAGTGATTTATGAGAAACGATTTGGTATGTAATATGTCAAGAACTTTTCTTAAAAACAGGGCGGGACAACATCTTCGGTGCCATCTAGTTTTTAATATATGTTTAACTGACGACGATCTTTTTTATATATTTGTTGGGGTATCTGACACTAAAAGATAATCTGCATTAAACCAAGAATAGGACTGACTCAAGCGTAGCAACAGGAATAAACGTATATGTTTATGTTAACGGCTTTTCCATTTGATAGATTAGGCGCGAATCAGAAAAAAACTCTAATACCACGCTATGATATCCTCATGCAATTTTACTTCATTACAAACTCAGGCACATTGCAAGAATCGAAACTATGTCGAAGAATATGGTGTCCAAACACAGTACCATCATTGCTTCCAAACAAAGTCACAAATACATCAGAACAACATACTGCTAATTTAACGTGGAAATAAAAAATAACAAAACTCGAAATTGATAGTTAAAATCGAGATTCTTATTTGTTGAGTTTAACGAACAACGAAAATATATACTGATTTCGTTTCTATTATAGAAGTTCATGATACCATTTCAATAAATCTAAGCAGTTCGTAAGAACGAGTAGGTGTAACCACTTTTACATGTAAGGCGTCTTGATGTTTTCTTAACTGATTGTGATGCCCAAACTTGGACAGATATTTTAATGCTACTTACATATCTATTTATCACGAGAATTTGATAATAATTTATGGCTTAAATGGAAAGCTTTGAAGTGTATAAACGTCACTTCAATTTAAGTTTTAGAACGAAGAACCAAATAGAAGATATATTTCGTACAATTTTAATTTGTATGTAAACGTGTTATTTTAAAATCTAGTGTAAACTTTTTAATTACAAAAACTATACTATGTAGATAAAGTAAGAAATAAAATAGATACATGTAGACAAAAAAATAATCATTTTTAATAAAATCTTTAAGTTTTTTAATAAGTAAAAAAATATTAGAAAATGAAACTGTTTTTTTTCCATTTTTTTTTAATTACGTGATTACGTTATTCTAAGTTAAATAAGACAAGTTAGAAAAACTAGTCTAACTAAGCTAACAAACAAAAAATGACACTGTGAAGAAGCCGTGACGTAACACTCGTTGCCAAGTACCAGGCAAGCATAAACTCGAAGTGACAACTCGGTTATGCGATCTATAAAAAGTGAACCGTTTTGACAATCGTATGCTTTATCTTGTCTGGACACAATATTCTTTAATAAATTGTTAATTACACTAGTATTCAACCCCATGACATCGAAAAAAAAAAACCACAAAGTTAAGTCATTTATCAAATTTAACCAGTTTCGACAGTCTTGACACACGTGTAAAAGAGAAATCGACATAGAAAGGGACAGTGATACATTCCATAGGGATTCGACCGCCAACATTCCTGTCGAAAGAGAAATTATTTATTTCTTTTTTAAAAAACTTATTAAGCATTTTTTCAAAGTTATCTTGGTTTAAAGTTTTTTGTGTGATTCACGTCTCTAAAAGTAGGTGTGAACGACTGTCGTGAAGAGGATTTCTGTTAATTTTATTTGATAAGGGTCGGCATAAATTAAAAGTTATCTTGAATTCAATTACTTTGTTAGTAGAGAATATATTTAATTTTTGGTTGGACATAAAAATGCTTCGTTATTTCGTATGTACATTTTCTAATTATTTTAATAGTTATTTAGCTACTGAAGAATGAAGATTATGTTATCTTTATTAGGTTTAGGAAATTATGTCGGCCCACGAAACATATTTGATGGTTATCATCATAACCTAAGCTTAATCTACTCAAAAAGTTACTTTGTATAATGGCTTATAATTTTCTATATTTGGGACATAAATTAAATATTATTAAAGCCCATTTGACGGAGAAAAACAGTTAGGTAATTAAGGTTTTAATACCACTTGATATCCATGATAAAAATAAAACTCTAATCATTGTTGATTACATTTAATCAAAATTATTAACAAAAGTGATTGATCTTCCAACTAGCTGACAGCATCAAATCATATTATAATTAAAATTGATTGAAACAAACTGCATGATACAGCCAACGTTTGGCTTATCTAATTTATTTTTAATAAAACATGAAAGTCATGCTCGTCAGTTGTCAAAGCGTTTTGACAGTTAAGTAAACATGGCGCGTTGCGCATGCGCTCTTCGACGGTAGTGCATCAGCAGTTCACGAGTAAACGATATTACGACATTATATGCACCGTTAAACATTACAAAAACTGAATCAAGTGTTAATATTGTCATTTTAAGCGCTGTTTACATACAAAATCAATAGGCCAGACCTCCTGGGTAGTTTTAAATCCTATTAAAATTAGTAATTGGATCTAATAGTATAAAAGGTTTGCATATATGACCATAAAATACGAAAGAGTCCAATATGTCTAGGTAATCGAAAGCTTGGCCAGTCAAGAGCTAAAGTTCGTTCCTGAAAGATAATTTGAAAGAATACTTTATAATTTTAATTATTATAACAATAAAATCTATCTTATAAGGAATTGATCCCAACATATAATATAAATCAGGCTAAATAGAAATCAAAATTTTAAAGTTTTCTTTCTAATGTTTATTTTCAATTTTACATTTAATTGTTTCGAAGCGTAATTACTTCATATTATAAAGTAACAGCCACTTTAGTAACTGTTTATTATGTCTCATCTCAGAGCTAATTATTTAAAGACCTGTGCAAAAATTTGGCACTATCAAAAGCTATACATTATTATATCAAGTTAAATCATTTAAATCGATTATCAAAAATGTAAATACGATAGCGGTTCCGATAAGCATAGGTATTTTGCCATGGATCTTAAGAGGTCATTTGAACATACAATAAAAAATATTGAGAAGGACGAAAGATTGATTTAATATAAAATTATTTACGTGAGAAATATAACAAAAATTTGATCGCAAAATAAAAAAAAAACATCACTACTTTTGAGGTCTAATTAGAGTTGAGAAACCAGGTGACCTTGTATGCAACAAAATAAAAATCAAATTCGGCCTAGCCCTTTAGTAGAGAAGATTTACAAACAAACGCATGAATTTAGAATATAAACACATAAAAGAGATAATTGAAATCTCTGTACACGGACCGTGACTTATTAAATATTTATGTAAAATCAATCAAACTACATGAGGCTGATTACTGATGGGCTAACGTCTCATTATATATTCAAATTGAACCGTCGCATATTTACCATTTCGACTAGTATAAAGTTAGCTATACACTATCCGTGTAAATCTTCCTGGTCGTAATTTAAGCAACTAACAATTTTTTGATCCTATAAAACGTGTGTCATAGATTTATCTGCAATTAATTATAGTTTTAAGTAATTGGATAGAAGGAACTGAGAAAGCGCTTATGAATTTCAAAGCTACCTCCGGTTCGGAAAACAACCCAGTTACCGAGAAGAATCGGCAAGATACTCGATGTGATTTATATTTTTATGTTATTTATTTTTATTATTCGTTTTTAGTGGATGTACAGAGAGGATCGTCATCTCCAGACGTCACAATCGTTCACATGTTGATCCACCGTATACTAGCCTTTAGACATTCAAACCCGCTTAACATGGTTCTTAAACTCACTATCCGGCAAATCGGTAATGTGTTTTGGGAATTTGTTATAAACTTACACTATTACCTAAATAACATTATGACACTATGACTAGTTTCTTTACTATATTTGCAACATATTCTAGTGACTGTCACAATTTGGAATCAGTTAATATTTGTCCAGCTGTCAATAGCTTTGCTGGCCAGCATGATATTGAGTATGAGGCCAAAGGCAATAGATATTACGCGAAGTCTGGAAGGCGGCTAGTTCTCAAGTGCAGTTATTGGAACATACGTACCTGTGATGCTTGGTGACAGATTTTTAACTGAAAGGTGATAACTACACAGCGGGCATTAAAATATGCTTCATCTAATGGTTAATTAGGCATGTATGTTAGGCATTAGAGAATTAGGCTGCTGTAGGAATTAAGTGACCTGCGGTTTTAGCAAGATACCATCTTTCAAAATTCAAAACCCAGTCTACTCCATCCAAATTTATTTAAAGCAACATTTTCACTCTTAATATCATAAAGAATATCTTATATCAATAAAAAAAGTGTGTGTGTACTTATGTACACGCGTTAGAAGTTATACTTCTTTGGCGTAATAAGATAAAAATCATTTCAAAATTTTAATTATGCGCTTTATTCTACGTTTGTAGAAAAAACGACACTAACAATGGAGCAAAAGGTATTTAATACATTGAAAATTTTAATACAAACAACAAATACAAAGAAACAAAATGTTGACTATAGCTAACTTCAGAGTGTCGGTTTTTCGTAACGGTGTGCGCGCGTATCGTAAAAATTTACTCTCATCATTTTTCCCTAACGCGCCAAAAGAAATATATCTTCAAAAATATTCCCTATACTCGTGTATATAGAACTCGATTTGAATAAATTGGTTGATTTTGAGATTTATCGGTCCACTTTGAGTGGTGTGAATAATCACCTTAAAGACGGCATTATGCGGTCGAATGCATTTTCCAACTGGTCCCATTATCTCATAAAAGCCGAGCCCAATGAGCCATGACAACAATTGGTATGTTTTATTTACATGATTTAGGCTTAAAATTTCAGAATCATCGAAACATGGTAATTATATTATTAAGTAGAGACTGAAACAGGTACAAATAAAAGGAAACAAAACACCAAAGTTACATTCGATTCGGAAGACGTGTGTACATCCAACTATTGACGAAGAAGATTTGCATCTGTGAGAAAAATTTTAAAATTATATTTCATTTAAACGAAGATATGTCCAGTGAAATTTACTAAAATATAAATTGAATTAAATATCATTATTTTGATATCATGCTAAATAGTAAATTTTTAATTAAAATGCGAAACAAAATTATAAATGAATAAAGATTATAAAATGTGACATTGCTTCTGCTTAATTATTTTTTCCAACCTTTAGCACGATTTTTATTTATTTATAATTTTTTTTGATAATACTATTAAAATTATAATTTTTTTTTATCTGTTATTTAAGAAACAAAAAAGTATTGTATAGGCACAATAAAAATTATGTAAGGTGGCATGAATAAATTAGAATATCTTTTAGACTTAATTTAGAGAAAACCTATTTGATAATAGATAACACTTTGAAAACGCTAAGTGTCTAAACGCTTTTGAAATACAAAACAACTTTGATCAGACATTTTGTCTTTACAGTTTTTTTCATCTTGTCCCAGACTTTACCTATTCTAGCCTCGCGGTGCGACGCGATTTGACAGGTGATGAATTTATTATAATTTAATATAATAAATGGATTAAAAGATGACGACAACGACACCACCCCACGACTGGCCCTTTTTTATCAAGTTTTGTCCTAAAATGGAAAACACCTACTAGGATATCAGAGCAAAAGAGTAGTGGCTGAACTTTCACCCTTAGATGATGGTGAAGATGCGCAGACTCGAACCTGTCTTATCCGCAATCCGAGCACTATATTCAACTCTTTCTAACTCGTATGCATCTGATAACCCTCCGTCTGGGGTGAATCTGTTCCCCTCACACTTAGAGGGTTGCGGTTTGTAGGTAAACTGAGAATGTGTGAAATCGCGTTAGATAGATTCGTGCAACCCCTTTTAATATGCATGTGTTACGTGTGTCTTATACGACGGCACATGTGAAGGCTTCCTTGCGATTCCTGTATTCCTGGTACACGAGTATGTGTAGAGATTAGAATTTGCTAAGCAAACGTTTGTTTTTTTTTCTAACAACAGTACAGAAAAAAATACCACATGTGTGTGCATAATGTACTCTGCTCAACTTCTATAGAAACGTACGTAAGCCCCGTTACTCAAATGTATTTCTGTTTTCTAAGCTCCAGTCATTTTTCACACGAACTGTCAGGGTGGAAAGAGTGAGATATACATCTATTTCACTCTGGAGGTATTCGCGTTTAGAACTCACACGTTGAAGTCATTATCAAATCTAGCAATATAAAAATAATTGTATTCATTAGTGACGGTGAATTTATTGTAAAGCTATTTTACCATTAGAAGTTATATCACCATAACTTAACTTTAATAAGGTGTGAGATTAGAAATATAGAGTACACACAACAATACAGTCTAAATTAAAATAAGTATGATTGAAAAAACTGCTCGGGCTTGCATACCGTCTAAATTGTTTTATTCGTTTTTAATTATTATAAAAACTTAATAATAAATTCTGGTGAAGAAATGGCTTTATCGTTCTACGGGAACTTTATGTTTTACCTGTATTCATTATGGGCTGTTTATTTTCCTAATTGTAATTTTATCATTAGCACTTATCTGTAATAATAAAGCATAATGATATGTTTTTGTGTACTGTGATTAGTAACCTCTGTGTGTCACTTAATCACGTCAAAATCAATCTAAGTGTTTTGGAGATTTGTCCAACAACATATAATAGTCCGGTGAAGCTGTTAAGACCTTGCTGGGTCAATAGCGTAGTCAGTTCGAAAAAAGATCCAACAACATACAATTCAATTTTCTTTATACATAACTAGCTGTGCCCGCAACATCACCCGCGTGGAACTTAACGCAAAAAACAGTCTTTGATTTACTATGTGTTAGATATTATTTAGACATTACAATTATAATAAAATAACCTATTTTTTGTAAGAGATTCAATTACTTTTGCTCGTCTATTCTTTTCTCGTCCTTAACTCGAACCGTTATTCAAATTATAATAACTTTTGATAGAGTGGACCGATTTGAATGAAGTAAAGACTCTATGTTACTCGAGGATATGCTTTATAGTTTTCTTTATGAGATTATATGGTGAACGCAGCACTTTAGCAGTAATTCGTGTCCATACAAACAGACAAATAGACAGACATGTCTAAAAGTGATTGACATCTACAACAATTTTTTTACAAAAATTTAAAAAGTAATGACACAAAACATTTATATTTATATGTACAGAAGAAGATGAATATTATGCTATAGTTTGTATATGTAATATAGCTTGTTAACGTCCGATTCAATTTAAAACCCACGGCAGGAACTAAACTGAAGATTTAAGCGTTTTTTTATCATTATTGGTATAGTTTACACTGACCATGAGAATATAACAGGTTTTTTAGATGCTCATTTTTGCATAATCAATAGACTATATTAAGTAAATCTTAAAATTATGCGAATTTTGATTCAAATATTTGCGTAATCAAAGTTGGCGTGCAAGACGAGTGCTAAGTAAATATGGAGTGGAGTTCAACATCTGGATATTTAACACAATAGACGTTCCATATTTATTTTAACTGTTTGATATTTGCGATTGGATAACACGTTTTGAAAGATGGGGAACTTTTAAATATTGCGTTTAACTCAGACTAGCTGTACGCTTCGGCTTTGCACAAGTGTACTAACAATGAAAATGACACTAAAACATTCCGTAACAATATAATAAATCTAATAAAATATAATGTTAACTAAACTAACTAAACGGTAATCTATCAATTTTGTCAATATTTTTGATGTTGTCGCTACTGTATTTTGTCTTATTCACTTACTTTTTATATGGAGAATTTAACTATATTTTTTCGTACGACTTATTATCTTTTTACGTATAAAATTTGTCTTTCCAATTTTTTTTTATTCATTTTTTTCAGGTTTCCGTACGCGTTTTGTAATATCTTCTTTCATACAAAATTTCGAATTCCAATTACACAGAACAAAAATTAATTAGCCTCATAGGAATACTTAAAGCTAATTGAACTTGTAGTGAGTATCAATGTGATATTTTTTTTATATATGATGTTTATTTATTAAGTATCTGGCTTCTACAAAATTGGCATAGATCTTTTGAAATTCGTTTTTTTCGTATGTAAGTAGTTTTTCGGATTGAATATATATAGAGATAAGATACCCTTTTTATAAATAAAATATAATTTGAAAAAAATTTGATATCCACAAAACCGGAAGTTGGTACAAAATTTTAATAATTTAGAAAATCATTTTTAATCAAATTTGATATCAAAACTAGCTATTACCCGCGGCTCCGCACGCGTTTATTGAATGTATTAAATAGATTTAAAATTGTTATTAGATGTGTAAATGTTAGTTACACAAAAATACAATAATACTTTGTAAGTACGACACGCACATTATCTACAGTAACAGGTAACATGTACATTATATATGTGAATACTAATAGTGTATCGAATGGGATGGGATTTATCATAAGCCACACAGCTGGAACTTTAAACTACTATCTATGTATCACCCTCACTTAAAATAAAACAGCTAATTAGTTATTTAATTGCCCGTAAAATTCCCGTTCAAATATTACTTGTAGTCCGTTGAAGCTGTTAAGACTTTGCTAGGTCCATAGCGTAGTCATTTCTAAGAAAAAAAGAAACCGTTCAAATAGGTCCAGCCATTTCGGAGATTACCCGAAACAAATAAACAAAAAGACATATCGACAGAATTAAAAAAAAATGTTAATATTTGTAGCACCGGAGATATATGTATTCATCAAAAAGTATTTATTTCAATATTATATACACACACTTTATTCTTGTAATACATAATATATCACGCGCTTATACCTTTACATTAACTTAGACATAGAAGAAAACTGGGTAGAGAATCCATAAGAACTATCTATATTGACAACTTCAGAATTGGGAGTATGGGAGACCTTGGCCTGTATTGATGGACGAATATTATTACTACTAACCTTTTAAAATAGCAGCACAAAATAGACTTTTAAAATGTTTGCGATAGCAACGTACTACTTATAATAAAAATTGGAATTAAAAATAACGTAGAATAAACTTTTGAACAGGAACACAAAATAAACCCTAATAATATTTCCGATAGAATGTTATCATGTTACCATGGCAACGCATATAATATTGACACTGACACGCAGCGGATGCTCTAAAAATGGCCCGATTTTGAGACATTCTTCATTAGTGCTCCGTTCCTATTGGTTTTAACCTGATGATATGTAGCCTATAGCCATCCTCGATAAATGAGCTATCTAACACTAAAAGAAACTTTCAAATCGGACCAGTAGTTCTTGAGATTAGCGCGTGCAACCAAACAAACAACCAAACAAACTCTTCAGCATTAGTATAGATATAGCATACATATTGCACTGAGGTGTAGCGCTTGCCTAGGTCGCTTGGGTTTCCAGATATTTTATTAAAACAAAATGTCATCCTGTTTAAGCGTATGTGAGGTATAAAAAAGATTTAAAGCTGCTATTATGAAAATAAATCAACGATATATAAATAAGTATACATCTGAACAGAAAAATACTAGCAGTAGGAAATAGCAATATGTACTATTTATCAATGCTTCTTCATAGAAGCTAAATAGTCATAATAAAGTATAAAAGTTTAAGATCGTTATCAATGTTACATAAGTAAAGAAATAGATAAGTGATACTAAAATGGGTGTTCGAATATAAACTATAGTTATTCCAATTATCAAAGTCGTAATACGAGTATATAGAGCGTATATCTATGCAGGTCATGTGTAGCCCTTCCTAAACCTAGACGAGTTTTGTTTGTTCACGGCTGACTTGACAAACACAATATTTGTTCAAGGTCATTGTCTGTAGTCTCGTCGACCTTTTACCGTTACGCTACACGTATTTTTAATAGAATAGGGTAAATGGCACTGATGATGTCACCGTTACCTCTATATAATACTGGAACAATATATATGTCAGAGTAGCGATAAAAAGACGTCCATGTAGAAGTATGACATCATTCATAATGACGCCATAGTTATGAATTGATCGATTAATCCCCCATGAGCAATCGATTAAAACGTTAACTGATACAGAAACACAACACTGACTATAGTTACGACGAACTATCCTTGGATGTGACCAGCTCAACTGTCAGAGCAATTATGCCTAGCGTCTAGTCATCGTTCGCCTTTTAAGACATCAAGATATATAAACATCCGATACCAATGGAGTCTCATGTCGGGGTAAATAATGAGTAGCTGATAATTTTAACCAATAGCGTTTAAGGTCATTAGTAACTCCCCTGCTATAGTCAATAGCGCGGTATCGCATGTCAATAGTGACCTCGGATATAGACAATAGCGAGCTATCGTAGGTCAATAGTGGTTCTCCCGATATATATGATGTGGTAAAATATTATGTCAAATAATTTAAAAAAAGTCTATCGCGATAGTGTGAGGCACCGGTGATTTATTTAGCAATTTTACATTTCTTCTTACATTTTTAGCAAAATGTATGTTTATATTATTATTATTAGTAAGTATTATAAATGTGAAAGCATATTCGAATAAGAATTACACATGCTTAAACGGCTGGACAGATAATTACATTTGGAACTAAAGACAATTATGTTGTGGAGTTGGACATTTCTTTTTGTTTAGTGAAGGATGCAAGCCTACTGCTTTATTATATATTATTTATCAATATTGTATATTTCTGTCAATGTTTTAGTAATATAACGAGAAGAAACAAAAGTAAATAACCTGAAAAAACAATTGCTTTAGTTATACTTTTAGGATTTTTATAACACGCAGTTGAAATAAATAATTATACTGTCTATTTTAAAGTTTTTAAATTAAAACGAACCAATGATCGCTTTTTTTGTATCATATTTGTAATTTAAATTTGGTAAATATTTTCCAAATATTAAAAATTTACCTATGACATTGATATTAAACTGTGAAATGATAATAATTATACTAATACAAACCTATTTCTTGTTTCAGGTAATATAGAAGCTATCTCCTAACAAAAGCCAACAAATTTCCAGTGAGATTAAGGGCGTAAATCAGCATCTAATCCCTTCGTGTGGGGCCGAACACGAGATCGTAATATTTTGGTAGCTCCGAGCGTTTACTATGCACCTTGTTATATCCTTTACCTCATTTAATTTTATGACATGTATTATTTATATAACTCTATTATGGCGTTTTGGCGGGATTTTCTTCTGTCATGTTGTGGATTTTATATTTTATTCGTAATCTTGTGTTATTTGACTCTATATTTTATAAAATTGGTGGTTTTACGTAATACACTTTAGTTATTTTGCGTAAGTGAAATGAATGGAAAATAATACCACGGAGCATGAATTATGAAATATCACAGCAACTCCCTGGAAGGTTCTAACAAGGGAGCCACCAGCTTGTTGCAACATTAAAATAATCACTCGATACTTATTTTGTAAAATGTGTTGTAATCTCCATTGAAACAAAACATTGACACTGGTAAACGCTTCTGCGCAGCCAAAAAAGAAAAAGAAGAAGATAATGTAATGAAATCGTATGGTAATTATTGTAGTACAGTGAAGCTGTAAATAACTTGCGAAGTCAATAGCGTAGTCAATTTGAAAAAAAGTATGGTAATTGTTAAAATAAACCAGTTTTATCGGATAGTTTGTACGTACAAGGTATAAGTTAGTTAAACTGAAAATGTTTTGAATAAATATTAATTAATATTATGTGAAATGTGAAAGTTTGTTTATAATGCTTCCATTTTTAACTACTGAACCACTTATTTTAAAATGTCATATACACGTTGTCAGGGGTACTGGTAACACAGAAAAAAAAAGTTCTAGGCGGTTAGGTTGGGCCAAATCTATATGAATGTGAACGAAGCCGCGAACAAAAAGTAGTATGTTATAAATTAGGTAGAGTGCGTAATAAAGGTTCATGAACGTGTTATTTTGAGGCAGTTCACGTATTACGTATGCAGATTTTTTGTTATTTCTGACTGCCCCGTCTTCCCCCCCCCATCGCCCCCCTCCCCCTCTCGCGCACGAAATATAAGCAATGATCTTCTCCTTCCCCTAAACTGTTTTTTTAATTAGTTTCGTTTTCTTTATTATTTCCAAGTTTGTACGAGTTTACTTTGAAACTCATAATTACTATTTAGATATCTCTGTCGACGTTCAACGTAACATATCGTGATGTTATGTTAATATTGTAATAAAATAATAGAGAAGCATTGTTTGATGGCCATGACCACGCCGTTTGCGGTGGGCGGCGGAAGGGTTATCAGAACACGCATGGAAGTCCGCTCCATTGTTCCATATCGCAATTCTTCATTTGTTTTCTAAAAAAAATCTATGAAATTTGGTATAACTATTCTTGACAATCTTCAACATCTTCTACGTATCCCATAACCTCTAATATTTCTGTAGTAGAAGACGAAAAACAAATTTAATTTAAGCAGGAATATTAATGAAATTATGTGACTGTATAAGATTAAATATAGCTGTAGAAGTTTTTTGTAAGTCTGTCTGTATTTCATGTAATGACTTTAATCTTTAATCTATAATCTTGTATTATTCTAGTGCACAAATTGATAGGAAATAATGATATGGCTCATGCATTCCGGAAAATCTAGAAAGTTCTAACAAGAAGTTTTGCTAAAACACTAAATTTATAAAAAGACATTAAGTAAAACAAAATATCCCACACCAATACCTACTTAATAATGACACTAATCTTTGTTGCGAAACAGGAAAAAACGGGATGTGTCGCAAATATACATGGTAAAAGTGGAACTTTTGTGTTACAGGGAAGCTATTTTAATTTAAAAAATAAACCAAAAAGTCAACGTCACGCGGTCACCTGAGTACTAACCGCGACCGGCTTTTGCATTATTTTTTTTCGATCTGACTACGCTCTTGACCCATGAAGGTCTTAACAGCTGCACCGGACTACTTTGCATATTTCCGGTGATCGGACGAAAACTGGTGTTCTTATATCTAGGTTAGGTTACACTTGCAAAAATATAACGGAAGCCGGTCGCGACAGCGTCCGCCGAACGCGGTGTATTTAATGCGAAAGCACCCACAGTGTTTACTCCTACGAATTTTCACCATATAAAAAGTTATTAGACTTTCAAAGCCATCCCATAAGAAATTTCTGATCAAAAATGTATCTACATTTTCAGTGATATCATAAGAAACGTATTTATACTAGTTGTTATTGCGAATTCATCCATGTGGTATAGTTCGTTACTTTGAGGTAACGCTAACACGCAGCGAGAGTTCTCAAAAGGAAAAAATCTCTGATTTTGAAAAATTCTTCAGTGATGCTCCGCTCCTATTGGTCTTAGCATAGTGATCCCTATAATCTTTCTCGATAAATTAGGTATAAAACATTGAAAGAATTTTTCAAATCGAACCAGCAGTTCCTGAGATTACCTCTTACAAAGTCACGAACTCACAAAATCAGAAACTCACAAAATTTACCTCTTTATTATAATTGTTATAGATTAGAAGCATTCGTTGAATCATGATAACACAAAACTTTCTCTATGGTTTATATATCTCACTGTACAATCTTAGAGCATATCGCTTATAACCTATAGTCCTATAGGCTTCCTTGATAAATGAGGCATCTAATACTGAAAGAATTTATCATATCGGACCAGTAGTTCATGAGATTAGCGCGTTCAATTCAACAAACAAGCCCTCCGGCTCTACAATATTAATATAGATTCTTTGTAATATTTGCATAGATAATTGTTTGATAATGAACATACTCTGTAGGATTCATATCTTAATATTATTTGTGTCCACATTAATTCATATAAAACGAGTTATTTGGTAAAACTTTAAACGTATGTACATTCTTAGATTTGATGTATATCTAATCTCTTAAAGCATTCTGACTCAGAGTTATAAATTATGAAATTTGCGGATAGTAAGTTAATTTTCGCGAGTTGAATATTTACATGTTCTCTTTGTTTTGCCACAGTACAGGAAATACCCCAGTTTCGTTACTTTGTGTTCCTGTTATTCAATACAAAGTTCAGAGAGTTATTTATTATTTTGAGGGCATCACAACATAGAAACGTTTAATTATGTTATATAAATTCATTTAGTTAATTTTACTATAACTGGACGACCGAGCTTAGCTCCGTTCTTTAAAATACATTTTTAAATTAAAGTAAACTGATAGGTTTACATCAAAAAATTAGTATGTTTTTACAATTTTTTTAATGATATCTCTTTTGCTGTCACTCGGATTCGAACTAGGGCTACACGAATTCTCGAAGCAGCCGATTTCCATCTGAACTATTTTAGTTTTGACAGCGGCAGCGAAATTTACCTTTATATTCTAGCTATATCTTTTCATTGCCTGAAAACTCAATTTAAAAAGAGTTTTCTATGAATAAAATCTAGCTAAATCGATTTATCGTCCCCAAAACTACCTACATACTAAGTTTCATGGAAATAGATGATGCCGTTTTCGACAATTTGAATATATACAAATATGAAAATATACAAGAACTGTTCGTTTAAAGGTTTAAATTAGATGACATAATAGTTACTATAATAAGTACACGATAGTGGACGAGTGGTTAAAATTGGAGTAATGTAGGAGCTTTTACATTCTATTCATAATTTTGTGTCATTTGGCTTTATATTTTGTAATGTAGGTGGTGTTTTACGTAATATAGTTCGGTTATTGTGCGTAAGTGAAGTGGATGGGAAATAATACCACGAAAGATGGATTCTGAGATGCTACAAAAACAAGAATGTTCTAACAAGGTCCCACCATTTTGTTAGGACATTTAAATTTTTCGCAAGACTCATGTAATGTTACCTACTGGACAATGGCAGTAATAATCTGGGAGATTGGTTGCCAATTTTTTTTTCGAACTGACTACGCTATTGGCCTAGCAAGGTCTTAACAGCTTCACCTGACTACTAAGGCAAGCGATTAGGACACTCAGTCGATTTTATTTGGCAACTAGTTCAAGGGTGCACGGCGCACCTCGGCTTGTGCTGTTGCCTGATACATGCAATTCGCGATCTATCTGAGCTTGCCACAATATAATTAAAGAAACAATGGTAACCGTTGCATGTTGTAATTATACTTAAAAAAAAATATTATGAAAAGATAAACCAGATCGAGTTTCTTGCCGGTTCTTCTCGATGACTGGTTTGTATTCCGAACCGATGGTAGTTTTGACGTTCATAAGCGCCTTTTCAGGGCCTAAATTGAATAAAGAGTATTTTGATTTTGTTGCGATATTTTTATGTGGAATGCTTTTTTTTTAATTCTAAAACTATCTATTTATAAGAAGGAAAAAGTATAAATGAAACAATGACAAATGAAATGTATAATTATATAGAAACACATTTCTCCGCTACATTAATTTCTTTCACTATCGGAAGCATCACATTCATTTTAGGGTTGTCATATCTTTATATCGAATTTTATTTAATCATTGTTATACATAGTATGTAACTAAGTTTTGTAAAATATTAATCAATATAGACTACTACGTATCAATATTAAGATGCATAACAAAGTAATTCTTTAAATTTGACTGTATTTTTTAAACTTCTTACTTGCTATCAAATGGTATGAAAAAAAAAAACTAAAAATGTATTTTTCATAATGTAATGGGAGCTTGAAGGTAACGTTCTTAAATACAACTAAGTGTATACTCCTTAATCTATACTAATATTATAAAGAGGTAAAGTTTGTGACGTTGTAGGGGGAAATCTCAGGAGCTACTGGTCCGATTTTAAAAATTCTTTCAATGTTATATAGCTCATTTATCAATAATAGTAGGCTATATATAATCACGCTGAGATCAATAGGAGCGGAGCACTAATGAGGAATGTTTAAAATCAGGGTCTTTTTTTCTTCAAAGAGCTTCCGCTGTGTGTTAGAAATAAAGAATATCTCTATTCTACGGGAACGAAGTCGCGAGCAGAGGCTAGTCTATACATATAATAAGAATGTAAATCTAACGTGACTTTATCTTTTCGATTTTCATGAAAAAAAAAATGTTACTGGTATCTAGGAATAAGTAATACAATATATTTCAATAATTTGTAGAAATGTCTGTATGTTTGAATAAACAACCATCACTGCTAAAGTATTAGGTTTACAATAAAATTAAATTGTTTCATTAAAATCGGTCAACTCTATCAAAAACTATTGTAATTTGAATGACAGCTTGTAACTCGCGTATGAAAGAAAAGTAGATAAGTAAAATGACTTAATACATGAAGATGATTCTATTAAGCACTATTTTTTTACATAAGTTTCCACGCAGACGAAGTCGCGAGCATAGTTAATAGATTCTATAATGGCCTAAATTCCTAAACCGAGTCATTTTTCTAACAATAGAAGTTGTTGGTAGCCCTAAGCCATACATAAATCAACACGTCACTGATTTCAAGTGTTACGGAACTTTTATACGGCTCTTATGAGAGCTTCTGAGAAGGAAGTCACACCGTAGCCCTTTTGTGGCATGATTTATAAAAAAAATATCCGTCTCATACGGATCAGTTACCAGAATACGATTGAAGTGTCAAAGGGAGGCGCGTGCGGCGAGACAATTTAGAAAAATATTTATGCTCCTTGATTCTTAATTTAGAAAAAAAACGCGTTATTATATCGGGATAAAGTTTGATTTATAAGGAAACAAAAATGGAATTTGACGTCATACAATAAATATATAAAAATTAACTATTAAAGAATAAACAATTGCCAAAGTGCTCAGTCTGAAAAAAAAATTTTGAAAGTTATACTAACATAAATTTTATGTCATACTAGCTCTTGCGCGCAGCTTCTCTGGTTAATTTGCCTAACCATTGAGAACAGTACTTATTTTACAGTACAATTAAAGGAAGGATCTAAGTATACAATACATATGGTGTATGGATATATAATAAGATATAACTAATAAAAAAATGTTTTAAAAACACTACCTATCTTCTTTGATTATATAAACACGAAAATCTATCTATCTTTAAACGAGCAATTCTTGCATTTTTTTATATTGTTATATATTCAGAATCTCGAAAGCGGCGTCATCTATATCCGTAAAACTTAAGTATGTAGGTAGTTTCGGCGACGATTAATCGATCTAAATAGATTTTATTCATAGAAAACTTTTTTAACGGAGTTTTCAGGCAATGAAATAACATAGCTATAATATAAAGGTAAATTTCGCCGACGCAGTCAAAACAAAAATAGCTCAGGTGGAAATCGGTCGCTTCAAAAATCCGTGTAACCCCAGTTCAAATCCGAGTGACAACAGAAGAAACATATTTTTTAATATTTCTTTTTTGGAAAAAAATGTTAATTTTACAAGGCAAACCTAATAGGTTATTTTAATTTAAAAATGTTTTTAATGAACCGAGCTAGGCCGTCCAGGTACTATTTCTATTGTAAACAATTAGACATGACGGTATTAGGAGTGTAGAGCAAGACGAATCGATGTGAAAGAGTGAAACAATTCGATGTGATAGAAAGATACGAAGCTAAGAAAGGAGAGTAGGGTTCGATTTAGAATCTCAACGTGACACTTATGTTACGCCCATACTTGCGTGACGAAGTTTCAACTGTTTATAGCGCTAAAATTAACGTCAAAAATTATTTTGATACAGGCTCAGATTAAACGCTTCCACAGATGCGTAATTCTAATAACTCAAATTTAGCATCCGCTAAACTCCTTTGATGTGAAAAACCGCCGAACCAGTTATCGTTTTGCATCTATAGTCACAGACGATAGTTCGTAACGCCTCAAGATAACGTCTTCCCATACCTACATATGTTCATTGCAACCATAAATGAAACTTTGTGACGATACACGCAAGTGTGGAAGTATCATGAACAGATGTATAAATAATTTGTGTAAATTAATTATCTTACTTTAACATTTAATTTAACAATGACAATTGTGTTAAATACAATTTAAAACAATCACACTTTTCTACGCCTATCTCATAATAAACATTGCAAACTTCGTAAGATTTCTTGATATAGGTTTTGTACACTTTATTTGTATCCATTGTTTTTATTGAACTATAGATACAGTTGACGATTGAAAATAAAGTAGTAAATTTTTTAATCGCCTCTTACATTTCAATAATGAACAATACTTATATCTAAGAGTTAACTTATTTAACGTAAAAATATAAATATAAATCACAAAAACTCCCTTAAAAGTTCTAACAAGGGGCCGCCATTTTGTTACAACATTTAAATATTGACAAGGGAAGTAATCATCTACATGATTTAATGCCAAAACAAACAAAAAGTGTAAAGTATGCATATATAGTTGAATTGCAGAATAAGTGTTGAATTTAAATCGATGTTTTAAATTAAGCGTATTTGATATGTAAACAGTTGATATGTAATTCCCTTGTAATTGCTTTGTAGTGTAAATTTATTTAACAACAAACACAATATCTACGAGAAGATGAAAAGCAAAACCGGCCGAAATGACCAGTAATAATATTTGCTCTATATACACCGCTGCGAAACTAATTGTATTGTATAGTTTTATGTTAAAGTGAACAATATGTAGTTTTTTTTTTAACTTTATTTTTGGCAATTAATCTTTCAGATTATTACTGCCATCGTCACGTAGTCGATAATATTACAAACGTCGTGCAATCACTTCAATATTGCGTCGTGTGAGTCAATATTCTAACAAGATGGTGGATCCCTTGTTAGAACCTGCTAGGGAGTTTTTGTGGCATCTCAGAATTTCATGCTCCGTGGTATTATTTTCTATTCACTTCACTTATGCACAATAAACTAACTAGATTACGTAAAACTCCACCAAATTTACAAAATATAGAGACCAATAACACAAGATTATGAATAAAATATAAAATCCACTACATGACAGACTAAAATCCCGCCAAAAATTCAAATATGTTATTAAGTTATATTCATTTCTCTGAATTTTGTTTTTAATGTCATAGGAGGCAAAGGAACAGGCGTCACCTGATGTTAAGTGATCACCGTCGTCCATTGACACTAGCAACACTAATACAGGGGAGTCGCAAGTGCATTGCCAGCCTATGTTTGAGGGAAGGGGGGAGGGGAGGAGAGGTGGGCGTCCGGCACTCTCACTGACCGAACGTAACCCCACAATGTAAGAACTAAGTTACTTCATGTCGGTTTTCTGTGAGAGGGTGGTAGCACCCTGGGCGAGCCTAAATTGCTCGATATTATTTAGGTCGGTAATTTAATTGTCTATGTCTATCTAAATATTATAATAATACATTTAATAAGAAGGTCAGGCGTCCCTACTTTTTATATATATATATTTGTAAAAAAAAAAAAACTTTCAGGTAACGTTATTGCAACTAAAAAGCTATGACACTAAACGCTTGACAGCGCCTTGTTAAAACTTGGTTAGCTAGTTGATTTTGACGGCTTAATCTATATAACTATTCCTTTTTCACCACCGATGTTGAGAATATGCTATCTTACTTCCACACTTTATCTAAGACAGCGTGGCGTTACGATATTACTTTACGTATGTGTGCTTATGTGTGCTATTTGTATTTGTCAAAATATCATGTAGGTAACGTGTCTACAGCTTTTAAGTTATGATATAATTGGCTGCAGGTAACATACATTTAAATCACTTTTAGAAAAACTAGTCCGGTGAAGCTGTTAAGACCTTGCTGGGTCAATAGCGTAGTCAATTCGAAAAAAAAAAAAAAAAAAAAAAAACAATTTTAGAAACGTCTGTCTATCTACCCCTCTGTTTGAACACGCATCACTGCTAAAGTACTGCGTTCACGATGAAACAGCAACAAGTAAATCATAAACTATACCGTCGAGTAACATTTCTTGGTTTCATTAAAATCGGTTCACTCTATCTATTTACGGCAGTGATCATTTAACATCAGTTGACCCGCCTGTTGGTTTGCCTCTTATGACAGAAAAATAAAAATTTGAAACATTCACACGATTTTTTTTTTCGAAATGAAAACGCTTTTTACCTGTAAAGGTCTATACAGCTTCACCGAACTACTGAGGCGAGCGCTGAAGGCACTCAGCCGATTTGGAATGTTTGGGCGACTAACTCAAGGGTGTACGGCACACCTCGGCTTGGGTTATGGCCTGTTTTGTGCAAAAATCGCGGCCTATCTGAGCTAACCTAAGCCACAGTACACATAACAGACAGTTAGGAAACTCCCTATAAAAGCTCGCACCGGCACACTTACACAAACATGCGCATCGACACGACCCCTAAGCGAACCTTGCGGTGCTGTCCATAGAATTCCTTTCAAAACCTCTCGTCAATGCACGTGTTTGCGTGAGTGTGCCGTTTTCGAGCGTTTGTTCGTAGTTTCTGTACTGTGTCTCATATTTATACTGTGCCTAAGCTAAGTCATTTAGATATACGTATATGAGTTATTGAAGTATGCATAAGTACGAAGCATGCGTGCCTCAACAATTCCTATATGTATTTTGTGTCGGAAATAATCCTCTAAACGATATAGAATAGGATAGGATAGGAAAAAGAAAAAGAGTTCTACCTTTAGAACTCTTTGTCGTTTATTTCTCTGAAAAAGGAAAACAGCGTGTGAGCGTGTAGGAGTGCACGTGTGTATAGGTGATGTGTGTGATTTTGTAGCAGTGATGTAAGGTTTTGTGTCACAGTATCTTGTGAGCAGCGTACTCAAGGGCTCCACGCCAAAGGAACGGACCAAGGCTTGAGCCGCTGCCGAGGATGGCCTGCTCTGGTGTGCACGAGCGAAATTTACTCCCAAACCACGGCGGCGTGATCTGTTGTTACGCGGGCATGAGTGTGAACACGATCTGTTTCAAGAGACAGGCTGGTATTGATCGTTCGCGAACGTGATTGAATCAGGATGGTCGGTAAAAATGTGTTGCGGTCGTCTTCTATACTGTGCAGCGTAGGGTACGGGTTCATAGTTCGCGGCGGATACCACTAACGGTATGATTCGCGGCTTTTGCGAAATAAGTACTTGTGAGTGATTTTATATACGCCTATACATCTCCAGGTCCCTGTGGAGATACTTATTCCGGACGTACCATGGGGCACCGGTGATTTTACGTAGGGCTCGATTCTGGAGAACCTGCAACTTATGAATACGATTTTGCGCGTGTGCAAAGACCGGACAACTGTTCGTCATAATCGGACGAAAGGTTCAGATGATTTTATTGCTCACTGTTCTTTTACATTATGGTTCACGCGGACGGACTCGCAGACACAGTTCATGCATTATAAATTTTAACGCGACGCGTCTTTGAACCGTTTTATTTTTGTAAAGTCCATTTTCGTTCAATGTTTAATGCGCCTATAGACACTTTCACTTCAAAAAGTAATTGTTCTGAAAATAAAAACTATTGTATATGAAAATGTCTTCAGAAAACTAAAATAACAATAATGCTTTTACTGCATTATAAATCTCAACACGGTGCCTCTTCAAACCTCAAACCGACTTCCTATAAAATATTTAACATTACACATTCAAGCATAATAATTACTCAATCGACACTTTCTAAAACTAAAATAGCCTCGTAGTAGTTAAGAGGATATCTGACTAATTAAAAAAGTTGTATTTCACTCGATGTCATTTATTTTGAGTTAATCTCGTCGAGTGTATTTGAGCTCGGAAAGGGATCCGTGACGGCAGAGGGATGGATTTAAATACCTTTAAATATTTTTTTAGACACGTGATACGGTCTTAGTAACGGAGCGTAGATGGTTATCGGCTGGTATATTACGATGCGGTTGATAATTTTAATATGGGAATTTATTTTTAAACGTTTTTATTAGGATTATAATATCGTTCCGAATTGTTAACTTGTTTGTTTGTAGATTGACAACTGCTTGAGGTTTTTAAAAAAAACTTTTTTATGTTTAACCTTTTTGCAAGTAATTCTTATAATAAAAAATAAACCCCAATCCGCGGAAAAATTTCTAATGAGCTGGATTTTAGTACACACCTTCATTAAGGTATTTTAATAAACATGTGAAAAATTGACATCGATTTATTGATATCGATATCGAAAATATCGTGCCGGCTATAGAAGTTATAAAGGTCAAACGGTCACGAAAATCAGTTTTTCGCAATTATCTCGCGACCTATTAATAGTATTCGAAGTCAATAGTCAACAGCAGCCATTCAGTCAAAAATTGTTCTTAGTAAAATTATCTACAGAAAATGTCAGTTGAATTTTTGTGTAAAATCAACAGTTTTCAGAGTAGAGCGCTGAGAAAGCGACTACAATGCACTCACATACGGTATTGTATACCGTACAGCAAGGCATAAACTCTATTCCTTTTTATTAATGTTTGTACTCGTAAGAATCTTAAAAACTTTTATCTGATATTTGGACGTTTCGGGAAAAATATACTTATAGAGATTTAGGAATTGAATAGAGGTGTATACAGAAATCCAGTTCACTAATAATTTTTCCGCTTATAAAATACACTGGACTAAAATACACGTATAAGTTGAGGGTGGTAGCTAACTAGATCAGCTTAATGAAACCTTACACCATCCAATGGTTTTTTTTTTAACTTTATTTTTGGAAATCAATCTTTCCGATTATTACTGCCATTCTCACGTAGTCAATAATATCACAAACTTCGTGTGATCATTCCAATATTAAACATCGTATGAAACCATATTCTAACAAGATGGTGGATCCCTTGCTAGAACCTTCCAGGGAGTTTTTGTGGCATCTCAGAATTTCATGCTCCGTGTTATTATTTTCCATTCACTTCACTTATGCATAATAAAGTAACTATATTACGTAAAACACCACCAAATTTACACAATATATAGTCAAATAACACAAGATTATGAATGAAATATAAAATCCACTACATGACAGACTAAAATCCCGCCAAAAAAACCCATCCAATGGTTTCATTACGGTTTCCTTCACTGAAAGGTCCGAATCATACACACGGATTCGAGTAATAGGTACTATTTGCATGATTATGAATATACTTTTATATAAATTACATTTTTTGCCTACTGTATCAAAAAAATATGCGTCATTACGCATATATTCTGTAGAGAAGACGAGTGATATAAATCAGGAGCATGACGGAACGTCATGATTTACTCTCTGAGATCTTGCCTAAAGATTGAATTAGGTAGCTAGAGTTGGGCGAACTCAAATGTAACATATGTCGATTAAAAAAACTATTATGTGAACGGTAACGAACTCTTACTTCTAAGAAATTAAATTCTGAAGCGACGATGACAATATTCGATTTACGCAGTATGCCCTAGTTTTCAGTAAATGGATAACATTATTTTTTACCGATCCTCCCGATAATATAACGGCAGTGAACGATCAGTACCAGCCTGTCTCTCCAAACAGAGCGTGTTCACGCCCACGCCCGTGTGACCACAGATCACCGTGGAATTGCACGTATCAGGCAACAGCCCAAGCCGAGGTGTGTCGTTCACCCTTGAGTTAGATGTCAAATTAAGTCGGCTGAGTGCCCTAAGCGCTCGCCTTAGTAGATCGGTGAAGCTGTTAAAGACTTGCTAGGTCAATAGCGCAGTCAGTTCGAGGAAAAAAAAGATAACGTTATTTACAAATAAATTATGTACGCAAAGTATATTTTCTTTTCAATTTTTTTATGTTTTTCCTCTCTAGATAAAATATATTACTAAGATGATAAAAAACACATACGATGTTGCAGGTATCAGCTAGCTTAGAAATAGAATAGCTCTGAGAAGATATTTTTAACTACATTTTCCGAATTTGGCTAGTTGTAATTTTTTTTATCATAGGAGGCAAACGAATAAGTGGGTCACCTGATATTAAGTGATCACCACCGTCCATAGACATTTGTAACATCATGGGAGGAACAAGCGCGTCGCCAGCTTGTGTTGAAGGAGGAAGGGAAGAGGAGAGGAGGAAGATGAGGAGAGGTGGGCCTCCAGCGTTCTCACTGACCGAACGAAACGCAACAATGCAAGCACTGTTTCTTCAATTCTGTTCTCAGTGTGTCGGGTGGTAGTGCCGCGGGCTAGCCGATCCATTCATGCTGAAGCCAATAATAGTTTCAGTGTGGCTCTAGAATATCTTGGCATAGGTATTGCTTAGTATGTACACATTTTTATTCGTCTTAACATTATTTCAAAGGTTTTTTTTTTTTTTTATAGTAGCACGGCAAAGTGACTGCACTATGCCTGATGGTAAGCACAGTACAGTCCAAAACTAATAGCGACCACCGATTGACACACTGTCCATCGCCGGTCGCCACTATCATGCCGGCCTGTAATAAGCTGGATATGCACAGGCTGATCCCAAAACGCGACCCGTAGAAGCGAATCACTATTACGGGCTTTTTGCCATATACATGGTGGTTGCGACCCAGTCGGGCTGTAAAACCCTACCATCCCGCTGTAAAACCCTACCACCCCGCAAAATAATGGTTAGTATATTTTGACTTTGTATTGAGTTATATTAAACACTAATAACCGCCGGTCACTTCATCTGCTATTGAGCGATATAAGATATATTACCTATGTCTAATTCTTATCAGTTTGTGTGACGCACGTCTAGATAACTTCTCAAACTTATTTGATAACTATCGTTATGTTTTGGTCAATTTAAAATATAACTTTATAAATTATAGCATACTAACTGACCTGACTACGTGGCTGTGACTCAATTATTACATGTTGAGATCAAATTGAAAAAGAAATTCAGAATTAAACGTGGCGTCATCTATTAGGTGTTTATAACAACCGTTCCTACAGCTTACTGCCAAGAAATTAAATTAAAGCGCCATCTGTCCGACACTTATGAAATTTACAATTAATAACAATAATCAACATTGACTATCACTTAATTTGTATACTATCTCTCAAGTAGGATCAAATTATACATTGTTTTTTTCTTTTCGAACTGACTACGCTATTGACCCAGCAAGGTCTTAACAGCTTCACCGGACTACTAAGGCGAGCGCTTGCGGTACTCAGCCGATTTTATTTTTTTATTTGGGCAACTGGCTCAAGAGTGCATGGCACACCTCGGCTTGGGCTGTTGCTTGATACATGCAATTCTCGACCTATCTGAGCTGACCTAAGACCTAAGACCTTCATACATATATAAGTTGTTGGAGCATATATGTGTACCAAGCATACATACATCAACAACTCTTATATATATCTCGTATCGGATAATTTGCCATACTATTTCAGTTCGATAAGGGAAAGAAACAAAACCCTTCCACTTTCAAGCGTGTATGCGTGCACGTGCGTGGGGGTCATATGTGTAATGTTGTTGCAGTGATGTAAGATTTTGTGTCACAGTATCGCGCGAGCAAATTATACATAAATGGCAACTTTCTTGAAGATCGGTTGAGTAGTTTCGGAGTTCATCGTGAAGAAACATCGTGACACTGGATTTTTATATATTTCGATGTAATATTCTGTTGTAAGTATGAGCTGTACAGTCAAATTTCATCAAAATCCGTTAGGATTTTTTTTCATAAAACTACAACATTCTACAACATTAAAAGAATTTAATCGATCTTGAGTTTATTACTTAACGATGAAAATATAGGGCCATCTCTATTAGTTGCTATGCGCGTGTGGGCTATTACGACACTATTTCGCGTTCACTCCTACAATTATGGAGGTAAAAGCAAACTAATTCGGTTTTAGAGACCGTTTTATATAGGATATAGCCTTTTAAAGAAAGAGCAATAAACGTGAACAGCAATAGTAACATCCTAAATAATTTTGATAATATATTTTATGGTCTTTTTTATTTATTATCTACTTTCTAATTACGTTATTGAAAACTGACGATCTAATGACGTAATTAAAGTATCTCAAAGTAAATTTTGAAGTTCTGATATATCGATGTATTATTTTAATTTTTTGAGATGAAGTAAATAATATATAAAAAAATCTCTTCATCTTGAGACTACATAGTTCGGCGCCCTGCGTAAATTTTGGGAAAATTACTTGAATGTAATCTGGAGGCCTAACCAAGTTGCTTATCGACAATGACTAACGCAAATAGATAGCGGAAAAATGTATGGAGATGACATATCTGAACGCCATATAACGTGATTATCATGTGATAAATCACATGATATAGCGTTCAGATATGTCGCCTCCATACATTTTTCCGTTTTCTATTTGCGTTAGTGATTGTCGATAAGCAATTTGGTTAGGCCCCCTTTATCTTGTTAGGTTAATATTGTTGTAATTCTAACTAACATTATAAATATGATAAATGTTAGTTTGTTTGTCTGTTAACGATTTCACGCCATAACCTTTCGATCATTACAAGCATACACATTACCAAGGGCGCAGAAAAGTAGAGAAATTATATTTCACCCATATAAGAGGACTGTCCCTAAGTGATAAGGTATTTTTTTTCGAGCTGATTACGCTATTGACCTAGCAACTTCACCGGATTACAAGTGATAGGGTAAATCTACGTTAACGCAAGTGAAGCCACGGGTGAATTATTTAATTATTACGCTTTTAGCTAGAAAACTTGCTGTCCCCGCGACTTCATCCGCGTGAAACCGTATGTAAAAAACAGTGTTAATAAAATCATCTGAATCTATTAGGTCCATTTACTTAACTTCTTTTCTCTCATATTTATGTCGCGTTGTTTATAAAAGTACAATAACTTGTATTGTGTAATTGTATCTAATAATTGTATTAAAGTTTGTGTCTAAAATATTTATTATTATTTTGAATAGAGTTTCTTAAAATTCACACAAACTGAGTCAAAAACACACTATAGTTTCAGTATTTCATGTAATAGCTCTGCTAATAAGAAACCAAATAAAAATAATACAAAATATGTATACAATTTAATTTCATTTTATCTTATAAAAAAAATATATACAAAGGCTATGATGGGAAAATATAAAAAATCAGTAAAAAACTGCAAGTCCACAATTAAAAGTGTCAGAACGTACTTATCATAACTTACCTCCAGTCATTGGGTAACTTGAACCGTGCTTATTAAATCTGCTTCGGGATTTTCCTCGTTTTAAGCAAAAAAAACCTTTCCGGCGAAATATTATACACTCTTGTAATTTTACACACAAAAAAGACTCAAGGACGCTTTGAAATGACACTGTAATTATAATGACATTATTTAAAATCATTGTAATGTATACTGTACGTGTAATTAATCATAATTGTATATAATATCAAATTACGTGGTAAACGTAGTAATATTATATCAATTACTTACTTTTTCTGTAACTAGCAAATGCCCACGACTTACTAAACACTAATCACTGATATGGGCGACTAAGCTTTGGTCCGTTGGCTAACACAATAATGGCATTTTTGTTATTAGATGTAATGTGGTCTGGGGGTAAATTTCGCTCCCGCACATCAGATTAGGCCTCCTCTGCAATGGCTCAAGCCTAGACTCAGACACATGATATGTTTGATTAATTGATGAATTGTATAAAATTATATAATTATTGCTCGAGATGAAAAACAGACCTATGTTAAGAATTCCAGTTTACCAATTACGAAATTTAAATAATTCAGACTATATATGATTTAAAAGTTCAAAAAAAGTAACAGATATTCCATTGTTTTGAACTTTCAAGTCCTTATGCTTTGGTTTTCTTTATATAAACTAAAATTAATGAACTGGATTATTCAGTAGCCAACGAGTGAACCAACCAAAGTAACGAGTAAATTGGGGCTGTCACCCAGTTGGTATGAACACTATACCACCTCAATATTGGAACTTCTCTTAAAATGAACCCTGTAAATATGATGACCTTACTGTTTTTTTTTGTAATAATACCTATAATAAAATATTCAAGGTATAAGCTGCGTACTTATTTCGACCCTATAATATTGTCCTATTTAACGTTATTACCTGTAGATAACCGGCGTTAATATAAAAGTAATTGTTGTCTCACCATACACAAATGAGTAATGAGGTGCGGCGCGGCGCGGCGAGGGGTTATCTTGTTTAGTTCCATCATTATAGGCCTACGGTTATAGTTCCATAGCCTACAGTTGTTGTAAGCACATAATAGTTTCTAAATAGTAATTAATTTTATGTTTCCTGTAGATTTTACTACGGTCAAATAAACGAATTGTGAATGCAAGCTTTTGAAGATAATTTTTTTTTGGCGTATTGAAAAGTGAACGCAAGGGAATGATCACGTTCGCATCGCGTCGCGTGAGTGATTTTGAATCTAGTTTAGGCGTAATATTTCTAGTGGATATAGTGTACTTATTTAAATATTACTATTAAATAAATATGTATGAACTTGAATGTGCATGAATTTATCTATAAGTTTTCTTTTCTACCATGTGCTTATAAGCCTACATCCACTGTGTTTTTTGAATAATAGATACATTTTTTCAGTTATTGTACACGATTAATTTTGTAAAAAGTGTTTGCTTGTGATTTAAATTTTGAGTATTTTTCGGGTATAATATATTGGGTATAAAAAACCTAGCATTCTCCAAATCTTACGCTATTTTATATATCTGTGCCAAATTTCTTTGCGATAGGTTTAGATATTTAGTCACATTATATAACAAACACGCGAACGAATAGAATTACTTTCGCATTTTTAATATTAAGCCTGACAAACGGTCCTTTGTTTACACCTAATTTATTTTAATATAAATCATCCGAATATGGTAAATCTATGATGTCATGCATATGTCATTGAAGGTTTGCTAAACTAGTACAATTATGGTATAAAGTGAGTCGTTTCATTTGGAACACAATAGAAATGCTATTTCGGTGGAAAGGTTATTTAAAAGTAAAGATAACAATAAAGAACCGTGATATCACTTACAGTAACATATATTCGGAATTAGAAATCATTATTATATACAGCAACCTTGTTCTATAGAATCTGTTTTGTAGAAGCTCAATGTGATACTCCTAAAACTCGTTACATTTAATTTCGAAAACAATACATTGTTATTCCATCTTTCACATCAATAGGGTCGATGACCCAAATATTCTTATATATATATAATTCTTCTGTCCGTGTATATGTAACTGAACTCCTCCTAAACGACAAGACAGGTTCTTATTAAATTGTGTGTGTTTAGGTGGATTCAATAATGGCTTAGATTCACAATTGGGTCCGGTAGGTGACACTGCTATTGACTTTTAGGATTTATTATCAAGGCAGGACTACGTCCGCCGGGTCCGCTAGTAGTTATGTAAAAATGTATTGAAGCTTACAAGAATTAATAATTAAATGTATCACAGGAATGTAGCTGTGTTATTTGCAAGATGTATTATTAGACTCTTAACTCTGAAAAACTTATGTAACTTTAACAAATTTTATAAAATTGGAAAACAGACTATGGAGCATACATTAAATAAAGCATTTTTTATCATTATTCTAAATGTAGCTTATAAGAAAAAAAACTGCATTTCATACTTGAATACCTCGCACATAGGTTCATGTTTCAAACCGAAGTCTTTCTATATGGTTCATGTTTCAACCGAAGTTTTTTCAATATAACTCGTATGTTTTCAACACAATTCGTACTTAATCGCTAATTTCCTTGATTATATTTTTTTTTTTGGTCACCGAATGTATGAAAACCTTAAAGATTTCGTAATAAACATAACTCTGGGCTCGATGACTACACCGCCTGGTTAATAAGCAAAAGGCGTGTCCTCACAGGCGGCTAAATTACCTGCTTTATTACTGAAACACGTTTGTGGAAAGATTGTTCCGAAGCCTTATTACCTTGTACAAAAGGAAAAAAAAGCTTTGCAAATTTTAATACAGTTTTCTTAGGAACTTGCATGATGTTGCAAAACTGAAAGAAGTAATTGAAAGGAAGAGTAAGTAAAAGACAAAACAGGTTATTTATTAAAATTAATTATTTATTGTTTAATTTAACTTATTTAACGCATTGAATTAAATAAAAAATAATGACAGTAAAAATTTTAATATAATATAACAATTCAATCAAAGTCCTTTGCAACTTTTTACTACTAATTTGTGTTATATATTTTTATTCGCGTATTGCACAAATTCCTACGATATAATTTAGGCTCAGTTCAAAATTAAAAAACTGAAACCTTAAACAACTATAAATTACATATCTACAAAACTTTAGATAAAGTCTTCGTTTGAAATTAATTATGCAACATTTAGAACGAGATATTGTATCTACAAAACATTCTCCATCAGAAAATCGAATAAACAACATACAATGAACTGCTTTATCTAAAAAATAATACCTCAGTACGGGTCATTAGAAAGTGGTACATATCTACAGGTAACATTTAAAACGAACTGTTCAAACATCAGAATTAGTTAATAGAAATCTATCTACTATAAAATGAACTGGTGTAACGAACTGTTGCATATCAAAACAGATCTCTATTATTTGGTCATCCAACAGGTAGACAGGTAGAACGCATGCGCCAGGTGGATTGAGTAACCTCCTCGCAACACTTGTATTCCTGGTACTAGGCTGGCATCTTGCCACAGGTACGCTTCCAAGCAGGTGGTCCGAATCCAGCGTGGACTCGTGGATGACCCTATTTCACCTTTTCACTTTACTTAATCAGGTGACCTACCTGTTAGATTTCGTTGAAGCATTTCAAGAATGCTATTTCAATCTTTATAAAGCTCAAAATAAGGTTGGTTTTAATTTGACTCTTGTTAAAGAGCGTTTTTCGACAAGAACACTGAAGCATGTACTGATAAAATGTTTAAGCAATCGACGTTCTCTAAAATCTTTTATTGTAATTGTAAATATTGACTTTGGGATGAACGTAAATAAATTATTATACAATGTTGAGACATGAAGCCGATATTCAGCCATATGCTTTACCTTTGCGAAATTTGTAGTTAGAAATCCGGTATATCTTCCCTGCATAATCTATGACCGATACGGCGCAGTGCTAAGATAAGCAAGACCACTCCAGATTATTTTGCTGCATATAAAATTGCAAATATTAACTTTCCATTGCATACGACTAATCAGTTCCAGACCGTCAATCTCTGTCTACTTAACCAATGTACATGAACAAATGACAGGCGTCACAACAAGTAAATTTATGGTTGCATTGAACGTGTTTGATAAATCCATTAGCGGAACAAACGCTATATTGTTATTGTATGAAATATACCAAGTAAAATGAAACAGTAGATAAGCTATCAATACATGCAAATAAAATCAAGTTGTTAGTTGTCACTTAAGCTAATTT
The DNA here is from genome assembly GCA_014332785.1 of Antheraea mylitta. Taxonomy (NCBI): domain Eukaryota; kingdom Metazoa; phylum Arthropoda; class Insecta; order Lepidoptera; family Saturniidae; genus Antheraea; species Antheraea mylitta. The sequence goes on from JACEII010000006.1 coordinate 7,427,032, forward strand.
TCAAAACAGCACAGAAAACCGATGTGAAGTAACAATGTTCGCATTGTTGTGTTTCATTCAGCCAGTGAGAGTGCCGGAGGCCCACCTTCCTTTCCCTGCCCCCTCCCTCTCCACCATTTCACTATCCTTCTAAACACAGACTGGCAACGCACTAATAATTCCTCTTGTGTTGCTAGTGTCTGTGGACGGCGGTGATCACTTAACACCAGGTGACTCGCATGTTCATTTGCTTCCTATGACAAAAAAAAGCTGAACAATTTTTTCCACATTTATACGGTCATAATTTTGGAAACAACAACAAAATTAAAAAAAAATGCATGCAATGATCATAGAGTTAAAGTCTTAACAAATAAAATTATAATAATATTGAAAATGAACTTATGAATTATGGTCGGTTTTCGACCACTGGACAGAATACTAGTAAAGGTAAATCCTTGATCATATTCGTAAAGTAAAAAAACACATTATTTTTTCTATTTAAATTTGTATCGATAATATTATAATGAGAGATTATCATTAAATGAGTGACTAATTTCGGAGATCGTTCGCCTCGGGCCTCTAGTATCAGCGTGTATTATTCAAAGGATATCCGTGACTGAATTTTGATAACTCAGAGATATCCATTTTTAATGCAAGAATTATAAATTTAAATATTGTACGTAAAGTGAATTATATTACACTTTAAAATGTAGAGTCAACAAAAACAACGAAGAGAAAACAAAATACAAGATTATGAATATAATAGAAAATACGCTACATGACATTCAAAGAACTCTCCAAAAACTCTCGCCATACCTTATTGTAATTAAGTTCATGTATTTACCTGTTATTTTATGAAGAATAAAGAATTAGGAATTATGAATTAATTAACACGTCAAACAATTTTTTTATCTGTTTAATGTTTTTTTGTTGATAGTGGAAAAGGTAGATTTAAAAATTTGGACGCCACCTGCTATTGTTTTTTTTTATTTTTTAATGAAATCTTTCTACATTTAACGAAATAATAATCGACCACGTTTCATTTCACGCTATAAATTTCTATGAGTGAATTCTTCGCATGAGTGACTTGAACTTTTGCCATTTGTATGATAAATTGATAATGAAACATCTGGCGTCTTACGGTCAATGTATGATTTGCTTAGTCTTTGAAACGCTATAAAGATGATAGTCCGGTGAAGCTGTTAGAACCTTGCTGGGTCAATAGCGGAGTCAGATCGAAAAAAAAAATTAAAAAGAGAAATACGTTTTATAAAAAAGAAATAGCGTGGGTTCGATGAATAAATTTTCTTCGAAACCAAATTCTATAATTATACGTTAAACAAAAAATAATAATGTGGGGACAAATTAAGCACGATTTTTAGTCGTGAAAGGGTAAGAGTTAAGTCGTGTCACCGCCTCCTTATATTTGATGCCCTACGGGTTGTTCCATACCACACGCGGACAAGACCTCCCGGGAAGCGAAGGGATGCTGTTTATTAAATTTAACGACAATCTATACTTAACACAACAGAGACTACGTCTAAATACAATTTATATCTACGGAGTTATACTATGAATAGGGTAACCAGAATTAATGGTACAAATTTCTCCTGTCTTCAAGAAGTATTCAACTTTCTTCACATTTATAGTAGCCCCTATATATACTAGTAGTATGCTATACTAATATAATATTATAAAACTGAAGAGTTTGTTTGCGTGAACGCGTAAATTTCAGAAACTACTGGTCCTATTTGAAAATTTTTACACTATTAAATAGTTAATTTATCAAGGTAGCCTAGAAGTAATATATCCGCCATCTCTGAAATGACAGGAATATGAAATTAGCCACGAACGAACTTGCGTCAAGGTGCTATACGACAAAAATAGAGTTGTCTCGAAATTGTTTTTACTCTATTGGATGTTTGAATTGTCCCTTTTAATACGTGTCCACCTCTCCCCTACTTCACGTTGCTTTTCTGTGGGTCGGATGATAGACCCCGGGCGAGCCGACCCATTCATGCTGAAACAGTTATAGCTTCAGCGTGACTCTACCACCTACAAAATGCTAATGGCTAGGCTAAACAGTAATGACAGAATTAAATATTGGTAACTTAAAACCAGTAAAATGGTTAATTATGTGTTATAGAATTTTAATCTAAAAAAATGAAGACTAATTCACAATTATTACAGATAAAAACTATTTTACAAGAACGAAGTCACCGGCAAAAGCTAGTTTCAATTTTTTTTTATATCAAATGAGGCAAACGAACTGGTGGATCACGTGATGTTAAGTGATCACCACCGTCCATAGGCACTACCACATCAGAGAAGTCGCAAGTGCATTGCCAGCCTGTATATGGGAGCGGGGGGAGGAGAAGGAAAGGGAAAGGAGGAAAGAGGAAGGGAGGTGGGCCTCAGGCGCTCTCACTGACCAAACGAAACACGACAATGTAAGCACTGTTATTTCACGTCGGTTTTCTTTGAGAGGGGAGGTACTACCCCGGACGAGGCGACCCATTCATGCTGAAACCAGTAATAGGTTCAGCGTGGCTCTACCACCTACTAAATTACTACTATAATATTATTGAATTAAAGTTTACCTATGTACCATAGACTGACATTATATCTAAGTATATGACGTTATATCTATAACATAATATTAAAATTCATAATTTCGGAATAATATTTAGATGTTAGGAGAATCTTTTAGAAACATCTCAACACCTAAAGATACTTTCTCTCAACATTCGATAAAAAACAGGTCATTAACCCAAATTGTGAAACAAAGCGTGAGTTACCGTATTCCCAGCGGTGTTTAGGCATTCCCCGTCTAGGGTTCGACGCACGGGCCAGTCGACTGGAACGTTTCGGTTCCAATTGATTAAAACGAACGAATTCTAGATCTGTCCATCCGTGACCTGCCTAGGTTCAGACCAATTAGTTCTGTCTATTTTTTAATTAAAGAAGACCAGTTACTGGGAATTCTTTTGTTGGTGCGCGATTAAAAGTTAAAAATTTGTTTCTATCTGGGATATGTATTAGCAGCCACTTGCGACTTCTTTTGTGGTTGTATCTTTATAAATTATAGCTTTTGCTCGCCGTTAAGCTCACGTTTTCTAGATTTAACCTATCCTCCGGGAACAGTACTTTTCTCTGGACAAAAAGGTATCTTATATCTTCTTCTGTTCCATTGATAACGGCTAACTAAAACAAAAAATCGACTATTTGACTTTTTAACATTCTGTAGAATCAAATTAATTAGTTTGTTAATGAGTTTATTGTTATTTTAAAAACTTTTTATTCGTTATGAGCACTTTTATGTTTTTTTTTCTACTTTTTACTTAGGTTATTTTTGAAAACCAGTTTTTTTAGATTCATACTATTATTTTGATGTGAAACATCCATAGGCGCGGGTAAAGACGATTGTTGGCGTGGCGACGACGCGAAAATGGTATGCGCAAGCGACTGTGTGTAATCTCTCTTGCTGCGCTGAGCTCGCACATCTCTATAGGTACACTATTGTAATATGAGAATTTGAGTTTCGTTCGATTCGAACAATTCCGATGATTCACATCTGCCAGGCGTCCTGTGATGGCTCAATTTTTTTATTTAGAGATACTATCATATCCTTAAAATTGATTTGCAATATTATTAAACTATTTTTATATCATAGGAGGCAAACGAACATATGGGTCACCTGATGTTAAGTGATCATCACCATCCATAGACACTTGCAATACCAGGGGAGTCACAAGTGCGTTGCCAGCCTGTGTTGAGGTGGGGGGAGAGGAAGGGAAGGAGGAATGGGAAGGGGATGATAGTTGGATCTCCGGGGCTCTCAATGACCGAACCAAACACAACAATGCAAGTACTGTTACTTCTCGTCAGTTTTCTGTGGGAGAGTGGTACTACCCCGGACGAGCCGACCCATTCATGCTGAAATCAGTAAACGCTTCAACTTGGCTATATCAGCTAATAAAGAAAAACTTACAGAAGTATAAGCCAAACTAAATATAATAACGGCAATGCCTAAACAGATAATTAAAGTGGAGCCACATCATATACGCCGCTTTTAAATAATATTTGAGTTCTGCTACGACAAATACAGTCAACAAAAGAATCTCAAATGGCTTGGTGACGTGTTCAGTTAAATATTATTCGAGAGGACAAGTTATTCAATTGTGCATATTATACTCACACTAGCTTCTGCCTGCGACTTCATTCACATGGAATAGCTACTTTGGGCTAACACTAACTTTAACACGTGACTTCGTTTACGTAGAAGGTGAACACACCAGGGGTGTTGCAAGTGCGTTGCCAGCCTGTGATTTGGGGAAATAAAGGTTAAGGAGGAAGGTGAGATGAGTGGAGAAGGATGGTGGGGAAGGGAAGGGAGACGGGTCTCCGGCACTCTCAATGACTGAACGAAACGCAACAATGCAAGCACTGCTACTTCACGTCGGTTTTCTGTGAGAGGGTGGTACTACCCCGGATGAGCCGAGCCATTCATACTGAAACCAATAATGGTTTCAGCGTGGCTCTATCACGATAAAACTCTTTTCGTCTCTTACTTTTGCATTCGTTAACTAAGCAACCGACTACCATTTAATTTTGCTTACACGTTTCCAGATATTAGGAAAAGACGTAGAGTATTATACAATACTGTTATATGGTACTAACCTCTGCCCGCCACTTCGTTCGCATTCTCAATACGAAAAAACATCCCGAATTTAAAACATTTTTCATCTGTGTTCCTCTCCTATTAGTCTTAGCGTGGTGATATATACCCATTCTCGATGAATGAGCTATATAGCACTGAAAGAATTATTCAAATCGGACCAGTAGTTCCTGAGATTACCCCCTACAACGTCATAACATCACAACGTCACAAACTCACAAACTTTACCTCTTTATAATATTAGTATAGATTTCATACCAAAAAATATTAAACAAAAATTCCCCAATATTATATCTATTTTCGATGCAGACCATACTTTATTATGGAATCGTAAATCATCCAGTTAGTACTTTAAAGTCTGTAGTCAATAGTCAAGAGACCTAATTCTCATGCAAGAGCGATCTTAATACCCATTAGTTAATTAAAAGCTAACTGAAAATTTGGGACACGGCCCATTAAAACCTCTCTTAAATTTGGCAAATATTTGTTCAGGCTTGGATCGCATGCAACCGTTTTTGGTAAATTATGGAAACAACTTAATGGTTTTATACGTAGTATCTTTGGGTGAGTGATCAAGCTGATGATTATGCTTGTGCGGATCGATCTTGAAGGATATGGTTTTTGTTACTAATTTTCTAAGCTAGTTAGCTCAGTCTGTACGAGATAATCCTATCAACATTTTCGCAACTAGTCGAAATAAAAACAAAACAACGGTAGAGTCGTATCAATCTATTCATAAAATATAGTATTAATTGGCTTCAGTAACTTTCTGTTAGTTTGTTAGTTTTCATAATATTTTAAAATACGGTTATAAATTAACAGTTGGTTTTAGTATTCTATTCTTATTATTTATGTTAAATCTTTAAAATAGTTCAATATTTAGTTGTATTAAAATTTAATTTATTGTTGGAGCATGCCGTGGTTGTCTCTAAATATGATAGCCTTTATATTTTGTCATAGAAGTATTATTATTAATATATTTACAAATGTATATGTACTTAAAGTTTTATATTCATGTTTTTTTTATATATCAGGCAAACGAACAGGCACTGACAACTGATTTTAAGTGATCACCGCCGTCCATAGACACCAGCAACACCAGAGGAGTTGCAAGTGCGTTGCCGCCAGCCTGTGTATAGAGGGACGCGGGAATGGGGTAAAGGAGAGAAGAGGGGAAAGGAAGGGAGAGGAGATGTTAGGAGAAGGGGGAGGTTGGCCCCCGGCACTCTCACTGACCGAACGAAACATGCATAATGCAACCACTGTTACTTCACGTCGGTTTTCTGTGACAGGATGGTACTACCCCGGACGAACCGACCCATTCATGCTGAAACCAGTTATAGCTTCAACGTGGCTCTACCATCTAGAATTCATAAAAAGAAATAAATAATTGAGAAAGTTTGTGAGGATGTACGGATGTACTCTCTTACGCAATAACTATTAATTTTGAGGGAAATAATTGAAAGTACATTTTAACATAACTTATATACAACAATCTACGAACATCTTATTCTAATTGCTCAAAATAGGACGATAAGAACTCAATAACTCGTAAAAATGTGTTGGAATTACATGAAGACAACGTACTTGTGTTATCTATAGAGTTAGAAACACATACGAAGTTGCGGTAGCGATATATATACTAGTCGTTCTAGTCTGGTGTCATAAATCTATAATCATTATCTACAATCTTTCCACTATATGTCAGTTATTTGGCCCTATGGTTTAAAAATGTACCAAAAACCTTTAATACACGTGAAAGTTCCAATTTGATTAGTATTGAATGTCAATTTTGTGAAATCGGTGCAATAAACCACCCACAACCAATGAATATATTAGAGATTAGCAGAACAATCGTCGTATAAGTATCTAAATATTGTTGCCATATATGTGCGACCTACAAGACTTTCACGGGCCGCTCGTATCGGCTGAAATGCTAAAGGCTTCATATTACGCATTGTCCTGCCGCGCCCACATGTTTATGTCATGGATATATATTCGATTTTCTATTTAGTTTTGTGCCTCGTTTGATACCTAGTTAGTATATAGACAAGTTGACTAACTTCTACTACTCTACTAGTCGTATTGTCTATTCAATTCTAATGACGCATGAGTTGTTACATTTCAAAGTGAGCTGAATCCAATTTTAGTCGTTCATATAACATGTTCAATTTTTGAAGATTTCCAGTTTTGTACATCGAAAACGAAATTTTGCCGTTCATAAGATTTTTAGTGTTTTGATGTGAAGTTTCAGTTTTTTGCGTGGCGACGCAAAACACGAAAATTGCACTATTAACGAAATACTCAAAAACATTTGCAACCTTATCTTGTAGGCCACTTATTCACTAGTCTTACGTGGCACACGCCAACGACCTAGCGCCCTTTGATAAATGTCTATGTCTAGTTGATTTCTTGTATTTAATAAAAATAAATATTTATGTAATAAAATAAATAAACAGTCATTATTTTATGGAACTAATTTGTAATTTTTTTAGCTTTATCTTTTCATTATGCCATTACTGATTCCTGTCGTAATCTGTTCTTTTATGCATATAACTTATACAAAACAATTTCGATCTTTCACATCCGCCAGGCGTTCCGTGACTGCGTATTTTTTTTTTTATAATCTTCATATTTTCCATGTACAAAATTTGAAGATCTTGAAAAATAACGTAAAATATTAGGAACAGCTAAAATTGTATTTAACACATTTTGAAATGTAACGACTCATATCTATATTAAATTATAATTAAGTTAAAAACAGTATCTTCCTTTAAAAAATATCTACTGAATAAACATTATAAAAAATAATGTTTAATAAAATAACATCGTTTGAACGATTACAACGAAAATTTGCACACTCAAGTCTTTATTGTAGTGTTCTTCTAATGGTTGTATGGCTTTTGTTAATGCCCGCCTAGAACAATGGAGACTAGCTATGATCTTCACGTTGCAAATCTACCACCAAAAACCTACAACTAAACCTAAAATACAAACCCACAGCATTTGTACTTGAAAAGTCGTCTAACATATATTTAGCGTTATACTACAACGCAACGAAATGTATGGTATACACACGCACACACAAGGGATTCAAAGGCATTGGTGTAGAAGAAGCATAATAGTAGAAGCGAACGTAATACCGTTTATCGTGACGGCATATTAGTCGTTCTTCCTATCAAGACGCGACAATAGAAGTTTTACATCAACCATGTTACTGTTAGTCACTAGATGGCATTGGTGTATATTTTATTCTTGTTAAGTTTTATATTTAACTTAACTCGGACGAAATCAGTTTGCTAGGTAACTGTAAAAGCTTATACTTTAAAAGTATATTATAATAATATCAAATCAAATATCAAAGTTATCGCAACATTCTGTATCTTACTCGCACTCATAATTGCTGGAGATTTCAATTCTTTCTCATCTATAACTGTTTTTATTTTAGTAAATTGAAAATAGAATTAATTGAAGGAATATTGTAAAATTTATGTTTGGTTCCTCGCGCATCTAAATCTCTCGTTCTCGGATCTGTATTGACTGATCTAAACAGAGCATCAAACAATTGATTTATTGGCCAACCGTACCCACACTCTTGTTGATATTAGAATATTTTTACCTTTTGATTAGCAAATTATCGCGTTTTATATTGTCATAATGTTCCATTCATATAAAAGTCCAAAATAGGTTTCGTATACGAAAAGAATTTACGGCCTTACAACGCTTTATAACTGGAAGTGGCTTCACTTGCTTTAATATTGATTTGAACTGTCCCGCGTCGGGAACAGTATTTTTTTCTGGAAGAAAGATGCTCTGTTTTTTCTTTTTTTTTATATATCAAAGGAGGCAAACGAACTGGTGGGTCACGTGATGTTAAGTGATCACCACCGTCCATAGACACTAGCGACATCAGGGACGTCGCAAGTGCGTCGCCAGCCTGTATATGAGAGAAGGGGGAGGGGAAGGAAAGGGAAAGAAGGAATGAGGAAGGGACGTGGGCCTCCGGCTTTCTCACTGACCGAACGAAACACAACAATGCAAGCACTGTTATTTCACGTCGGTTATCTGTGAGAGGGGTGGTACTACCCCGGAGAAGCCGACCCATTCATGCTGAAACCAAAAATAGCTTCAGCGGGGCTCTACCACCTACAAACACTCTTCTTGTACTCCTGGTATCATGTGTGTAAAACTTCATGATAATCGGTTGAATAGTTAATGCGAGAAAGCGTAAAAAATAAACAAGCACACATTTTCATTTGTAATATTAGTTAAAATTTCTTTCATAGAGAAATTAAGAATTGTAACACACTCATGGACAGTTTAATACGTAAAACCGTTCGAAGGAGTTCATGAAAAAACAATCAGAAACATTGTAAAAAACCTCATCATTGATTTTGATCGTAACATAAATAAATCCTGGTATATAAATAGTTTATGATGTGAACAGAACTTGAATTGTGAATTTGAATTGTTTCCTGCAGCGAGACTAAATGTCTAGATCGAGTCAATAGAAATAACCATGACGGATCGATAGACACACGGGCTACTTCGCAATGCGCATTTTGTTACGTGTTCCGTTAACAAAAAAATAATGCGGTTTAAGCTTAGAATACATTATTTATCGTATTCATATATATTTCTAAGAACACAATAAACAGTACACATTTAAATAAAATTGTAATGGCTGTTGTTTTCCGGGTTTATCTTCAAAACGGCTTAATCAATTTGACGACGCATTGGACAGATGGATAGATCTGTGTTACAGGGATTAGGTTGGAATAACGATATTATATAAAAACTGGAAGAAAATTATACTAGATAAAGTCCCAAGTATACCCTTGAAAGATCGAAATCTCAGGAATCAGCTAGTAACAAATATAATACAAGAAAGATAACCGTTGGAAGAAAGTAACATGAGCACTAGGGTGGCTCAAAAAAAAACGACTTTTTTTTTGAGTCTCGGGTGATAATATGCTGGTTTTTGATGTTTTAAGAGCCCTCTCCAAAAGACAGCTCAAAAAAAAATTTTTAAGAGGTTACTCCAAATTTTTTTAAATTTCCAAAATCGTCAAAAATCGATTTTTTTTTTTTATTATTTTTCTCATTATTTTACTTTTTTCTACAAGAAAAATGATAAAGATCCTGAAAATCTCAAGTCAAATTTTAATAAACAAAGTCAAAAATATATTTTAAAATCATTTGTTTTTCGTGGACTGTCGTGTTTTCCCAGCAATCAGATAATAACAGATTGACGTTATGAATTATTCTGAAATAAATTGGATGAGTATTATATAGTAAATAGTGTTGTTTTCCTATATTTCTCTCTTCCTCATACTTCAGGATTACCAAAAATATTTGTACAAAATATATTTTGTACCCCCTATTATAGTCGAATTACGACAATCGAGCGACCATTAGAATAATCAATTAAATTGGATTTAAGAATTTAAGTAATTTACCCTAAATATTTATAACAAGCGGGCACGGCGGACGTTATACCGCCCTGATAATAAAAAGGACCTTGACAAATTATATATTCAAACCTTCTGAATGAATTACTTTATCTATTGGTGAAAACCTAAGGTCTATTCAAAAATCCGTTCAGTTGTTTATGAGTTTATCGCGAGCATAGCGACAGGCAGACAGACACGACGGAGGCCTTTTTTTATAATATCAAGTGATTTCTAACAAATAATTCTATCGAACGCAAAATTCTCACAGTTCGTTCTTATCCAATATTGTCATACGCGGATGTGTAGAGCGTGGGTTTCGGTGACAAATTCCAGTAAAGGCCAAAACGATAAAATATTAATTCATAACATATCTATTGTTATTTAAAAACTATCTGAGTTTTTGTTCAAGCTTCCTTGATGACACGTAAATCGTATAAAATTATTAAATTGATGCAGAGATATGTAAGTTATATTAGCTTTTGCCAACTCCCCTAGGGAACAATAATGTTTTTATGAATGAAATGTATGTACCCAATGTCCGCTTCTTTATTCCTGACAAAATTCACAATAATTTGTTAAGTAGTGAAGGTATTAAAGCGTAAAAACAAATCTGTATTCGCATTTAGTGTTACGCAAATGTGAGACCAAGATGCGCGTTCTGACAGTCCATAAGTCCCATAAATTTACACTCAGATCGGTGGTGGTTCTGCAAACAGAGGGCAGGAGGGTGCAAATCAATGATAGCGTATCACATGCCATATTAGCAATATCCAAATACAACGACACCTGTGTCTACTATACCGACGTGACTGACGACGCAATTAGTAGGTTCATCCATCGGGTCGCGGACGCTCCGGCGCGGGACATTGTGGATTATAATTTAAAAACGAAGGCAAAAAAATCAACGTATTTTATAACAATTAAGTAAAATAATAATAACAGGTGCTCACACTTAAAACGATTTAACATGATCAATGAAATAAACTAAATCAGCAAAAAAGAGCGGAGTAAGAGTCTGCAGAAATATAAAAAAGGGAGGATTTCGTTTTAATTTCTTCGTTAGTGCAAATCGGAGGCAGACAGCTAGTAGATATAACGCAAAAAATCGAATTTATCTCTACATACACTGATCTTAAAGCTATAATAACTTGCTGGTTAAGTGTATCAACTTTGTTAATCTACATGAGTTCCCACACTATAAAAATTTTTCTTTAGCTTTCAATGCAAGAAAAGATCGTGATAAAACCATAGCACATTATTAGTTACCTACCATTTAGCAAACTAATTAACACACTCAGGTTTTTATACATGGATTTTGCCTGAAGTACTTAAAACCTTGAGACAATCAATTCTTACTCTTACTGCATTCAGCTACCTAATCATTTAAGATCATGTCAAATTGTTGCCAAATGTTAAGACTAAAATATCTTGACTGGTTTCAGCTCAACTCGCCCGGGGTAGTACCACCCTATCACAGAAAACCGACGTGAAGTAACAGTGCTTGCATCATTGCGTTTCGTTCGGTCAATGAGAGCGCCAGAGGCCCACCTCCCTCTCTCTCCCTTCCCTCTCTTCCGCTTCTCCTTCCCCCACCAACATAGGCTGGCAACGCACATGCGACTACTCTGGTGTTGCTGGTGTCTATGGACAGTGGTGATCACTTAACACCAGATGACCCATGTGTTCGTTTACTTCCTATGGTATAAAAAAAATCTTTGAAACAATGATGGCTTGGTTGATAGCATGTTCGGACAAAGCTTCGATGGACGTAAGTTATAATCCTTTCAACTGCGGCAAAGCTTCCAATGAAGAAAAACATTTTCTTGAACCATAGCATAGGGTTTTCAGGTCCACTTGGCTAGCTACCACCCTCACGGTTGCTTGTCTGCCGCTAACCAGCTGTTTATATGTTCCGGTAGCTGCATTTGAAAGCCAATCCCATCTACGTTTGGCGTGTTCACCATCTTAGATCAAGTCATTATTTAACACCAGATGACACCAACCGACCACAATCCAAACCGAGGTGTGCCATGCACCCTTAAGCATGTTGCCAAAATAAAATCGGCTGAGTGCCACAAGCGCTCGCCTTAGTAGTCCGGTGAAGCTGTTAAGACTTTGCTAGTTCAATAGCGTAGTCAATTTCGAAAAAAAAGAACACCCACATAAAAACCTATAGATTACAAGCAAAAATGCTAGTAAATTGACTGTATTTTTTCACTAATATTATCCGTTGTTTATTTGTTAGGAATTATAAGTAAATGGAATGGATACATCTCACCGTATCCCAAATATGTTATTTCCAACAAAATCCCAGTTTCTACTATGTGTATGATTAGCTAGAACAATTTACTTGATGTTATACTTTTAAAATAAAAATAATCTTCACTACAAAACGTCGCTAAATTGTCGCTGCGTATTCCACATATAAAAATCATATCAGAATAGTCACGCGGCAACACTCTTATAGCCCAAATCTATGCGTACATTGGCCATGCCGTTAACCTCTGTGGGCGAGTGCAGGAACACTAAAAAATCTGGATAGGCAATCAATCAACCGAACTAAACATCGCTAGTGCTATTGAAACTATTTGAAAGATAACGTTAGAGTGTGTGTTGAAAAAATATTTGTGTTATGCCACCCGGCCGGACGGTATTTCGGGCTTGTATTTGATGCTTAGCAATTTACGCGGCCGGATGACTCACCAATAAACTATCTAAGTCTTTGCAACAACCCATTTTACATTGATATGTTTATTTTGTATGAAGTTTATATTTTCTGTGAAAAAAAAATCGTACAGGGATTTAAAGGTGTTTTCTTTCGACATCTCTAACGTTTCATGCGGTTGGTGATAGAAAACATACTGAAGCATTGTCTATTGTTGAGAAATGTTCTTATATTAAACTATAAACGAACTGAGAAGAGAGAGAGAGAGAGAGAGATCTTTGTAGAGTCTAAGGCTGAGATAATTTTTTTTTTTCGAACTGACCACGCTATTGACCTAGCAAGGTCTTAACAGTTTCACCGGACTGCTAAAGCGAGCGCTTGTGGCACTCAGCCGTTTTTTTTTGGGCAACTAGCTCAAGGGTGCACTGCACACCTCGGCTTGCACTGTTGCCTGATATATGCAATTCACGACCTATCTGAACTAACCTAAACTAAGCTATATATTCATACTCATATGAGTTATTGAAACATAGGTATATGTGTATCAAGCATACATACCTCGACAACTTATATGTTTTTTGTATCGGATAATTTTTCTAAACTATTTCAGTTCGATAAGGGAAAAAATAAAACACTTCCACTTTGATGTGTAATCATTAGTGCGTACACATGTGTGGAGAGGTGATATGTGTAATGTTGTTACAGTGTTGTGAGATTTTGTGTCACTGTATCGTGCGAGCAGCGTACTCAAGGGCTTCCCGCCGAGGGAACGGACCTAGGTTTGAGCCGCTGCCGAGGGGGGCCTGGTCTGGTGGCTGAAATGATTTGTATTCCATTTCCTTTGTTATTTGTTGTCATATTTTCGTAAATAATTTGAATTAGAAATAATTGGTTTGTATATTTATGGAATAATAGTCATATACCTATAGCGCCATTCTAAAAGACAGTGTCATATGGATTCAGTAGTGTGTTTTAATATTATTCGCGCAAATTATAGTAACAAGACATGATGAATACACATTACCAGATGTAAATTCCGTCATTGCGATTTCTAATGAATACGAACTGCGAAGACAATTCCAGTTATCCGACAATAATGATTTGTCATAATTGATTGCGCTAATCTTTAAAGTATAAAGAATATTAAACTAAATTTAGGAATGCTATTTATTTATAATTGCTTTCAATACTGTTTGCTGTTCACAGGTTAAGGTTCTAGGTCGATTTATAAAAAACCGATATAATGTAAGTACTAAAAATAATAACAAATTGGTTTTTCCATGTTTTAGGCTGACTAAGACCAGTAATAATTTTTTAGGTAACGGTGTTAGATTTTATAACAAAGTCCTAAAACACATTACCGACTTGCCAGATAATAAGTTCAAATGTTATGACAAACGAGTCTTAATTCATAAAGGATATTACAGCGTGGATCAATATGTGAACGATGGCGACATATGGAAGTGAGGCCTCTTTATGTGTATCCACTAAAAACGAATGTAGCCTTATATGTTTACTACGGAACCGGTGGTAGTTTTGACGTTCACAAGTGCCTTTTCAAGGTTTAAATTAAATAAAAAGTATTTTGTTTTTTTTCATCGTAGCACGGCAAAATGACTGCACTATGCCTGATGGTAAGCACAGTACAATCCAAAAACAATAGCGACCACCGAGTGACACACTGTACATCGTCGGTCGCCACTATCATGCCGGCATGCAGAAAGCTGGATATGCACAGGCTGATCCCGAAACGTGACGCGCAGAAGCGAGTCACTATTACGGGTTTTTTCGCCATATACATGGTGGTTGCGACCCAGTCGGGTTGTGAAGCCCTACCACCCCGCTTTCGCCATTGCCTCGTTCGTTATTCAGCAGGGTGCACCACGTGCAGGTGAGGTTGGCTTGGGTGTCTCAAGTTTTATGATGTTATTCGATACCCCTTACACCCCAAAACTTGAGGTAATCATCCATAATATTTGGTGCCATAAAGCTGTTGATTCAGTCTTCGCCGACCGGTTAAGAAACGGCCAATCACGATTACATTTTATTTCTAATGTTAACGTCAGGTGCAAAAGAAAAAAGTACGTAACACAGGTTCACGATTTTAATTAAAAAAACAAATAAAAGATTTTTTATACAGACTTAGTTTAGATTATATCACAAGAGCTTTAGTTCTGTAGTCATAAAACGGTATGATCAAAAATAAACCGTACAAAGTCGTTCCAATCTAGACTATCTGACTAACCATCGCTTCTTTTGTAATTTGCGCCTGGTGTCACATTTACAATTTAATCTTCCAACTTGTTCGTTTTAAAAATGACAAATATAGTTTTAGCATTATCAAATTATACTTAAAAGATCTATGTAAGTAATACCGACTGTCTGTCAGTTCGATTGGATTTGTTCGTATCATATAACTTACACGAAACTTAATCACATGGATATATTATATTATAAAACTTAAAATATTATTTTCAGTAATGATTTTATCAGACAATATGTTTATACGCTAATAATGCTATGATTTTCTTTACACGAGCAGGAACTATAGCCGTAAGTTCGGGCTTGTGCATGATTTAGTCAAGGGTTTTATACAAAAAAGGGTGTGTCGTAAAGACATGATAGAAATGAAAAGTTTATACTACTGCGAAACATTTTAACTAAAATGGCATAGGTTGTGTTTAGTGGAAGCAAAATTGCCTGAACAAAGTACACACAACCACAGAGAACGAGAAAGAAAGAAAGCGAGAATAGCGTGTCTCACTGTTCTACTATATACGAAGTATAGTGTTCTGTGCATCTTTATTTAGGATTATCAAAAAATTTGACGAGGACAGTATAAATGGCACATATAGCGAAAATGTGGATTGTAAATAAAAATGATTAAAATGTATAATTTAAAAACCTAATTATTTGTTTAGCAATTATGTATATTATAACTAAAAAGTTGTAGATACGATACCCACATGATATTTTGACAAAACAAATAGCAAGATAACGCACACATACGTAACTGTCTTAGATAATATGTGGAAGTAAGATGGCATATTCTCAATATCGGTGGTGAAAACGAAATAGTTATATGTTACTTAGATACTTGCGATTGACGGGGCAGCCGTCAAAAATAAGTTAGATTGCCAAATTTTAACAAACCGCTGTCGAAGCGCTTATGACATATCTACATGTTTTTTTTATAATATCAAACTTTGAGAATAAAATAAAACAATCCAAAAGTAGTATTATCCTTGACTTATAAAATTCATTTCGATTTAAACGATTTCGCGTGTGACAAAAATGACGTTATTCTTTGATCAGCGAGTAATTGGATTAGTTGATCGCTCTGAGAACTGTATTAAATTGGATGACGTGATATTCTGGATGATCGGATGATTTTAAGTGGGAATTTTTCACACAACAAGTATGGAAGACTTATCTTTTATAAGTTACTAACTAACCCAAACTTCGTACTACCTCAGAATCAATGAATGGTACATTAGATTGTCATTTGAATTACATTCAGTTTTTTTACTAAGATAAAATGTATACTCATATTGAATTAAATTCAACAAATGTTTAAAAATCTTTTAATCACATTGAAATTACTGTAATTCACGTGCTTTTTACTTTATTGAAGCGAATTCAAAAGATTTGCTTGAGTATTGTTGCACTCAGGTCGATTCTCTGTAATATACGAACAATAAATAAACATCGAAATCGTCTATTCATAAAGTAAATATGTAATAATTGCATCTTAATATTTAGATTTGATCTGCCACTCTAGAACAATAAATTATTTTTTGATAAAATAATCCCCATGTTGTTCCTGTATTTTTGAATATGTGTATACGTGTATATGTGTGTGTTTAGGGGGTGTAAGGGGTGGCGATAGCGGGGTGGTAGGGTTTTACAGCCCGACTGGGTCACAACCACCATGCATATGGCGAAAAAGCTCGTAATAGTGATTCGCTTCTACGGGTCGCGTTTCGGGATCAGCCTGTGCATGTCCAGCTTATTACAGGCCGGCATGATAGTGGCGACCGGCGATGGACAGTGTGTCAATCGGTGTTCGCTATTATTTTTGGATTGTACTGTGCTTACCAACAGGCATAGTGCTGACTGCACTTTGCCGTATTACAATAAAAAATAAAAAATATAACATTTCATGATGATGGGTTAAGTAGTTATGGCATGAATGTGTAACATAAAAACAAGTAATTTCATTTTCACTTTTATAACAATACCTGGGCGACCGAGCCCATCTCCGTTCTTTAAAAGCCATTTTTAAATTAAAATAAACTGTTAGGCCTGCCTCACTAAATTAGCATGTTTCGACCAAAATAAATTAAATCTCTTTTGCTATTACTCGGATTTGAACTGGGGTTAGACGGATTTTCGAAGCAGCCGATTTCCATCTGAGCTATTTTTCTTTTGACAGCGGCGGCGAACTTTACCTTTATATTCTAGCTATATTTTTTCATTGCCTGAAAACACAGAAAAAAAAGTTTTCTACTAATGAAATCCAGCTAAATCGATTTATCGTCCCCGAAACTACGTACATACTAAGTTTCACGGAAATAGATGACGCCGTTTCCGAGGTACTGAATGTATAACAATATTAAAATATACAAGAAATGCTCGTTTAAAGGTATTAGATGTAGATATGTATATAGTTATTTTTATTGTAGGTTGAAAATTCATGGAAAATATTGAATGATGTCACCGTTATGACTTCACATTTACGAATTGGGATAGTACAGTATCCAGCACTGTTATTTATAGAGATTAATTTCTTTAGAATTCCTACAGATTATGGTTATTAATGCCAATTGTCTTTATTAGACTGCTACATAATTTGCTTTATGCTTTGCATGGAAACAAAACCACTCGACACACATCCGAAATTAAATTGTTAGGTGACTGATGATTAAAACTTGTAGCAGCATACATAACAATAATATTGATCAATTCGTTTGACTTACCTTGATTTGTGATCATTGACATATAGATCAATGTTTGTAATATGTAACATTTAAGGGCATAGAAATTAAAAAAAATGTCTGAGAAAAGAATAGTGCGTGTATCAGTGTATCACGCGAAGGAAGTGAAATACAGTGTAAACAACTTTCTAATGAATTTCAAAAGATCGAGCATGTTTTTCGTTATAAAAAGTTTCCGTTATACAGAGCAAGACTAAAAGATTTTCTGGTAGACCAACCAAATTTAACTAACTTCTATGTTCTAGAAAGTCTTTCGTAATATATAGGTGGTATATTTCCCTATAATGTAACACTTCAATAATCTTTATATATATAAAAAGAGCTATCTAACACTGAAAGAAATTTTCAAATCGGACCGGTAGTTCTGGAGATTAACGCGTTCAACCAAACAAACAAACAAACTCTTCAGTTTTATATATTAGTATAGATTTATAAAATATGAATGAATATTCTATGATCTACTAGCTGCTTGGCCAGGCTTTGCCATGATATATTCATGAAAAAAATGAGTATATTTTTTTCTTTTACATTACGACCATGTAATGAAATGAAATGGTAATGAACCTAAATATCAATCTGTCAATATTTTTATAAATCTCCCCCTATTGTCTTCTTGTTTTATTTATTTTTTTCACATTTTCGAGCGATTTAACATTTTCTTTCCTATAAGCCTTGTCCTAACAATTACAAACAATACAAAGACATGATCAACTAAGTCGGTGCAGCTATTCTAAAGTGATAGACTTATATAACTTTGGTAATTGATCTTTATCAATTTACTATAACTATGTCTCACTAATATTATAACATTAAAATAATAATATACATCAATCGTCAGCGTAATTAGACGTATAAAGAACGTCTGTTGCGTAAGGAGCCGACTGCGCGTCTGAGTCTCCCTTTGTTTTTTTCTCGAACTGACTATGCTATTGACCTAGCAAGGTCTGAACAGCTCCACTGGACTACTAAGGCGAGCGTTTAAGGCACTCAGCCGATTTTATTTTTGGCAACTAGCTCAAGGGTGCACGGCACACCTCGGCTTGGCTGTTGCGTGCAAAATCGCGACCTATCTTAGCTAACCTAGCTAACTATTCATATATGTATGAGTTGTTGAAACGTATATGTGTACCAAGCATACACGTCTCAACAACTCCTCCACATATTTATTATCGGAAAAGCCCGGCATGGTATCTCGCTAATATTGATATTTCTTTTCCTTTCATTCCTTCCTGGCGATGCACTGTCGTGCAGCCAATCAGCTGCCCTGCGTAGCGTTACACGTCGCCCCGTGATTTTAAGTGTTATGTTCGTAATCAGCTGAGTAAGCAATATTATAATTAAAATAATTTACTAATTGATGAATTTATAATAAAGCTTTATGTTTCTTATATCTAAACTTATATTATATATATTAAGTAAAATTATATTTTCCCAGCTAATTAGCCATTTTATAGGTGGTAGAGCCACGCTGAAGCTGTTATTGGTTGAACGAATGGTTCAGCTCGCTCGGAGTAGTACCACCTTCTCACAGAAAACCGATGTGAAGTAACAGTGCTTGCATTGTTGCGTTTCATTTGGTCAGTGAGAACACCGGAGTGCGTCCTCTTTTCCTTCCCCTCCCCATAGTGTTGCTTGTGTCTATGGACAATGATGATTACGTAACATCAGATGACTACTGATCGTAAGCTTTATGTGACATAAAAAAAAATCTAAACAGTTATCCACTACGCCCATAGACAGCGTCGTAACTATGTACAGAAACCGTACAGCCTTAATCATAATACCGTGATATCATTATGACACGGTTCCTATTAATAAACTATCATAAATTTCATCGTTCCATTCGCTACAACCGAATACAAATGAGCCTTGTATTTGTATTGCATGCCATTGTTTGATGAACAGCGAATAAATACAAAGTGTCGCGTATTACAAACATCAACAGTTTTGTATGCTTGTGATGGCGATTCTTTTTTGTTCTTGTTAACTTAAGTTTGATTGTTTTAACTAACGGTTGGTTGTTCTTTATATCTCAAACATACTGCGGTAATGAATTGTGATTGCTTAATAAATATAAAGTAATGGTCGGCCATTGGTCGAAATTCAACCATAATAAGGGTACAAATATTTTTTAAATAGTCTATAGCTGTATCAGTCTTTGATCACAATCTCATCTGATGTTAAATGCCGACGTGTTCTAAGATGGTAAATACGCGAAACTTCAAGCAACCAAATATATAATTACCTAATTAACTCTGAGAACAAACTTAAGTAACTATTTTTACTAAGAAATGAACTAAATGAGACTAAAGAATATTATGCTAAATTCTTTATAGACGATTCAAGTCTCATGCACCATTTCCGATGTAGGGGTGTTAAGTATTTGTCGACTGTATTAAAATGTATATCGATATCAGTGTGTGATATTCGATAAATCCAACTTCTCTTGCTTACATAAAAAACAATGTTTCGTAAAGACACACAATAGAGGTGAAACTTTTGTATTAGAAGGAAACATTTTGTTTAAAAAATAGAACAAAAAGCCTTTTTCAAGGCGGTCACCCTTCTAAGTATTGACCGCATCTAACGATGTTGAACTTCACTGACCGGACGAGAACAGGTATTTTCAACACTCTACCCGGCACAGTATTTATCGCCACCTATTTTAGTCACACAAAAAGGTTGCTGAAAAGGATTTTAAAACCCTTCTCATAAGAAGGTTTACTTCTTATGAGAAGTAACTTCTTGTGATGTTGTGTAATATCCATCTGGTTTCGATGACTAATCACCAACATTATACAGAATTGTCGATAGTTTTCTATCTCATCCCTATTTGGGCATTGCGAACACGGACGGCCATCGCTGCATAGACGCCATTGCGTCTCGTGTAACCATACAGCGCGCATTCTAAATTCTATTAACTGTCAGATATATTTATAATACACCGTCATTAGTAATTCAACGTTTCACATTTCAAATATCCGTGTTTTATACAAACAATAATTAATATTACACTAATGATGTCGCAACCATGTTACAAAAACATGCAATTCATTCACCATATTTTTGTTCTGTTAATAATTTGCACATTCTTTTACAAGTCTCGTTTGAATACATACTAATTTACATTATCATATAATGCACGATATTCATGTAAATAAGTAGAGCCAGTCATAAGGACTGCCGACAGAAGTGGCAACTCAAAACAATGAAAAAACTGTTGTCATTTGAATATTAAAATGAATTATAGTATGAATTATTTAAATTTCGTAGTTTTTATTTTGAAATTATAAACTTGGCCTAGTTTTTACATATAATGGCACGCAGAACAATAATTATATAGTTTTTTATAGAGTTTATTTGTTAATAAAACATATGCTGGGTTTCACAAAGTCAATAAAAAACATCAATATTAGACGTATACAGGACGCTTTTTTTTTTCGAACTGACTACTCTATTGACCCAGCAAGATCTTAACAGCTTCACCGGACTACTAACAGGACGCTACACTATGTGTCGCTAGGCTAACGCAAGCCCCGCTAACGCAATACGCGCGGTCACGCTTTACTACCATGTCATAACGCGAAATCATAAATTTATCTTCTGCCACAAATATCACTCAATGCGCCTAAAAAAGATTCTACTTCAATAATTGTACTTATTTCCTAAGAGTGGTATTACGTGTACAAAGTTCGTTTTTAGGATAATTACCATGCCATCTATTTCTGCTAAGTACCAAGTAGTGCCTACTTTGCTGTGTTCCGGTAACACGCATTTGCGTAAGAAGCATTCCAACTTACTCTCAATGCTAATTATTCAATATATTTATTTGGACAGGAGTATCTGAAATTCCATTCGATTTTTCTAGAATGGGCTTGATCAAATTTCAATGCCTATATAAATGAATGACCTATCACTATGTGAGTTAGCACATCTAAGTATTTTCAATACACAAGATTTTCGTGGCATAGTTTACCGCTAGGAGAGGATATGGTTTAGGGGTGGAGTTTTAGAGAAGCATTGGAAGGGAGTAAACGTCGGTAAAAATGTTAATGAAGGAGAAAATCTCATCCAAAAGTTATAGAAGAGGAGACAACTTCGCTAAAATACTAGAACGAGCAACGGCAGCGGAGTAGGCGTCTTCCCCACTGCCAACCGAACAAAGGAGGAACGGCGTGAGTTACGTGATCCCCAATTGCATTAATTTGGTGGACTGAGGGGTCTGTTGGAGAACCACGCTGCCTCGGTAGGTATGGAGTCGGCGGCAGCATTGGCCCTGAGGTGTCTCGGAGCAATGTCTCGCGTATACCCAGGCACTTCTATAGTCTGACTCGTTAGTTCATCGTGATGTTTTTTGTCGATAGGGGTCTACGAATCTAGCCATGCTGAAGCTATTATTAGTCATTCATGAAGGGGATACCACCTCCTCACAGAAACATCGATGTGAAGTATCAGTGCTTACATTGTTACGTTTAATTCGGTCATTGAGAGTGCCGGATACATTATGAGTTTTTCAATCTAAAGTTATTAGACCAAGATTATTTACTCTCGTTTATGAATAAATACATCAAAGATTTTTGGGAACTCCATTCAATGTTATGTACTTAACCAAAGAATATCTTACAAAGATGCAAAATGTCGCATTTATAATGAATCCATTTCGTATTAACACTTCGATTGTTCAATATTACTTTCGTGTATAGTAATTATTCATTTTAAGCCAAATAATCACATATATTTTTGTTATTTCTTACGATAGAGCTTTACAGGAAAATGTCTGAAGAGACGCATTTATTATTAAAAAAAAAACAAGCAAATAGGTGGCGCAATAGATATGATACGTACCAGGACTTCATATTATAAAAGAACTGTTGTACGACGCAATTGAATTCCAAAGTCAAGAAACTACAACAATGCAAGTGGTGATTCACAGAAAACCGATTTGTAATCACTTGTCAGAAAAAAAAAACTCAGTCTCTGAGCTGTGAAATCATCGTGAACATAAATATTGCCGATGAAAAGTCTGTAACGAGAATGTCAAAAGTTTTTGAAGAACTCGACGTATGAAACAAACTAAATAAAACAAAAGAATGTTTGACATAAGATACTAAGTAAAACGGACGGGAGTACATTCTCGTCTTTAAAGCGTTCAGTTTTTTATTTATATTCGAGTACTAATCAGTTTTAAAAAAAGAAGTTCGTTCTTCTTTCAAGTTAATGCAGTAGTAGATTTTTTTCTTTCTCTTAAGAACAGTATTTTCTCTCAACAAAACGAACCCTATGGGCCCTCTGTACTCCAACAATGTATGTGCTTTTAAGTTCACGATGATCATTCGACCGGTTTAGGCGTGAAAGTGTCACAAACATACAAAGGTATACAACAGTTATAATATTGGTTAATCTGTCGAGGAATATTTATAATATATATATTTATTATATATATTTAACATCATGCTATAACCTTTACGAGTACACACACGTGCACCACGTACAACACGTTTACACATGAAAGTGGACGGGTTCTATTTTTATTCCCTTATTATACTGAAATAGTTTACAGAATTATATAAGAATCGAAATATATAAAAGAGTTGTTGAGGTATGTAGGCTTGGTACACATATATGTTTCAACAACTCATATATATATATGTATGGTTAGCTTAGGTTAGCTCAGATAGGTCGCAAATTTCATGTATTAGGCAGCAGCCCAAGCCGATGTGATCCGTGCACCCTTGAGCCAGTTGTCAAATAAAATCGGCTGAGTGCTTAAAGCGCTTGCCTTAGTAGTGCGGTGAAGCCGTTAAGACCTTGCTGGGTCAATAAAGTAAGTCAGATCGAAAAAATATATATTTCATTGAATTCAGTAGTCAGGTAAAATTGTTAAGATCTTGCTAGGTCAATAGCGTAGTTAGTTCGAAAAAAAAAACCTGTGGGTGTATCAAAAGTTATTGTAACTTTAATGACGATGCGACATAAGTACGAGAGAAAAGTAGATAGTAATTAGACTTAATACATTCAGATGACTCTATTAGTCACTGTTTAGGTTCCACGCGAACGTAGTCGCTGGCAAATATAGTACTAAATAATGATCAGAACGTACGGTATGTCGTAATAGATTATGAAATTGCAAGACACACATAATATATCATATCATAATAATTTAAAACATCTAAAAACATACGTAATACACCACACCTATTAATGATGACAAAGTGTAAAGTTTTCACAAATAAATAACAATAGTCTCGTTTCGTTACTAAAACCCTATAAAATATACTATTTTTATAGAACCTTCACGACTGTGTTGAGTTATTATATTTATTGCTGTCAATATGAATCAACAAAAAAAAATCGACATCTCGCGAGCACTTACACGATGTAAAATTATTTTTACAAATAATAACTGACACAGTGGACGGACTTAAGTTAATAGATATAGGGAGACAATAAAATAATTATTTATGCCTTTTATTTTGTTACTTTTTATTTAGAATCGCCTAATAATTTCCTAGCTTATTGTTTACTTTTGCATAATGTTTCAGTCTTATAAATAAATAAATGAGTTAATATGGGTTATAAAAAAGGAGGGACCATTAACATTAATTTTAATTCACACGACAGCAGAAATGCGTAATAGCTTACAAGTTAGATGTCTTTGGAGCCTATATAAAAAAAGGTTTTACACCCAACACACACTTTCTGTCAATAGTATTGATTATGTTGTGTTACTCTTTCGTTATTTATTTATAAATACATGCTTCTCTTCCTATCTTTGATATTAAAATTTAAAAATATTAACTGAAAATCAACTAAGAAAACATTAGTTACGAACAATAAATAAGCACCTAGTAGTTCATTCAGTTATTCATTCATTCTCTCTCTGTAAATATCTGGTAATATCTTGAATATAAAATCTCTATCTATATAAATTGTGCTTATAATGTAATGAATCTAATTGTTGAACAAAAAATTGGTTGCCTGTAAAGTCGGTATACGGGCGAAAGTTTTACGTGACAACGACTTTGAGTGGTAAAATAATTTTCGTATAGTAGTCTCTCTCGCTCTTAGGCGGGCTAACCATGCCCGAGTGGAAGGGACGCGTGCCTCTCACTCGCTCTCATTGTGAGCGCATAACGTGAGCGGAGCGTAACGCAGTTTCTTGAAGTGTCACCCGGCAAACCAATTTATAAGACGTTGTCACGTCAATATAACATTCGACTTACATGCAATTAAACTAAACCGATTTCTTAATATATTAAACTAACATATGTGAACCTTTACTGTAACATATTTATCTTTCCATTATCTTCACTTACACCATAAACTGTAAAGAATAAAGTTTTACATAAATAGTCAGGAATTAGGATTTTAAATATAAATTAAAGTGGGCTTTGAGGTCCCTGCTAACTCGAGTACGTCCTCTGAAATGTATAAGTCAAAGTTCCCACAAACCTGTTGCTCGCACGCGTTTGTTTATTGGCAAAGCTTTTGACGGCACCCTTTGAGATTCACGGAACGTCGGCCGTTTCTAAACTGATGTTTACATACTGATTCGATACTATTTCTACATAGCAACACAATACTAAAGGAGTACCCGCAGCCGGAGTATTTATTAAATAGAGTGATTGACATGAGTGCGTTTAACATGTTTTCGCTAAGTAAATATTAACTATAATTTACATAATATCGAAATATTCATTCTTAAAGATGCTAGACACAATGTTCCTTTTATGTTTTTATATATGGTATCAAACCCCATTATTAAGACATAATGGTTCTTGGTATTAAATATTTAAATTTATATGGTATATGAGCTCTTTAATTGCCACGGTATAAGTTAAGTTTAGAATTAAACTGTCCCTATGTGAGATTATGCCCACGTAATGCCCATATAATAATAAATTATATCTTTAAATTTTATGAATCGATTAGTTCCTTAACGGGGCTGGCGGTTTAAGTTGAATGGTAGAAATCGTCACGTAAGGAAAAAGCGTCACGCTGTTCTCTCTCTCCATGGAAGTATCTCTAACTGTTTAGTGTATGTAAATGTGTGTATACGAAATCCTATGAAAAAGTATCACGTGATGCCGGTTATGTCCACTGTTGGATTACTGAAAACAAAGGTCTAGCTTAAAAAAATATAGTTTTTATGTCTCTTAGGTTGATAAAATTTGGTAACACTTAAATATTACGTTCATAAATTGAACAGTGTTTTTGCCACATAGTGAAAATAAAATAAACAGACTTCATACTAAAAGTTAAAACAAAACAGCGCCATCTATCCCGTTCTGGCGTAAACAGTTAAATAACCTCAAAACTCAACGCGTTTTGTTAAAAATTATTCATGTTATTTATTTAGTATTTTCAGTATGATTCATTACTATTTTATATCTATTTTTTCAATGGATATTGTAAAAAAATATAAAATAAAACTTTGTTATTCCTAATTTGTTCCTAATTCCTAATTTAAGAAAGCACAAAGAACTTCATTCGTAAAAACGGGTTAACCGCACTGCTTTTTTATCATTTTAGTGTAATACAGGGTTATATTATAAGAATGTTATAAAATTATTCTTAAATAGGTTTAACTTGATAAATATTATCTTCAAATATTAATAAATATACACTGAATCTACATAAAAATACAATTCAAAATGAATGAATTTATTTAACAACGATTCTCGTTGTAATCTCTTCTTAAAACGATTC
The DNA here is from genome assembly GCA_014332785.1 of Antheraea mylitta. Taxonomy (NCBI): domain Eukaryota; kingdom Metazoa; phylum Arthropoda; class Insecta; order Lepidoptera; family Saturniidae; genus Antheraea; species Antheraea mylitta. The sequence goes on from JACEII010000006.1 coordinate 7,453,513, forward strand.
TTGTTATACTCATAAGAATTTAAATCGTTAATTTAACTATATAATTTAGAATGAAAAATAAAATTCCGATTCTTTAATTCTCCTTGTTCAGTTCTTAAACTCTGAGCACGCAACTGCATTCATGCCTCAAGGAAGTTATGCATAAAGCACTGCCTTACTACCTGTGCAATTGATTCATAATCCGAGTTAATGAATCATGCTTTATTTTACTATAGCCACACCGGATATTCGACTATGTATAGTGTTAATTATAACATTTAATAATCCGTTAACAACACACTACATGAATACATGATACTATTATTTGCATTCGTGCTGATCGTTGATCGAGCGCAGGGTTGTCAAGTTTCGGACCATTCCATATGAACAAACAAATTTATTTCGAGTCTCTTGGGAACTGCTCTAACGATTTAAATCAAATTTTATATTTATATAAGGTTCTAATTTTTAAGTTCATCTATATAATCTATAAAAAAATGCGATTTTATACAAAATATTACTAATTTTCAAAGTCTGATGGAGAACACTCGAGACGTGTAAATGGCTCCAGGGGTAGGTAGAATAATTGGCCTGTGAGTATAAGGGTAATAAGGGCTGGGGCGAATAAGTCGCAGTGATTGAGCTTCGATAGAAAAAGAAATGTCCGCAGGTTCGAATCCCGGGATGTATCAACGAAGTTTTAAACTGATGCTTCTCTGTAAAAATGAAATAAATAGATATTATATACTAGCGTTTAAAATAATCATACATTTGGCTTCATATCAAGTATAATCGCGTGAATATTTAAATCGTAGATCTGTTTTTAAGCGGAAACTGTAGTACTCTTTTATAACAAATTATTCTATTGAGATTATAACCTAAAATATTGCATAAACTAAGGCATACTTATACTATCTTAGTTTCCTTAATACAAGAATCAAGCACCTCTTTATTTGTGAATCCATATTTTTCGTCTAAGTTTCGAATAAATCCATTTAAACTGCGTACTTGATGCGAATGACAAGCATGTTAATTTTTAAAACATTCTTGTGAATCTCATATTCGCAGACACGTCGAGTCTTTATAACATGGTTGGCTCAGATGAAGATACAACTTTATAAGTATATTAAAAGAATATAGTTTCTCCACGAAAAATACATTTTTTTTTTGATACCAGAAAAACTTGAAATGACTACAAAATCCTCCGCAACGTCTGTCTGTCGCTACAAATTCAAAGATTATTGTACGGATTTTCATGCGGTTTTCATTTGTAAATAAAGTGATTTATGAGAAAGCTTTAGGTATATAATTTGTCGAGGTGTTTTTATTATCAGGGCGGGATAACGTTCAAAAATAATATTTTGTTTACTAATAAAATTTGACAGGAAAATAATTTTAAACGATGACAAGTTTTAATCGATTTGTTTTATCTTTACAAATACCGTTTTCCCATCAAACACTAATTAAATATCTATAATAGATTCTAAATCAAAACGTTTTATTTTATTCGACAACCCTATATTTCGTTGCATCATAATAAACAAATTATTCAGGCTACATCAATACAGCCTTGATCGAACTAAACTGAGACCTAGGTCCTTAAATATCAGGAAGTTGATTACTTTTAGCATACAATAAGAGCAACGTGTAGATAATTGGATTCGATTATAACCGACGGCTACTCATTCGATCTGTAGGTATTGTAATTATTTGCCAATAACTTACAACTATATTGAGATTTGCTATCAGCGTTCTTGATTGATGTATCAATTTTATAATAAAAAATGTAACGAGACTATATTCTGATTTTACTATACTCTTTTTTTGCTAAGCTGATAATAATTTAACAGGAGGTATTGTTATGAAAGTTACTGATTCAGTCTTTATATATACTAATATTATTAAGAGGTAAAGTTTGTGAATTTGTGAAGTTGTGAGTTTGTAGCATTGTAAGGGGTAATCTCAGGAACTACTAGTCTGATTTGAAACAAAAAATCACTATTTTAAAGCTCATTTATCGAGAAAGGTTAGAAGTCTAGATGTCATCACGCTAAAATCAATAGTAGCGGAGCACCAATGACAAATGTTTCAAAATCAGGATTTTCCTCTTGAGAGCTTCCGCTGCGTGTTAGCATTAGCCCGAAGAAACTATTCTACGCGAAAGAAGTTGCGGGTAGGTGCTAGTACAATATAATCCTTCTGTCCGTGTGTATATGACTGAACTGCTCGAAAAGGGCTGGACGGATTTTGATGAATTTGTTTTTCAGTGTTCAGGTGGATTCAATGATTACTTAGATTCACAATTGGGCCCCGTATGTGGCGCCGCAGTTGAATTTTAGAATCTTTATTATCAAGATAGAGCAACTTCGGCCGGGCTCGCTAGTCTGTTAATAGAATGATGGATAGTTTTTTTCAAATACCATATGAGACAAACGAACAGGTGGGTTACCTGATTTTAAGTGATCACTAGCGTCCATAGACACTAGCAACACCAGGGGGGTCGCAAGTGCATTGCCAGCCTGTATATAGGCGGAGGGGGAGAGGAAGGGAAAGAGGAAAGAGAGAGGTGGACCTCCGGTGCTCTCACTGTTAGATTTCTACCTATTTTCTGATTAACTTAAAATCAGTTACCAAGTGTATGTAATAATTTCAAGAAACAAAGTCGCGGGTATCAGCTGGTAAGAAAGAAACTATTAAATAAATTAAATGATGCTAAGAAGGCTTCGTTGATAGCGTGTTTAAACACTGCGTTAACGGACGTAGGTTTCCAATACCAGCAACTGAATCGGAGCTGTCTGTGAACTAAAACACCTTGATGAAACCGTAGAGCTTAGGTAGCTATCACCCTCAAATTAATAATCTATCGTCACGCACCTATTGGTATGTTCCAGCAGCCGTACTTGAAAGCCACTGTAGTCCGGTGAAGCTGCTAAGTCCTTGCTAGGCCAATGGCGTAGTCAATTCAAAAGAAAAAATTTGATAGTCAATCCCTTCTAAGATTAGCGTATTAACCGTCTTAAACTATCATAATTTAATGGCAGATGAATTTGGGGTCGAATGCTAGAACCTTAATATAAAAATCTAGTGCCATGATATTTGTCCACGATAAACTCCGAAACTAATCAATCGATCTTCATTAAAGTTGGCATTTATATATAGCTTGTTCCAACTTGCAAGATAAAATGATTTATCCTACTATTAATAGCCTCGATTTTTTTTAATTAAAAGATAAATTATTGTCAATGTTGATTATTGTTATTAATTGTATGTTTCATCGTTTCATCAGTCTCAAAGAGATGGCGCTTTAAATTAGTTTTCTTGACTGACATTTGTATGACTAACAGATATAGATTTCTCATAGATGGCGCAACGCAGATACTTTATCATAATTTTAGTTCAACATAATAAAAGTCACAGCGTGTGGTCGAGACGGCTAAAAACTATTAAAATAAAATTGAGCCATCACGGGACGCCCGGCATATGTGATATATTGAAATTGTTCGTATTAATGAATCTCAAATTCTCAAATTACACTGTAGGTATGCCAGATTAATGCGGCATCGCGTCGCCACGTCTCACACACTCGCCACACCAACAATCAGGTTTACCCGCCCCTATAGATGTCTCACGTCGAAAAGCATATAACTCATTTCGATGCAGCGTTGATTAGTATAACGTTACAAATAAAGTTAAGACGCTACAAAGTGCCTTATTTCGAGTCATCGTTGTAATTAACTCGCACACTAAGGACGAGCCTTTGTAAATGTCGGAATTAAGTCTTACATTTTGTAGGACAATTGAAAAGAGACCATCGTTTTATAATTTGATATCACAATTTCCCCTGATATTAAATGACGATGTAGCCCAAGATATTTGATTGAAAATTGCGTCACTTTGCGAAAAACGGTTATTTAATGTTATAATGGACGTTACTTTGCACTTTTTCCTGGAATAGATTGGCCGGTATCACGTCTCATTGCAACAAAAAACGTTTAATTTGATTTGCCCGATTGTACCTGAAAAAGTTACGCCTGAAACTAGTAATGGAGAGAGAGCGAAATATTAGTATCTAAAACAATAAAAAGAATTGAAAACGCGTTCCTTGGTTGACGGTTGACACGGTTGGTATGTAAATATAAAAATATATAATTAATAAGCAGTCTCGCAGACGTCCTGCTTTGATAATAAAAAAATCCTAAGAGTCGAGCGTAGCTCCACCTACCGGGTCCAATCGTGAAATTAAACCATTTTCGGATCAACTGGAACACGAACACAAAATTTCATGAAAAGTTCAGTGACACCCATACAGAAGAAATTTATATATAAAGATTAAAATAAGTTGCAGATTAACGTGTAATAACCACAAACGATTACACGTATTTCGGTCCGTCACGAAGCAGCTTCTGGTCGATGTTGTTGTCCAAGATGGCGATGTCTAGCGGAACGTTGGCTCTCAAGTGCAGTCCCGGATCAAAACCATAGGTTCTTGGTGACAGATTTTGAACTTTAACCTAGCTAACCAACACCAAATTATTTAACTTAGTAAATATAATACATATATGTAAATATAATTTAGATTATTTGCATCATCAAACGAGTTTAACTCACAAATACATGAATAGAAATTGGTAGTCAAAATATCCATTTTAATATAAATCTATTATACGTATAACAAGAAGATGTAGCTTACAAGAATATCATTTTACATTTAAAAAAAACTTATGTAATACGAAATTGAAATTGACTTTGTATGTATCATATATTACATTATCTTGAAATTTATATAACATAGCTGAGCGTAAATTATCTACACATCCAACAATGAAAATATTCAGTCCCTTACTATATAATTCAATGTTTATACTAAAAAAGAAATAAACGCAATTGTTTCTTTTTTTATTTAATTTTAAATTTAATTTTTTTAAAACGAATATTTAATGCAACGGTGAAATAATAAAATTATATTTGATATATCTTCACTTGAATACAAGTAAAGAAAATATACATTATTTTTTATTGCTAAGCTATGAGAGATCCAGACATATATAAAGAACATAGTATAATATATATGAAGCTAACTATGAAATTATATTTATTTGATCATATACGTATTTGAAATGGAGTTTAAACTGTAAATGCTAATAACTAATTACACTGTTTAGTAATTTTACATCTCTTTCAAATAAACTATTGTCAGTTATTCTGTTGTTAGCTAATCTGCTGTTTTATGTCAATTACATCGTAATTTAAATAGTAACAACAACGGGATAATAAAGTTAATTTACGGTGTTCGTAATTTTAAGTGTGAGCAACATGAAAATTCAAACTCCCTTTCAGAAATATTCGGTGTTATTACAAAAAAGTTAAATATGTATTGAATACTTGCTTTAAAAGGTTACGTTTTAAAAGCACCGCGCACGCTGAATGTTCGCCATCTCGCTTTTTTGTCTCGCTTTTATTAGGTTAGGTTAGACTCCCGAAAAAAGCATAACGCGAACTTGCCTCGGGTGAGCGCGGTGTATTTAGTACGAAACCTTTTTAAAGCAAGTATGCAAGGATCTTACATAAAACATACTTGTTTGCACGTTTCGATATCATCTGACCATTTAAGAATAATAATAGCGTCTTGTCAACAATAATAACGGATAAAAGATAATCAACAACAGAATAATATTGTTTAATAATAATAACGGACAACAGAAAACTAACAACACTCCCCCGGGAAGGTGGGTATTCATAATGGATTTCCCCACGTAAAAAAAAACTAACAACAGAATAACGGTGTTTCGTTTCTTTTCTATACACATTATGTAGGAATAATGCATAACATTATCAGTTGTTCTAATAACGAAAATTAGAATAGAAAGTAGTATACTTTAAGTTAAATTTTGAGTAAAATTAATTTAGCAAAAACATTGATAATACTTAAATAGTAATAAAAACAACGCGGAAAAACGACCATGAAATTTTATAGATTAGTAATAAGATTAAACAAATAACGTTTTAAAAACTCGCTTCTCGCTTATAACTCGAACGGAAACCTAATAAAGATGTTATCGAGAAACGAACCAGGATTTACAGTTATGCTCGTGAGTCCTGTATCGTACATTTTTATCGACGTTTCGGTGTCTCGTAACGACACCGGAGATGGATACGTCGATTAAACCGTTTATTTACATATTATTAAGATCCAGTAATGGAGTTTCGAATGACGCATTCGAATTTTTCAATATGAGAATTATATTTATTACATGGGACGGGACATAATCAGTTGTCAGTTATTGGTTAGTGATGTGAGGAACTGATTTATTATTAAACTGCTTTTATAGTCGTGTGGTAAGGGTTTCTATTGTAAATAGTTTAATTTTAATTTATAGTTTATAAAACCAGATGCCTACGATTTCGTCTCTATTTCTGTGTCCTTATCACTTTGAAATATCCGTCGTAAACAGAACATTTTATTTTAATAAATAGTACCCTATGCCCTTTTTTGATTAAGTGTCTGTATTTTTTAAATTTTTGTGAAAAAATTGATTGCAATTATCTATATATAAGTAATAAAATACATTTTTAGAGATGTATGTCTGTCTATCTATATGTATGAACACGCACCACATGTTCACGATACAACCTCACAAGAAAATTATATAGCAGATCTTTAATTTTTTCTGCGAACTGACTACGCTATTGGTCTTGCAAGGCCTTTACAGCTTCATCGGACTCTCTAGCATATCTTTGAGTCTTTTATCTTCTTTAATCTTTCATTAATTCGACAATGCGACTTAAGTACGATAGAAAGATACAGTAAATGAACTTAATACATTCAGATAATTTAGTCACTGCCTTTACATACGGTTCCACGCGAACGGAGTCGCGGGTACAGCTAGTTTCTTCTTTATAAAAATGTTAATTCTAAAGTATATTTCACTTAATTCTCAAATAAGATAATATTATGGAATTTTGTATACACGATGTCAGTGACACATTATAGGACTATTTAACCTAGACTGTACTGTTCCCGTGGAATAGGTCAAGTCTACAATAACACGAGCGAAGATGCAAGAATATCAAAGACAACCTTGTATAGATGTCGCTGTTTTTATTAAATAAATAAACAGTAGGGTTAGTATAAACGGGGTGGTAGGGTTTTATGCGGGGTGGTAGGGTTTTACAGCCCGACTGGGTCGCAACCACCATGTACATGGCGAAAAAGCCCGTCATAGTGACTCGCTTTTGCGCGTCGCGTTTCGGCATCAGCCTGTGCATATCCAGTACCAGGTGACTTTCGTCATTGTGGCCGGCATGACAGCGGCGACCGACGATGGATGATCTGTCTCTCGGTGGTCGCCACTGTTTTTGGATTGTACTATGCTTACCATCAGGTATAGTGCAGTCACTTTGTCGTGCTACAATAAAAAAAAAACATCATTTTTCATTGAAAAATTCGCTTTAGATTCTATACTAACCCAGATTTAAACACGATCTGAATTACTGATATTATTATTCCTTTATATTATTTCTGATATTATTATTCATTCATAATACGTATTTGTTTCAGATCGCTGCTCCTAGCAGTAATCGTTTTAAGTAACTGCATAACATGGACAGCCTCCAGACACCACTTCACACACAATGTAAGTATATCTTTACATATAACAAGAATGTCTGTATTTTTCGATATTTGTGAAAGATATTGTTGCAAATGTCTAGAAATAGGTAATAATGCATTTCAATCATTTTTAGAAATGTCTGTCTGTCTGTTTGTATGACCACGTATCACTGCTAAAGTACTGAGTTCACAATAAAACCTTAAAAAACCATAAAACATATACTCAGGAGTCACAAATTTTTTGTTTCATTAAATTCGGTCCACTCTATCGAAAGTTATTGTAATTTGAATGACGACTGGAGTTAAGTACAAGAGAAGAGTAGTAATCTATACTAATATTATAAAGCTGGAGGATTTGTTTGTTTATTTTTTTTTCTCGAATTAACTACGCTATTGGCTTTATTTAGGGCCTTCACAGCTTCACCGGACTATTTGTTTGTTTAGTATTGAACGCATTAATCTCAGGAACTATTGGTCCGATTTTAAAAATTCTTATAGTTTTCGATAGCTCATTTATCCAAGAAGGCTATGAGTTATGTATAATTATGCTAGAACCAATAAGAGCGGAGCACCAATTAATAAATGTTTCAAAATATTTTGTTTTTATCCTGAGGGCTTCCGCTACGTTTTAGAGTTAGCTTAAAGTAACTATTCCGCGCGAACGAAGTCGCGACCAGAAGCTAGTAGTATAATAAGAGAAAAATATTTATCTCAACCATATGGTTTCTTAGATGGATATGGGAAGATCGCACGCGGTGGAGATGGGAATACGATATTTTGTTGCACTATATAGAAGTTAACACAAGACACATTTAAAAATGATTAGCTACTAGACAGCGACAGTTGTAACGTAGAAGAATTCAACTATAATAAATCTTACAACACTGAAACAATATTACACATATTACCTCCATACACGTGCACGTACACATGCTTACACATGAAAGTGAATGGGTTTTATTTTTGTTTTTCCCTTATTCAACTGAAATAGTTCACAAAAATTATCTGACACAAAATACATATAAGAGTTGTTGAGGTACGTATGCTTGGTAAGTACACATACCTATATGTTTATTTAATTTTTAATTATTTAATTAGTATAATTAAGTGGCTTAAGTATAATTAAGTGGCTTAGCTTAGATAAGCTCAGATAGGTCGTGAATTGCACAAATCAGGCAATATCCCAAGCCGAAGTGTGCCGTGCTCCCTTGAGCTAGTTGCCAAAATAAAATCAGCTCAGTGTCTTAAGCGCTCGCCTTAGTCCGGTGAAGCTGTTAAGACCTTGCTAGGTCAATAGCGTACTTTTCCGATAATAAATACATGGAGGAGTTGTTGAGGCGTGTATGCTTGGTACACATATACGTCTCAACAACTCATACATATATAAATAGTTAGCTAGGTTAGCTAAGATAGAACGCGATTTGCATGTAACAGGCAACAGCCAAGCCGAGGTGTGCCGCGCACCCTTGAGCTAGTTGCCAAAAATAAAATCGGCTGAGTGCCTTAAGCGCTCGCCTTAGTAGTTCGGTGAAGTTGTTAAGACCTTGCTAGTTCAATAGCGTAGTCAGTTCGAAAAAAAAAATCCAAGAAGATTGGTTGCCAAATATAAAACGAATTATAATATAGGTAAACAATATCGATAACAAATAAAAGACATAAATAAACCGTAACAAGGAGTGGTGACCGGCCTTGACATGAAGTCACCACAGAGCGTAGCGCGACTCATCAAATTTTATTACACTATTCGTCAATTTACCAACTGTATCTATTCACCGTGATTAAACTGTATCGCTTGCTTCATATTTCATTGGTTAAATAGCTATACGAACATTTGTTCGACATGATAAATTGTTATACAGGAATAAAATTCACATTTTAGACAATCTATATTCACGAGTAAGATAGATCACTTATT
>JACEII010000006.1:7473015-7507031 GCA_014332785.1 Antheraea mylitta
TTTTTTTAACTCTGTGGCCTCTTATGGAGTGTGTTCAGGTAGCTATACTTAAAGGACAGTCCCCCGTTTGATTTAGCCAAAAGTAATGGAAGGGTCTTTATTTGTTTCCCTTATTTTCGATCTGGGTTAGCTCAGATTAGCCTAGTTGAGAGACTCGAAATACATATTTGTCTTCGTGAGGCATACATTCCGGTACCCAGTGTGTGTGTTACAGGAATTCTCATACATATGAATAGGTAGGTTCATCCACTCTGGCACCCTTGAGCTTATTGTCTAGCGGCAAAGTGTCTGGAGTGCTCTTCTTAGTAGTCCAGTGAACCTGTAAAAGCCCGTCAGGCCAATAGAATAGACATTTGAAAAAAAAACCGCTAGGTTTAACGTACTTATCATCTAAGACCATATTTTTTTTAGAAGCTGCGTTTTCCCTTGGCTAGTAATTGTCAAGGACTTTGTTAGACATAATATTTCCGTTTCCAATGTTATTTCTTGTTAGTTTTGGTAGTGTTGGATTAGTTTGTTCCGATGTTATCTATTTCTAAGACCACATTACGTCAAATGAGATTGACGTGGTCAAAGCTAAAACCTATAGACTATGAAAAAAAATTTATGCCCACCTTAAGCATGGGCCATTAAGTTTGTAGTAATTAACTGATAATGAATTCTATCTAATTCTCGCGTACGTTAAATCTAAGTGTATATGTTTGCCTCTTTTTAAAGCACGATGAGGCTTTAAAACGTTCACTGCCTTAAGCAATGATGAAATTAGCCACTCCTATATTATTTAAAAATTCTACGACACTTTTCATAGTGACTATGTAAACTTGTCTTGTGAAAATACTATTACAACGTGAGTTAAAAATTGTATATATAGAAAAAACGAGAGAACTATATATATCTGTTCAAAAAGATGCACTCCTAAAGTCAGATATGTCGCGAATTGCATGAATCAGGCAACAGCCCAAGTCGAGGTGTGCCGAGCCCCTTAAGCTAGTTGTCAAAATAAAATCGGCTGAGTACCTTAAGCGCTCGCCTTAGTAGTCCGGTGAAGCTGTTAAGACCTTGCTAGATCAATAGCGTAGTCAGTTCGAAAAAAAAAATCACTCCTAAAACGCAGAATTCTCAGATTCCATACAGAAACATTAGGATGTCAATATCCTTGCAAATAGAATACCTCAAGTTGAAGTATATAAAATTACTTCGTTAATTGGAATCTTTCAGTGTAACAAAACCCAAATAAATATATGTGTATAAACATTCTCACAAAGATTAAAAGTAATAACTATATTTCATACTTAAGATTAGTTAGCTTACAACGTTATATCCAAGATGTGCGTGCAGTTACGCATGGAATTGAATTGATAATATATTGACACGTGCAACTCTATAGATATATTCGGTTCGATAGGTAGCTCATCTAAATGCGGTTATACAGGGCCGGACTCAGTGAAAATTTGATATATGTACTATCTGATTTGCACTCTTGTTATAAGGAGAGAACTCCTTTCTTTAAATTTACTTGTAATATTTAAATGTGTACTTAATCCTGTCGTATTTTTTATTTCATTTTTGCAACAGTTGTTATAAGGGATACTGATTTATGTTTGCATATCTGGATTCAATTTAGAGTTTGATTAACCGAAATCCACAATATTTCTCAATTGAGAACTTACAAAAATTATCAATTATACTTTTAAAATGTTTAAAAAAAGATGATCATGATCCGATAGCAATAACGTTCAGCGAATATACACCGAAAAATAACAGACGAATTTACGGGAAAAAGGTTATACTGAAATAAACACTTGACCGCTGTACAAACATTTGTATTTTGTTCCAGTAAAACTTATGTTATTCATAATGCCCTTAAAATATAAATACGGTTTCGAATATAGTTGATGCATGAAGATAAATAAAATAATATATATAAAATAATAATACAAACTAGACACGCGAAAATAGTATAAAAAACAACGAAATTTGCTTCCAAATACGCACCAGTTATTTTAAACTTATACTAAAGTAAGCACAGTTTTGAAACGTTCCCTACTTATCGTAACAAGTTGTTTATCGTAATAACATATTGAGTATTATATTTGAGTTAGTCAAAGTGATTTTAAGCTCGAGCAGAGTTGATTTATCGTTGCAAGTCATTTCCCGAGCTTAAGTCAAACTTTAATAGTACATATTGTGAATTAATGAACATAGTCTTCTATCATTTATATATAGGATATATAATATATCATTGCATAGTGTAAAACGATGTCTTCTGCCGCGTCTGTCTGTCTGTAAGTGTTAAACTCAAAAACTACTGAACGGATTTCATGCGGTTGTCACCAGTAAATAGAATATACGAGAACGATTTAGGCTTATAATTCGTCTATATTTTTGTAATTATTACGGCAACTTCGCTGGGCCCGCGAGTAGAATATATTTGTAGGCAAAAGCCATACTGAAAGAAAACGTACGGAGAAGGTAAAAATATTTTTAAATAATACGTTAACTTCGATTTTGAAATTGTTTTTTTTTTTTTTCGAACTGACTACGCTATTGACCTAGCAAGGTCTTAACAGCTTCACCGGACTACTAAGGCGAGCGCTTGTGGCACTCGGCCGATTTTATTTAGGCAACTAGCTCAAGGGTGCACGGCACATCTCAGCCTGGGCTGTTGCCCGACACGGGCAATTCGCGACCTATCTGAGCTGACCTAAGCTAACTGTTCATACATATATGAGTTGTTGGAACATATAATACATACCTCAACAACTCCTATATATATTTCGTATCGGATAATTTTCCAAACTATTTCAGTTCGATAAGGGAATCCGTTTTTGACATGTTCGTCATTGGTGTTCCGCTCCTGTTGGTCTTAGCGTGATTACATACATCGCTTTGTAGCCTTCGTCGATAAATGAGCTAGAAAGAAATACTGAAAGAAATTTTCAAATCGAATCAACAGTTCCTAAGATTAGTACGTTCAAACACACAAACGCTTCAGCTTTATACTATAGATTGTAGGCATTGCCTTTGTTTGAAAGTTCATCATTATAGTGGGATTTAAATGAACTTTTATTAATATAGTATTGAAACATGTTCACAAATTGGACCTGTTCAAACCTCTGACATTATTTTCTCTTGTGCATGTTTGTCGGCAGGCCTCCGGACACCGAAGTCGGCATAGACGTCAGGGCGCAGGTCTGTACCTGTCCGGCTCGTACGTAGTCCCAGAGGGCGAGGGTAGTGGCTGGGGTGAGTGGGGCGAGGTGTCTCCATGCTCCAGGACCTGTGGCGGTGGAGTTGCCAGCCAAAAGAGAATATGTTTACAAATTGGGTAAATTTTTATAATATTTAAAAGTAAATGACTGATTTTCACCTTTTAGTGTTATGATAATTTATCATTTCAACATACTATGTTACACATTTAATTGAATAAGGCGTTACTTTGAGGAAAACCATAATAAGATATTCCCTTCTGCCTGGAATTAATTGGTCATTACCAAGCCTTGTTATTAAAATTTTAGAAACTACGATTTCTATATATACTATGCGTTCAGCGATTTGTGAGGTGGGGCAAGAGATATGGTGCGCATGAGCAGGAGAAGGGAAATAAATGAGTAACATCGTTATTAACAAAAATCTTGTAAGCAATGTATATTTTTGCTTTTAATTTGTTTATGTTCAACACGTTGACGGCAATGGAACTTTCCAGGAAACTTACCTGAGAAGCCATTTTGTATTAATGATATTATGTTACCAAAATGATAATTATAGTAGATAGTAACAATAGAAGTAATCAAGAAGTAAAAAAATATTTTTTGGGAAAAAAAAACATGGTAGGAATTATCTGGTAGTTATATTTAAAACTGTAACGCAGAAGTCAAAGTACTTTGTACGTAGCTGTAGGTACAGATATGGTTAACTAAAGAATGGGCGAGATAACTCGTAGCTGGCGATATTATTAAGATAATAGACAACGCAGAAAAAGTCTCATTTATCAGCTAGTTTTGTATAAACCAACTCATAATTCACAGTTCGGACGGACAGCCACAGTGTACTGGAGGTGACACCAAGTATTTTTCTTGCGAGACGCAGGACTGTCCCGCGGGAGCTCAGGATTTCCGATCCATACAATGCGCACATTACAACAACGAATCCTTCCGTGGTATTAAGTACAAGTAAGTCCGTTTAAATATTTATTTGTATAATAATTTTTTTTTTGTATAATTGTCTATACTACAATAATTATGTTGAACTATCATGTCTGTCTGTCTGTCTATACATATAAATAAAATTAAAGTGTATGTATGTAATGTCAAAATAGACATGTTTACGTTTTTACTAAATGGATAGGAAGCTTAGGGTGTACTTTATTTAGGTTATAAGTTGGCTTTTTTGACTTGGATAATGTTCAAACCTTAGTTCATATCCTAATAATTAAAAAAAAATTCCGATGTCGTGTAACTGTGCCTAAATGACAATATTTTTCCATTTCACTAAACATGAGTTTTTTCACTTTTAAAAAAATAATTTTCATATTGCATTTTTTATTGTATAACTTACCAAATATTTTTAATTCTCCTTTAACTATGATATGTTGGATGGATATTTGGGTTGGAGATATTCTTTATATGGGCGTCAAAAAATTAATTTGTAATAAGGATTGATCAAAAGCGTGTGTGCATTCCGAGGAGATCTTACATAGAGCAATTGCAGCCTAGTTAATTATCACTTTTCATTATTATTCATTCATTTCTATTATTATAACAATTTTTTTTTTGTAATAACTATATTTTGCTCTCATCTCCGTTATTTAGATTCAAACGTACTAGTTCAAATTATCCCTCGGAAATAGTACTTTTTTCTGCATGTCTAAGTACCCGATGTTTGAACCATTATCAGATGGGAACCCTACATGAGGCCCTCGAATCCTTGCGAGTTGAACTGCATGCCTCACGGAGAGCGCTTCTACTATCGACACAAGGCGAAGGTAGTGGATGGGACGCGTTGCAACGATGATTCTTTCGATGTTTGTGTCAACGGTACTTGTCAGGTAATCATTTATAATGTTTGTATATAGACTGCCACTAAAGGCGATATTGTTATTGGTGGCTACAGTCGCAGTCAGGTGTGCAGGAAGTATTTCAGTGCATAAACGTCCGCAATAATGCAGGTGCCACAAACTCATCTTGCTCCTCCTTAGCCCGATGGAACGGATACAAAGAGGAAGATTCCAATGCCGACGACAACTTCCATCTTTTTCTGTCACCTCTGGGCATTCACCTTGCCTTGTTATTTTTTTATATCTGCTTTAAGCTACCTTTAGTAGACTTATGCACTGACCGAGAAAGTTTCACTATAAGACTTGCTAAGGCTATGTAATATAGCACCATATTAATATTATCCTAATATTAAAAATATCATCTTCTAAATGACTGGGTTGTTTTCCGCTGTGGTAGTTTGATGTTTGTAGGCGCTTCCTAGAGCCTAAATTGACTTAGGTAATTTTGATTTTCAAACTACCTTTATCTTCATTAACCATACGGTAATCAATAAGTGACAATACTTCCTACTTTTTGTGCACTATGCCTTTTATATTCTTGCACTCAATACCACCCAAGACGTGGTAGGTTAGAACTTTGAAACTGAGTCTGGGCTTTCGGTGAAGGACGTTAGATCTTGTTGTAATTCTGTCTAATTAACCACCACCCTCAGTTGCGAATCTATTTATATTTTCCGGCACCATTAAAGAGCGAGTCCTACTGTAGGTTAGCGTGTTTACTATTGTTGATCTCATCGTCATTTAACAGCAGAGGAGATTGTATTAAGGAAATTGTATTTAATTGTGTGATTGTATATAAAACGGTGACATGATTGTGTGTTAAATGAGAAAAACACGTACTTGTAACTATAAGTAAAATAACTTTAAAAACATGATTAATTACAGCCAGTCGGCTGTGATATGATGCTGGGTTCAAACGCACGTGAAGACAAATGCCGGCAGTGTCGAGGTAACGGAGCTAACTGCTACACAGCCAACGGACTCCTCGATACACAAGCTCTCATCAAAGGTAACCGGACAGCTTTTATGCCTGTTCTGATTAACCCCAGCCCAGTGGTCAGCAAACGCGTCATCCAAAAGAGCCAAATATAAACAATACAAAACTAAAATATATTCAAAGAGCTCTCTTTTAACTTAAGCTTCACTTTATCAGATATATTTTTTGCGAGCGACTAGACATGCTATTGTTTTTTTCTAAAAAATATGCCCTATTTTTGTAGACGCGTTTTATTAATGTTTACTCGTCTCATATAAGGAAAGTTAATACATAGTGTTTAGTCTCTGTACTAAGAACTTTCTGGAAGAGCCGCGACTAAGGAGAGAAAAATCCACATGTGGCTTGCGACCAGGTTTACCGATCATTGCCCTATCACAATACTATAGTTAAAGACATTCAATCGCCAAAATCACATATGTAGTTAGGATTCGACCGTAAAATGTTCGATATTGCATCCAAATCTTCTATTGCTTAGTTATTATTATAATTAAATCTTACATTATGAGGTTATTTACTTCCAGTTCGGGACAGTTGTGATGTAACTCCTTCCTTAAAATTATAGCAATAATTTTTGAATGTGTATTCATCATTCAACAAGCCTGTAAATTCTGATGAATTAAATGTTTTTACTTATTCTAGGATATAATGAGATGCTGCTAATTCCCGAAGGCGCAACAAGTATATATGTGGCGGAGGTGCGGCCTTCAAACAATTATTTAGGTAATAACTTCACTCTCCATACCCTAATTATTTTCTTTTGTGTATTCGAAATCTTTTCGAATTATAATTTTCATTAAACAAAAGAATCATTTCTTTGATAGAGAAATAAAACGTTTTTATTTATTCTACGTATTTATGTTTGTCACGCAAATATTTTCTTAATAAAATTCTTTGCTCAGTTAGTAGTTACCAGTAGTTAAAAGTCTGTTGAAATTGAATAGCCTCTAATATAAAGTCGTATAAAACAGTAATTATAGTACGTAACTTCGCTCTCTTGAAAATGATTTGTTGTATGGAAACTTAGATAGATAAATCTCGATGCACTATAGCGTGACTGTTATATTCAATTGTAATTTTGTCATAATTATTTAACTCTCCTCTAATTCTTTAAAATAGTTTAAGCTACTTCCATTAAATTTTATACTTACGACTTAACTCCCTGTGACACAATTCTTTATTGTTGAGGTTTTTTAAATTTTGCAAAAAATACGGTATTTTTTCCAAAATTATACTGTCAACAGTCTGTTGTGCAATCCATCATAAGATCTATATTGGTTTGTATGGGGTTTAAACTCTTATGGTTTTTGACCGTCCACTTGTTAAGGTGTGATTTGACAATTCATTTTCATTTATTTCTGACTTATGAATTCTATTCGGTTTAGCACTGCAAGCAAAGAACGGAACTTATTACCTAAATGGCGATTATCATATCGACTTTCCGAGGAGTATGGTTATTGCTGGAGCACTGTGGCACTACGAACGGAATCAGCAAGGCTTCGCCGCACCAGACAAACTGCGATGTATGGGACCCACAACCGAACCTTTATATCTTTCGGTGAGCATCATATAATATAGAACAGAGTTGAAGTAGCACCTAAGAAGAATTTTTGTAAGTTTTGACCCCTCTCCTACCCCTTGTCAGCAAAAGTAAGCAATGCTGTTACTACAGCCCCTTCCATGCTTATGTAAACATTTATATAAGTACAATTAATAAGCTGTAGTTACAAGCCTAAAAATAAGGAGTTTATAGTCTGTATAGGAATTAATTTATAGGTGTTCGCTATTAGGGCGATGGGAGCCCAGCGGATAGGACTGCACGCCTCACATTCATATACCCGATTGATGCCCTCCCCCCCTTCTTAGAGCTTGATACTTGAAATGGCGCGTATGTGGGAAAATATAAAAGAAAAATAACTAGAACTTGGCTTAATATAATGTATTCTTTTTATTTCAGTTGCTACTTCAAGACGAAAACGTTGGTATCGAATATGAATACAGTCTACCAAGCAAACTGGCTCCTCGTCCGACCAAGAAATACAACTGGGTACATGAAGACTTCACCCCGTGCTCTGTTTCCTGTGCTGGAGGTATATAATCTAGTTAACATATAACTGACTCCTAGGAATTTCATAATCCGAGATTACAATAAATTATATAAAGCATATTGTGTACTTTAATATGAAAGTTATTTAAATGGCATCTCAAAATAATAATAGATAAGCTACGATAATCAATTCCGCATTTATTATGTTGCTTCTATATTGGAATCTTATTTAATACTAACTTTGTACAATATCAGGTTAAAAATAGAATTTGTTCCAAAATATTTAACTACTTGCAAGCAAGACGGTTAAGTTGAATGACTAACAATTTGAAGGTTTCATAGCCGTAATACTATATTAGGGTGTTATTTCTTCTTTAGAGCAAAATGTCATAGGATCTTACAAATAATCGTGCCTACTACTTACTTACTACTATTAAAAAAAGTAAAAAGTTAAATTGAAAAATATTTAAAATCAAAGAGGAAGTACTTTGCAGTTAAGGGCTCCAAGTTCGTAGGATTTTTTTTCTCGGTATCTAGAACAATTATAGAACATAAACAACAAGAACATAGACAGGTATCTGCGAAAAGAAGTCTTTTAAAAAAAAACACCCTACTCCAATCCTATTTTATATTGTAACAAAGTTATCCAACTTAAAGTAATGAAATCCGTATTATTTTGTATTGTGTAATTATTCGTTATTAAAAATCAAGACTCTTCAAAAACCTTAGTTTTTTAGCTTAATAAGGTGCTTAAAGGTGGTCCACTAGAATCGTGACACACGTTAAAAGTTTAAAGTAAGTTTGGGGGTGTAAGGGGTGTCGAGTAACATCTTAAGACTTGAGACACCCAAGCCAACCTCACCTGCACGTGGTGCACCCTGCTGATCAACGAACGAGGCAATGGCGATAGCGGGGTGGTAGGGTTTTACAGCCCGACTGGGTCGCAACCACCATGTATATGGCGAAAAAGCCCGTCATAGTGACTCGCTTCTGCGCGTCGCGTTTCGGGATCAGCCTGTGCATATCCAGTACCGGGCGACTTTCGTCATTATGGCCGGCATGACAGCGGCGACCGGCGATGGATAATCTGTCTCTCGGTGTTTGCCGATGTTTTTGGATTGTACTATGCTTAACATCAGGCATAGTGCAGTCACTTTGTCGTGCAAAAAAAAGTAATTTTGAGATCTTAGTAATATACATCATATAAATGACTGTAGTCCGGTGAAGCTGTTAAGACCTTGCTGGGTCAATAGCGTAGTCATTTCGAAAAAAAAAATCATATAAATGACTCTTCAATCAGTATCTTTCTCTAATAAATCATTCTGTATACGTACTTAAAATCTATTAAATCATGTGCTTAAAGTTACTTTTCCTATAGGTAAATACTAATAATACAAATAAATGTGAAGTTATAAAGGCGCAATATTAGCGTGTTTGAACATCGCATAGATCAACGAAAATTTAAATCCTGAAAAAATATGAGCTTTGACAAAGGAAAACGATATGATAAAACACCATCAGATAAGTTACCACCCTAAACTTGAAGAGATCGTCAAATACATATAGGTGTGATTCCGAAGAGGCACTTAAGAATTAATCTTCATCTGATTTTAGAATGATGTTATCATAAGCCACGTGGTCACCCAACTTTAAGCAGGATTGTGCTCAAACGTTAGAATGTTAGAAATTACAAAGTATAGCTTAAAAATGGTATTTAAGTTATGTTATTTGGTTTGATTAAATTGTAATCAAAAAGTATATGTCTTAAAAATTCCAGGCTTTAGAACCCGCAATGTAACTTGTCGATCGAGCGAAGAATTGGAGATTGCCAGTGATGGGCTCTGTGATGAACGTCTTAAGCCTCCTACGAATGAGACATGTAACACGCAGCCTTGTCCCGTGCAATGGATCGAGGGTCCCTGGAGCCAATGCTCGAAAAGATGCGGAAAAGGTGGCACCAGGTCCAGGGAAATCCGTTGCGAGAAGATAATTGTTAGCGGGTAAGATGAATTAATATGGTTTGCAATTCGTATATTGCAATGGAATGTTGTGGTGGTTTAGTTTTCTTTTCTCAAATTGACTACGCTGTTGGCCTAGCAAGGTCTTAACAGCTTCATCGAACTATTGTGGTGGTCGGGTGGCTTGACCTGTGTAATATCATTTCGATGTCCGCTTTCCGGACCCTAGCATGTAAAACAAAGTTGTCAGAATTTCTTTATATTTACTAATCTAAATTGGTAACACTGTCGGCTGACGGTGAAGGAAAACATCGTGAGGAAACCTGAACCTCAGATTTGTCCTTATATGTGGGAATACGTGGAACTGTGCATTTCTTAGAGTTTGAAGTCGCCAATACGTCGTGGTCAGGTGCGATGATTATTGTCATATCTTCCCATGGGAAGAGACCTATGGCTCTGCAGTAATGCTTACAGGCTTATGATGATGATGAATGAGACATGGAGATATGTATGGCAGAGATTCTATCTATTCTCGTTTGTTAGATTTTGTTACCAAAGGCACCTTACCGATTTAGTGATGGTGACAGTAAAATCGTTTTAAGTTTTTTTCCCATTATTTTAAAGTTCTTTTTATTATACTTCAGGTTTTCGTCTATAGTCTCGGATAAAGAGTGTTTTGACGCACTAGGACCCAAACCTGAGTTATATCAAGAGTGTAACATCAACGCTTCTTGCCCAACCTGGTTTACAGGACGTTGGAGACCCGTAAGTACTTTGTGTCAACCCAATCAAAGAATACAACAAAACAATTCAACAAAATCTACTTAAAGTATTAAATTGTGCAGATAATAACAAGCCATAAATAAACATGGCTCATGTAGAAGTTAACACATTTTTAAAATTTTGGTTTTGAAATTATTGTTGTGGAATGAAAAGTGCCAGGGATAAACACTGTGTCGAGTAGAGTGTTGAAAACACTAGTTCTCGTCCGATCACCGAAGTAACGTCGTGACATGACTTTGATGTTTAGTTGTATTCTGTTAATTAAAATATGCCTCTATAATACAAAAGTCTCATTATTATGGTGTGTATTACGACACTCCCAGTTTTTATTTTATTTCTTTTACTTTACTAAATTAAAAAAAAGAACATAAAACTGGTAACTCTATAAAGAAAATAATGAACTCTGCTAAAACAGGTACGCTATTTATTCTTGAAGATTAATCACTAAATGTAGTTTCATTTTCTAAAATTTAGTGTGACAAACTCTGCGGTGAAGGCAAGCAAACCAGACAGGTAGTATGCTATCAAAAGAACGCTGGAAGAATCGAGGTCCTCGGAGATGAGGAGTGCGCTGAAGAAAAACCACAAGCAGAACAACCTTGCACACTACAACTTTGCGACGGTGTGGACTGGGTAGTCACTGGCTGGTCAGGAGTGAGTTACAAACAATATTTTACCAAACACTTTTTAACGAAATTCAGAAGAACTTGAATTTGAACATAGAGATATTCAACCTAACCTCTAGGTGACTTAACGTTACGCTCATGCAACACGTCAAAGAAGTGAGTACTGAAACGTATCAAACTGCGATCAGCCCTCTCTCCCGTTTGCCAATTCCAAATTATCCTTTGGCGAAAACAACAAGTTTAGAAAAAAAAATCAACCTAATTAATGAAAGATTAATACAATTTAATGAAATTGATTTAGTTCGCATTTTATAGTAGCAACTGTACTTTGGAATTAATAGAAATGATTGAAATTAAACGAATTTAAATGTTGATTCGTTAATTAATGTATATAATGCAACAAGGGAATGAATAAAATGAAATTAGGAGATATTTTTTTTTTACTTTATTTTTGGCAATCAACCGTTCAGATTATTACTGCCATTGTCACGTAGTCAATAATTTTACAAGCTTCGTACGATTATCAAGCATCGTGTGAATCAACATTCTAACAAGATGGTGGCTCCCTTGTTAGAACCTTCCATGGAGTTTTTGTGGCATCTCAGAATTGCATGCTCCGTGGTATTATTTTTCATTCACTTCACTTATGCATAATAAACTAACCATAATACATAAAACACCACCAACTTTATACAATATAGAGTCAAGTAACACAAGATTATGAATAAAATATAAAATCCACTACATGACAGTCTGAAATCTCGCCAAAAACTCAAAAATTAGGAGATTAAGATGATGAGATAGAATTAAATAGAATCTACAGATTAATTCGAATACATTTGAATTCAAAACGAATTATATTATGAAAAATAGGAACGACTTAATACGAATAAAATAGGATAGACTGATGAATGAAATAGATGATATCGATTAAATGAAACTGCCAAAAAGAATAAAATGAATTGAGGATTACAATAATTTAACTGAAATCTATAGGTTTTAATCCGTTTTTAATTATTTAGTAGATTCATTCATCTTTCCAAGATGATCTCACTTATAATATTATATAATTATAAGAAGAATTATAAGAAGTATGTATAGTTGTTTTGTAAAAACCAGCAACGTTTTCAAGTGTTTTTATGCCCACAACATTGTTTTGTAAGCAGTGGTGCAGCAGTATGGTGGAAATAACTTCTTAATTCTCTCTTCTTCTTAATAAACTTATAATAAATTCTTTTAAAGTCGTTCCGTGTTAGTACAAAAAGTTAAATACGTATTGAATACTTGCTTTAAAAAAGTTTGGGCACTTTTATATTAAATACAACGCCCTCGTCGACCGCTGCCGTGGCAAGTTCACGTTATCGTTTTTCGTAAATCTAACCTAACCTAAACAAACCGAGATAAAAAAGCAAGAAGTCGAACGTTCGGCAAGCGCGGTGTATTTAATACGAAAGTATCCAACCTTTTATAAAGCAAGTATTCGATACGTATTTAACTTTTTTGTAATAACACAGGTTTTGTTTAACGTTTTATTTAATCGACGTATGTATAATATGAAGACCTGCAGGGAGCAGAACGTGGAGACCCACATCTTGTCGTGTACCAATACATTAAAATATTAATACAAATTATGTTTCATTTCCAAAAGTATCATAGAATGATTCTTTAACAATTCTTAAAATTTCCATTAAATTTTTTTCCATTTAAAGTTTCTGTCATGTATGTAATATAGTTTAAATATTATATATATTAAAAAGATAAACCAGATCGAGTTTCTTGCCGGTTCTTCTCGATGACTGGGTTGTTTCCGAACCGGTGGTAGTTTTTGACGTTCATAAGTGCCTTATTAGGGCCTAAACTGAATAAAGTATTTTTGATTTGATTTGATTTGATTCCAAATTTTTATTTGTTACTTTAAATTGTATTATAAACTTAAAGATTAAGAGCACCTAAGTAAGAAGATTCTTGTTGTACTCTATCTAAATTTACTTATTATGTTATTTTCCAGTGTGATACTTGCCTATCTACTGTTCGGACAAGAGTCGCTCTTTGTGCCACCAAAGACCGTAAAGTGGTGAATTCGAGCTTTTGTGAATATCATCCTACGCCCGTATTAGAAGAGCCTTGCGACGTTGTGCCACCATGCCAAGTACAGTGGTACGCAACGCAGTGGAGTAAGGTAGGAAGATTAGCCACTTTGGCTTCCTTTACTGCACTCAACTAAACGCATAACATGTCTGTGCAAAATTTTGAACACTTGCTTCAAGATTGCCCTAGTTTTAGCACGAACAGACTAGGGAACAGAATGCTCTACAATAATCTCCTTACATGTCCTTTCGATCTTTTGGACTTCATGTAAAAGGAATCTACAATCAAACCGTTCGATAATTTTGTCAGGCATGTAATTGCTAATCTTAAGACATTCAAAGGACTTTGATTACAACGACTCTCTTACCTGCATCTAAATCTTTTTGAAATAACCACGACTTTCACTCTGACTTGTATATAGCTATATCAGGACTAACAAATTTTGGTGAATTAACATTACGCTCATGCAACACGTTAAAGGAGTGAATACTGAAACGTATCAAATTGCGATCAGCCCTCTCTCCGTTTCTTTTACCACTTCCAAATGATCCTTTTGCGAAAACAACAAGTTTGGAAAAAAAAACTAAACGCATTTTAAGTAAATAGGAAGCAGTGTATATAAAATAAATACAGTTATTCATAAAGTTTATTTAAAATTATTTTAGTGTTCCGTCGAATGCGGCAAAGGTGTCCAAACGCGTCAAGTGTTTTGTGGACGCTTCGAGAACGAGGCCGTGGTAATTGTTAACGATAGTCTCTGTGCCGGTTTGCCGAAATACAACGACACTAAGCCGTGCGAAGTGCCTAAAGAGAAGTGCCCTTCGAAGTGGTACGCTAGCCCTTGGTCGGCGGTAAGTTTACCATCATATTTCGAAATCAAAACATAAGAATAAAAATTTAGACAATAAAAAACTGAATGATCTGATAATAAAATTAAAATAAGTAACACTTTAAGAACTGTAAAAATGTTATTAAACTAATGATATTTTTTTTTGATTTTAGAAATAAACATTATTAATTATTTACTATAATAATAACTTCATTACAACTATATTACAGAGGTTTATCTTACGACGTACAATATTGTTACACATCTGTATCTTATTTTACATACCTGTGTATTTTAGCACCTGGACTAGACGGAGCCGATTTATTTTTATCCTTCCTTTTTTACAATTATAATGTAACAAAACTACAATATTGTGAAAATAATGCAACTTCAAAATGTATGGAAAACAACTAAAATGTTCATCAATATAAATTTTACATTCCGACGTGTCTAATTCTTTATATAATAAATGTGTGTGTATTCAACGTTATAATAATTATGTTTGTACTATCAGTGCACTAAGGAGTGTGGTGGCGGGGAGCAGTATCGACGTGTAATGTGTTTACGCGGTAACCAACCGGCGAATGACTGTGCTGTTGAACTTGTTCTAGACTCCTCACAAATTTGCAACGACGGACCTTGCAACAAAGGTATAATCACACAACTAGAACAAATCTCACCGATTACACAATAATAGTAGGTGCCATGATAGAGATCTGCCGATGTGCTCACATCACGCAAAACTATTGGATATTCTTTTTTTTTTGAAGTGATAACGTCTTATAAATCGATGAACGCTGGCTGCACAGCTTAGTAAGATAACAAACAACGGAGACGAGGTCACAGTATCGGCTTATACCAATATATAATCAGAAATAATATATAAAAGCACATTCAGAAATGATTTGAATAATAGTGAAATTAATATATTCATTTGCAGACGAAATATTGCCTTTGAACCCTAATTCTACACCTATAATGGATGATGAGGAAGAAGATTGCATTGATGAGGAAGATTATCCAGAAGTTGGTTTAGATAAGATTCCATTGGATCCAATTGTAAGTTTCTTTACAACTGAACAGTATTATTTTATTGACAACGATTGTAAATAATTAATGACGATGATTGTGCATGCAGTTTCATTTGGTGCTAACCGTACAGTTATAATATCATAACATTTTGTTCGTTCTACATAATTGTGTGGTAAATTAAAATGATTCTCAAGGGAAATAGGTTGTTTAAGCGATGATAGCTCTGTGGTTGCATGTTCGGACTTCGGTTGTTTTAAATCACTGCAATGAGAGGAACTTTGAACTAAAACATCTTAATCAATACACTATGGCTGTTTATATCGACTGTTTTTCATGTCTATCCAACAAACTATCACCCTCATGTTAAAAATGACCCTGACTTGCAGCTACGCTTTGGTAGCTGAACATGAAAACCAATCACCGCTACCAAGTTTTCTTATAGGACTACTAGCCATAAAAATTATTTTTGTATTGAAATTTTGTTACTTACAAAAATGTTTGCAGTATCCTATCAACATCAAAAATACTTTATTCAGTTTCGGCCCTAATAAGGCGCTTATGAACGTTAAAAACTACCACCGGTTCGGAAAACAACCTAGCCATCGAGAAAAACCGGCAAGAAACTCGATCGAGTACATTTTTTTACATATATTTCCAATACATCATACAATAAATAGCTTATAGTGGATGCACAGAGAGGAGTCAATTCCTGACATCACTATCGTTCACATTATTATAATAAGTAATTCAGTAACAAATAAATGTTTTTAATTATAAATGTATATTTTTAATTTTGTTTTCAGCCCGATGAGAAGTTGTCTAGTGTCGATGATATTTTGGGTGAGTATTTAAACTTTCTTAATTTACTTTTTATCGTGTAACTACAAGATGATAAAAAATTCTAACGAATCAGTGTATCTTATTCTATTGCTTATTTCTAGACCCTTGCAACAACTGTTTTAAGACAGACAAATTAAATTAACATTCGTATTATATGTGTACATCAATCATACCATATCAAAATATTTAAATTTTATATTTTATATGACTATTATAATCTTAGGAATTGTTAATTTTTTTTTTTCAATTGGTCAACAGAAGGATCAGGCATGGAATACCCAGTTTCCGCTGACTTTGTGACTAAACTCTTATTTGACGATACAGGATCTGGATTTGGTGAGAATGTTCATCTTTATATATATAGTTCTACTCTCCGTGTGTGTGTGACTGAACATTTTCTTATTTTGTGCTTATAAAATTGGTTACTTTTTCTCTTTTGTCAAATCTTTAATTTCTCTCATGGCGTAGTCTTTTAATTTTTTTGTTGTTTTGTTTAATTAAATTGTTTATTAACTTTGACATCAACGTTTGAATCAATAATTGCTTACTATTTTAAGTTATTAGTAACGAACGGTTTTGAAAATTTGCAGATGAAAATATTAATATGAATTAATATTTCGTGTATGCTTTAAATGAACTTTTATTAACGATTCTGTCGCTTCTTAACGAGTACCTAAACCCAATAAAAGTTGCTTTAACTTATGACACAAATGAAGTTAATTCGATGGAAATATTTTCTCAGAATTAACATCGACAGACGACGAACTGTCGTCTGGAACAAAACAAACTGATAACACGACAGATACAACTGAAGCTACTGAATTAAGCACGAACTCTAATACTACTGATATGGATTATGATTACACAGGTACGTTATGTTTTTATGTTACATTCTTGTAACCTTTTGCAAAGAACTGAGATGCAAATATGTTGACCAAGCAGTTGAAACCATTGGACTATATCCACAGCTATGAATGTAGGTAGCCATTTCCTAACAAAATATTCGCAATTCGAGTTACTAATTTGAATTTAATTCGCAATATTATCGACCGACGGTGGAGGAATACATTTTATTGGTAATAAAATTTAATGGAAAATATGAATCTGTACTTTTATCAGTTCTTTGAATCTACAATGCTTTAAGGACTGACGTAGACCACTCATAATATTTTTAATTTAATTATAGCAGACTGTGCAAGCTATGCATAATCCCGTGAATTTTTAATAATTAACATACACATACACATTTCCCCTTAGTTTTGAGGCACGCTTTTTTGCAATGTTTGTAAATTTCTGCGATTTTGAAATTTAGATTCTATTTCCACTGCGCACAGATAATTCAACGACTGATATTTCTGATGGAACATCAGAGACCGGATCAACTGATTCATCCGAATTCACTGAAATTTCTTCAATAGGATCATCGTCATCTACAAATACAGATGAGACAACCGAAACTGAGAGTGATGCTACGGGTATGTTACAAATACTGTTGATAATTGAAACTTCAGCAACAGCAACAGTTAATCATTAAATAGTTATTGCGGATCATGTTTAATTATTCTGTTATTTTAAAAAGCTGGTTTATTTTTGTAGGTGGTAGAGCCCCGCTGAAGCTATTTTTGTTTTCTGCATGAATGGGTCGGCTCCTCCGGGGTAGTACCACCCCTCTCACAGAAAGCCGACGTGAAATAACAGTGCTTGCATTGTTGTGTTTCCTTCGGTCAATGAGAGAGCCGGAGGCCCACCTCCCTTCCTCTTTCCTTCTTTCTTTTTCCTTCCCCTCCCCCTTCTTCCATATACAGGTTGGCAACGCACTTTCGACGTCCCTGATGTCGCTAGTGTCTATGGATGGTGGTGATCACTTAACATCACGTGGCCCACCAGTTCGTTTGCCTCCTATGATATATAAAAAAAAGCTTATATTAATTATATTAAATCCCTCGGGTAATTATTTCTTATATCATGGATTCTATTTGTCGTAATTATACATTAATACATATTTTATGGAACCATATATAATATCATTCTGTTGGCTTCTTTTGTACCTATCTTAAGTCATTTATCAAAATACATATTGGATGTCCACATCTGTAAAATTTTCTAATGCATACTACTTTTGGAAGTCATGTTATTTGATATTTGATATTTGATATTTAGAAAACTGGTTTGTCCATTATTTATTGCTATTTTAGGGTTCCCTCTTCTTTCTTCTCTTTCTCAATGAACTCCGATAATATATTAAATAAAATACAATGAATGTTCGTAAAGCTTAACATATTTATAAAGTAACTCCATATTAGGCGGATATGACACATGTATCCAGGATAAAGATGATATTTTAAGATAAGTGGGTTCAAGCAATTCACAGAGTTGTGTTCTTAATCCAAGCAACAAATTTTATCTTCCTAAATTCTTACTCTATCGTAGGCACCTACACAGTTATATCTCAATATATATCGTGGTAGTATGGTATTATATAATTAATTAATTGTTTCTTTTTGAATTTCTGTTAGTTATTCTGTGAATAAATCTACTTTAGACACAACAATTTTTAATAATGACTAGCTTGGTATTAATTAAGGAGAAAATGAACTTTTGTTTTCAGAATCAACGATAACTGAAGTAACGGTTCTGGAAAAGAAAAAGATGATGTCTACACTTTCTTCTAAGCCACTAACTACACTCGACAGAGATATAACAAAAAAGATAACAGTTTCACGACCCGCTGACGAATCGACAGTAACTTATGAAGAAACTTTTGAAACTGAAACAACCGAATCTTCAGAAACCGACGACATTTCTGAGTTTACAACGGAAACTGGAATCACGGGTATATTATTTAACTATCTATATAATTAAAAATGAATTACCGAAAGTATGTGGACGAATTATTTGAGAACGACTGCTATAAGACTATTTCTTTTTTACATTACATCCATAAGCTCAACATTAACATAACATAACGGCTATAACTGGGTCTCATAAGGTTCTCAACGATAGAAAACTTTACTGTATGATCCGTGAGCTTATACTTTGTATACTGTTAAATTGAGCCACCATCTTTATATCTAAATGAATAGTTTCATATACTTCTAAGAGCACTTCATACAAGATGAACATCGCACAGTCACCAGTTTTTTTACCCTAAGTAAACTCTGACGTCCCACTATGTTACTTTTTTAAAAACAACAAGCCATAGATTTCAAGTCTTTACTCAACACAGTTCTGTAATACAAGATTAATTGCTTTACTGCTCGTGCCCATAATTTCTATGATTGTTCTTTGCAGTATTTTTTTGTTTTTAGACAAAATATAACTTAATATTAATTTCAAAGTACGAAAGATTCACTATTTATTTCAGATACAGATGTAACGAAAGAGTTGTTTACTACATCCGATAACGACATTACCAAAGAGTCGACAGTTTCACTGCCTACTGATGAAACAAGACGAGGTGATATTACTGACGAAATTTCAGAAACTGAATCAACTGAATCTTCCGAGACTTCAGAAATTTCTCCAACAGAATCCTCCTCATCTACAAACACAGACGAGACAACAGAAACTGAGAGTGATGTCACTGGTATGTTACATTTTATATACAGTACCTTTAAAAAAGGTCCTTTTTTGATAGCTGAAACTTCTAACTGCAATAGTTAATCATCAAAATGTGATTATTGCTGACTGACTAAGTCATCAACATTGATCCTGTTATTTTTTAAAAGTTTTATTACATTACATGGTTTTTTTTTATAAATATAGGTTCTATTTGTTGAAATTATACAATTGAAGAGCCTAGATATGATAAGGTTTTGATGTCCAATACTTATCCTTTACCTTTTATCAAAGTAATGGATTACCACTTTCAGGAAAAATATTTCTTGTGGATATGTTTTTGGAAAATGTTAATTTTTTCAATATTACTTTCGTATTTCATATTATCATCTTGAAACCTGGCTTTTCTTTCATTAATTCTATAACAGGGTTACCCCTCTTCCCTCTTACTCCTTAAGAAGCTCTTATAATAGATTAAAATAATTATTGTATCCACAAATTTCTGTATTTATAGCTTTGCCATCCTTCTTATGAATGAGCGTGAAAGTAAACATATTTCCAGGGTCAATTCATATTAGGCGTGTATGGTACGTGTATGGAGGAGTACAAAAGTTTTGTTTGGCCTAAGTGGGTTTCAACAGTTCACAGAGTTGTTTTCCTAATCTAAGCAACAAAATTTATTTTCCCAAATTCATACACTTTAGTGGGTACAACATTATGTAATAATATGTCTCGTGATATATCATTAAGTACTTTGTTTGTTTTTGAATCTCTCTTAATTGCTCTAGTTTCTACTTATTATGTTTTATAGCGAATATGACGATCTTAGTATTAATTATAAAACGCTGAAAAATGCAATTCCATTTTCAGAATCAACGTTAACAGAAGTAACGGATTTGGAAAAGAAAAAGATTATGTCTACACTCTCCTCTAAATCGCTAACTACACTCGACAAAGATATAACCAAAAAGACAACAGTTTCACCACCCACTGATGAGTCGACAGAAACCAATATTTCTGAGAAAACTTCTGAAACTGAAGCTACCGAATCTTCAGAAACCGATGAAACATCTGAGCTTACAACAGACACTGGAATCACGGGTATTTTATTACTTACTATAGATAGAAATCGATAGCAAAAATGTATGTAAGCGGATTATTTCAGAACGTCTGCTGTCTGAATGTCTTCATTTTTGTTATATTTGTAATTAACCGGGCAAGATTTGCATGAAAGTAAATGTTTCAAAAATTGTATGAAAAGTTAAAAATTTGGGCATGAAAAATCCCCATATAAAAAGTTTTTACAAAAAAAAAATTGAACCGACTTCGACATCAAAAACTTATAAAGCACTGAAAAGTGAAAAATAAATATACTATTAAATTAACCAAATTAAATAAAATATATGATTATTTTCGCTACCTAGAGATATATTGGAAGTCGGTGCCAACCGAAAATCATTTCTACTACATAAGTACAAAATTTAAGTCCACTCTCACGTCTCGTGATGTATATTTGTATAATGTAATATACTTTTCTACCTACAACAAATTTGAAATTTTGGTTGGCACCGACTTCAATATATATCTAGGTAGCGAAAATAATCATATATTTTATTTAATTTGGTTAATTTAATTGTATATTTATTTTTCACTTTTCAGTGCTTTATAAGTTTCTGATGTCGAAGTCGGTTCAATTTTTTTTGTAAAAATTTTTATTTTTCCATTTTTAGTGTATATAAATATATTTTATACGGTTTTAATTAATTATAAAATAAAGAAGGTTTAGTGGTTTTAAGAATATCTGGAATTCGTTCATAGTGATGGTAATTAGACTTCTAGTAGCTAGGTTAGCTATTAGATCACCTATATATAAGCGGTTACCTGTATACCTGTAATGTTTATAATATTACCGAGAGGTCTGAACAATAACTAAAAGAATAAAGAAAAATATAAAGTGGCTTACCACCATTTTTCTAGATATTTTTCTAGTGCATGACTTTGATTTAATTTGATACAGATGTAATTGTTCTTCAGAAGTTCATAACTTGACAAATAAACATGATATTACACCGTACTAGATCTAACTGGTCAAATTAGGTTGGTTGTGAACGAATTTCAGAACCTCATCTTTCCTAATGTCCGCTTCACGGGAATTGCCTCAACAGTCATAATCCCAGATGTAAGTTCTCGTCAAAACGAGTCATATGTACCCAAACACAAGATAGCTGCTGTAAGCCGTTGAGGAGTTCCATTCTTCATTTTCATGATCAATTCAGGATTGATTAAATGATATTCTTATCATTACAACAGGTTGTTCCAAGTTTTTATTAAAATTAGCTTATGGGGAAGTTCATTTATTCATATAAGCTTTATTCATCCCTTTATTTTCAACCCTTATGGTTAGATTTATTTTTAATTTGAAGAACACCATTCCCATGTATTGATGATTCAAATAAAATTGTTGAAATCGGTTTAAAGTACACGAAAATACGTAGACACCAACTGGGTGAAAATCAAATAAACGATATTTAACCCCCTTAGGGGATGAATATTTTATTCAAATTTATATGGGACCACCTTGGAGTATAGCCGAATCAAACAAAAAAAGAATCATTCAAATCGGTTCATAATTGACGGAGATATCGATTAACATACATTAAAAAAAAATACATACAACCGAACATAGAACCTCCTCCTTTTTCGAAGTCGGTTAAAAATTGGGCGACATAGAAGAAAATAGGGACCCTGTCAACAATATAAAATAATTGATAGATTAACGCTCGGTTGGTATTTTATTTCATTACACACTGGTACTGTAAAAAGGATTTGATGTCAATTTCTTCGTTATTACAGCCTTGCGAAGCCGGGTCGCTTATATAAAATACTTTTACGGTAGATAACGGGTTAAATGCGGTTGACCTAAATTTTATACATCTGCTACATATTATTTTAATAAGCAAATCATAAATTTAGCAATCGTTTTATTATTTTTTGATATATATTAAATTTCTGTATTTATAGCTTTGCCATCCTTTTTATGAATGAGCGTGAATTTTCTTTTTTTTTTTCGAACTGACTACGCTATTGACCCAGCAAGGTCTTAACAGCTTCACCGAACTACTAAGGCGAGCGCTTAAAGCACTCAGCCGATTTTATTTGGGCAACTAGCTCAAGGGTGCACGGCACACCTCGGCTTGGCTGTTGCCTGTTACATGCAAGCTTGCGACCTAACTTAGCCGACCTGGCTAACTATTCATATATGTTTGAGTTGTTGAGACGCATATGTGTACCAAGCATACACGCCTCAACAACCACTCCATATATTTTTTTATCGGAAAATTAGAGTTTTTTCAGTTCGATAAGGGAAAAAAATAAAACCCTTCCACTTCCATGTGTAAGCGTGTAGGCGTGCACGTGTGTGGGGGTGATCGTGTAGTGTTGTAGCAGTGATGTACATTTTTGTGTCACTGTATCGCGCAAGCAGCGCACTCAAGGGCTCCACACCGAGGGAACGGACCTAGGCTTGAGTCGCTGCCGAGGGGGGCCTAATCTGGTGTGCGGGAGCGAAATTTACCCCCAGACCACGGCGGCGTCATCTGTGGTTACGCGGGCGTGGGCGTGAACACGCTCTGTTTGGAGAGACAGGCTGGTACTGATCGTTCGCTGCCGTTATTTCATCGGGAGGATCGGTAAAAATATGTCGCGGGCGTCTTTTGTAGCGAGCAGCGTTAGGTACGGTTTCGTATTTTGCAGCGGATACCACTAACGGACTGGGATGATTCGCGGCTTTTTCGAAGTAACTACTAGTAAGGGATTTAATGTACGCCCAGATAGAAGGCATCTCCAGATCCTTGTGAAGATTCTTATTCCGGACGTACCATGGGGCACCGGTAACTTTACGTAGAACGCGGTTCTGGAGAACCTGTAACTTTTGAAAATTATCTTTCGATATATGTGCAAAAACGGGACTGCTATATGTCATCACGGGACGGATACATGTCTTATACAAAGTGAGCTTGTGTCTGAGGGACATCTTACTCTTATAACAAAGCAAAGGATGGAGGCGACCCAAGACCATAGCGGCTTTGTTTCGCACTCTATCTATATGTGACTTGAACTTTAAGTGCTTATCTAATGTAACACCGAGATATTTGACCTCGCCGGCCCACAGTATATCGGCTTCATATAGCCTGATGGGCTCAAGATTATTACTACGTCGCGACGGGTCGAAAAGTATCGCGGCACTTTTATCAGGATTAACTTCTATCCGCCATCGACAAAACCATTCACCGAGTTTGCAAACAGCTTTTTCGATGCGCTTCCTAAGAAAGTCCGACCGCCAGCTGGAAGTGTAAATAACTGTATCGTCAGCATAACAACCTACCTCGACTCCCGGAGACCGAGCTAAATCGCTGATGTACAGGTTGAATAGTGAGGGCGCGAGTATGGAGCCCTGTGGCATACCTGAGCGTATAGGGTGGGGCGGGGATAGTTCCCCATCCACTTTAAAACGGAAAGTCCTATCAGTGAGATAATCGCGGATAATATGAATTAACCTATCGGGTACTCGAGATTTACATAATTTATGGATGAGCCCTCCGTGCCAGACCTTATCGAAGGCCTTGGCGACATCGAAGAAGACTGCAATTGTACGTTTCGGTTTACGTTTCGGATCGGCGTTAAATTTAGAGAAAATGTACTCCGTGAGGCGGAGCACTTGATCTGTACACGAGTGTTTGGCACGAAATCCAAACTGCTCAGGCGGTATTAAATTAAGATCTGAAATCGTGACCTGGAGTCGGTTCAGAAGGAGCCGCTCGTATAATTTACCTAATGTATCCAACAGGCTAATCGGGCGATAGCTATCGGGAAGCGTAGCTTTTTTGCCAGGTTTGTGTATGCCTATCACTACGGCCTTCTTCCAGGCGGCTGGAAAGTGGCCCTGAGACATGGCCGCATTGAAGATGCAGACCAATAAAGTTATGATGCGATCAGGAAGGAGTCTGAGTACTTCGTTCCTGATCCCATCGGGACCTGGGGACTTCCTAAGCTTTAGACGCTTGATGGCATCCGATACTTCATCAAAAGTGATAGGAGTTAGCGTATCAGCCGGCGGAGTCGCGAGCGCGCGTTCTACCGAAGTCTCGATCGATCCAATATGTATAGGGTCCAGTGTTTGCTGTGTTCGGTGAACATTGTTTCTCTAAACTCGCGGCGAGATACTCCGCCTTGTCTATACTATCGAACGCGGGAGGCAACCCGGGGCCTCTATCGAGAGGGGGCATCGGAATAGTCTCGTCAGACTTAAATGTTCGCGCGAGTTTCCAGTACGCCAGGTGGGATGGCCGGATGTCCTCCAGGAGCCTATCCCATCTGTCGGCCCGGATCTCAGAAATAAGTCCTAACCTTCTTTCGTAATAATCGAAACCGATCGCGATTCTCTACAGACGGATAAGTGTCGTGAGCTCGAGTCGCGGCGTTTTTTTCCGTGATTAACTTCCTTACGTCGTCTGGGAGTATAAAGCGGCGATCGTTTACCGCTTGTACCTCTTTCGAGGTCTCCCTGACAGCGGTCTGAAGATAGTCGACCAGGGAATCGATAGCCAGATCAGCGTCGGCTTTCGACACCAACACGTCTGGGATCCTGTCTAAACTTAGAGACGTCGGATTATCTTTGAAATAACGCGCGAGTTTCGCGTAATCGGCCACCCTGACCGACGGAGGGGTGGCATCCGAGCACGATCCTAATAGCAATATTACTGGGCGGTGATCTGAGTCAAGTTCGTGTACGACTTGTATGAGTCGTAACCGAAGCGTGATATTTTTTAAAAGAGCTACGTCTAACACTGTCGGACGACAGTTATCTTGATAGTGAGTGGGTTCCGGAGGGGCTATGACGTCAAAAGCTAGATCGTTGCCTAGTCTGTCCAGTATCTTCCCGTTGCAAGAAGTAGTTGGACTATTCCAGATGACGTTCCCGCTGTTGAGGTCCCCCGCTATAATGACGGAGTCTCCTAATTCGAACAACGCTTCTAAATCGGATTTTAATAACTCTTTATTCGGCGAGAGATACGCGGATACTATTATGACGGACGGATGTCCGGTCATCCCTAGTCTGCACACTGACACTTCCATATTGGATAGAGCGGGTGGATCTACTGGCAAACAATATAGAGAGCGTTTAAAATAGATTAGAGTGCCACCCCCGCGGGTGGTACGGTCATTTCGAATTATATCATAATTCGCGATTCGCGGGCTACGCATTTTCGGTTTTAATAACGTTTCCTGTACGAGAAAAATATCTATTTGTTTATCGCGCAAGAAGGCAGCTACTAGATCGCGCTGTGTTGAGAGATTCCTAGCATTAAAAAATGAAAGAGATAGACCGCGCGGTTTAACCCTATTCATTGCCGCGAACATTGTTAAACTGATTTGTTATAATGAGCACGGGCGAGTTCGTTCATTGTCCTAGCAAGAGCTGGGAAACGCGCGAACGCTCTGAGCATATTCTGACTTCTCTTCGTCACGAGAAGCTCGGCAAAAGGTAAGACGTCTATTACATCGTGCACGACCATTAACTGGCTAATCCAGTCAACGCCGTCGAAAGAAAAGGTGCTGAGGCGGTCGTATTGAATAGGCTTCGCCTGCGAATGCTGAGCCTGAGGTTTCGGAGCCTGGGGTTGAGGTTTGGGAGCCCAGGGGGCCAGAGGGGCCCGCACGGGTTGCGGTGCGTGCGGCACAGAGGGTGGTACGTGCGGGGTGGGCGCGGACGCTGCAAGGGTGCGGGAGGCACCCGACAGGCCGGGGGAGGCCTCCACGGACATGAGTGGCGGAGGCGGAGGGTGGGTGGCGTCAACAGGCGGTCTGGCCGCCTGTCTCGCTTGCCGAGGGCGTTGCGTGCGCGGGGCGCGGGGACAGCCGCGATAATTCGCGGGATGACCCGCGTTCCCGCACAGAACACAACTCGGAGGGTCTGCTGAGATCGGGGTACGCGAGCACTCCCTAGTGGAGTGATCCCCCAGACATTTTACACACCTGGGACGCAGGTGGCAGTTTCTAGCTGAGTGACCGTAACCCTGGCAGTTGTGACACTGCGAGGGCGCGTAAGACTTACGCGGGGGCTCTACGGATACGCCGGTGAGACTGCACACGGACGTGACGTTAAAAATGTCCTTGCCTTCCTTGGTGCGGTCAAGAATGACCAACATCAAGTTGAATTTGACCTTCGTATGCGGGTGGTACATGCGGTGTACCTCCTGGACGGGGAAATTTTTGTCCTTAAGGGACTCTAAAACCTCCTCGGTCGAGATCTCGACCGGGATGCGTCTGAGTACTACTCGGAGGAGACGCTCCTCCTCTAATGCATACGTAAAATATCCTATCTTGTGCCTACGGAGGAAATCGGTTAGTTTACGGTGATGATCGGTGCTGGTTACCTTCACTTGGATGCCTGCTTGGGTGTTGAGGGCGGACGTGTAATGTATGCCTAGTTTTTTGAGCTCGGTGGATATGAACATCCACCGCGATTTGTCTTGGATCGTGACTGGGGGTGGCGGGCGGGGCTTTTTAGCCGACGCTGTGGAACCCACAGCGTTGGGCTGGGTGACCGGAGTGGGCGTGGACGTGGATGGGGCGGGGATAGGGCTGGTTCTACCTGAGCGTGGCCTCACGCTTTGTAATGCAGCCGCATTAGGCGCCCGGGCGCCGTCTACCCTACTCTCTAAACAAGGGAATTTTTCCGCTGGGCTTCCGGAGCCCGAGTTTGAAGAGCGTGAACCGCGGCGGAAACGTTTATTATACGTAACGGTTTTGTAACCGTCATCGTCATCTTCAATCGCGGAAGGCGTGGGAATCGCGGGTGACTTGGAGGTCGCGGGCGGCACGGTGGATGCCGCTACGCCGAGCTCCATATCGGAGCCGGTCTCCGAGCTGGAGCTCGGTATGGGGGCTTCTAGCGGGCCCATATCGGTGTTATTTGATAATGACTGTATTGGAAGAGTTCGCGGTAGCCACGCGTGGCACATATTCAGCGTCATTCATGGACGGAAAACAATGTCGCGCAAGAATGGCGTTGACAGCGTTTACGTCAACGCCAATGGCTACTAAATCATCACGAAGTCCCGTGAAATTATTATTATGGGCCATTCCGTGGCCTGAGGGGAACGCGAACAAATCTCCCTGCCTTAAAGGCAGGGGGGCACGCCAAACGAAAAGCTACGAGACTATCCCGAGTCCGAATCAAAAGAGCTATTCAAAACTGAACAAAATAGGTGAAAATATAAATATATACGTAAGGCAGACAGGGGGAAAATAACATAAAACTATATAAGTAAACAAAAAGTAAATAAATATATAAAGAGACAAATGAAAAGTTAGAGAAATATATTATTAAATAGATAAATAAATGAGTAAACAAATAAATATATCAAGAAACAATTAAAGCAATAAATAAATAGAAAGGAAGGGTCTCACTCAGTTCTAGGAAACAGAACGCAGCTGTGGCACAGGTGTCCGTGCAGGTGCGATCGGAACAATGAGAACGAACACTCGCGAAGTAATAACTGACGTCACTAAATCACGCATATCGAAGAGAGCTGCAAAGCAGACAACCGCTCAGGTTGACTGCCCGATCGGAACTCCTCGAATGAGCGTGAATGTAAACATATTTCCAGGGTCAATTCATATTAGGCGTGTATGGTACGTGTATGGAGGAGTACAAAAGTTTAGTTTGGCCTAAGTGAGTTCAAACAGTTCACAGAGTTGTTTTCCTAATCTAAGCAACAAACTTTATTTTGCCCAAATTCTTACACTATAGTGGGTACAACATTATGTATTAATATGTCTCGTGATATATCATTAAGTACTTTGTTTGTTTTTGAATCTCTCTTAATTGCTCTAGTTTCTACTTATTATGTTTTATAGCTAATATGACGATCTTAGTGTTAATTATAAAACGGTGAAAAATGCAATTTCATTTTCAGAATCAACGTTAACAGAAGTAACGGATTTGGAAAAGAAAGAGATTATGTCTACACTCTCCTCTAAATCGCTAACTACATTCGACAAAGATATAACCAAAAAGACAACAGTTTCACCACCCACTGATGAGACGACAGAAACCAATATTTCTGACAACACTTCTGAAACTGAAACAACCGCATCTTCAGAAACCGACGAAACATCGGAGCTTACAACAGATACTGGAATCACGGGTATTTTAATACTTACTATATATATTAACCAGTTGTAAATGTTCATTGTACAATGCACATACCCAACTTAAATATACTCAACAATTCATTTGTCTGTATCTACACTAATAAACTATCAGAACTTGATGTTATCGCTGTATTTAACAAATAATACAAGTTTAATTGCTTGTATGCCCCGCGCATCTTAATTTTTGTGATGTGTTTTTGTCTGTAATGTATTTATTGGTTTTATACTAAATATAGCTTAATATTAATGCCAAAAGATAATATATGCATTTTTTGTTTTAGGTACAATGGTAACAAAAGAGTTGCTAACCACACCAGATAAAGATGCGACTAAAGAGTCGACAGTTTCACCTCCTACTGATGAATCGAGACGAGGCGATATTACAGATGAAACTTTAGAAACCGAATCAACTGAATCTGCTGAAACTGATGAAACGTCTTTGACAAGTTCGACTTCATCTCATGAAACAGACAACACATCTGATATTACAACAGAAACTGGAAGTAGTGTTACAGGTATGTGTTGTGAATATATAAATGACATCAAATGTATGATTACTGACACCGTATATGAGGCATATACTACAGTGTTGGTTACCATGGCAATAAAATAATATATGATTTTTAAGTCTCTGTTTTCATGTTTTATCTCTAGGTATCATAGAATCTCTTGTACACAAGTCATGCTAATTAACAAAGGTAATAAACATGGATTTAACCATATATAGGATTAGGCAAGATCAAGTCCAAAATCCAGATTTAATAGTTTGTTTCTTTTTTCTTATTATTAAAGTGGTGGTGTTGCGTCTTTTGTTCAGTATGGTTACAATGTTATGGCGATTCTTAATTGTTCTTATACAAATTTATGTGATTTTATTACGTATGTTCTATGTTCTTATCTCTTTTATAACGAAAATTAAAAGTTATACTCTCAGTGTACAAGGTATAAATAAAATTTTACTTATAGAGCCAACAAAGACGGAAGTAACTGATCTGAAAAAGGACGAAACTACACTTTCAACAGTCACTGAGTCTAGTAAAGAAACTTCAGAGACGGAGACAACTAAATCTTCAGAAATCGTTGAAACCTCTACAACAGAATTTCCGTCATCTATAAAAGTAACAAAATCTTCGATTACAACAGAGCTGAGCGAAAGTACATTAATAACAGATACGAAATCTTCTGAATCTGCGTCAAGTGAGAGTTCAACTATTTATAAAACAAATGCAACCGAATCTACAGAACTTACGGCAACAACGGCAACATTTGAATCAGAGACTACAACGACTCAAGTATCTACTAAAGAGGAATCTTCACCAACAGCATCTTCAAAACCTGAAGCATCCGAGTCTACGCTTTCTGAAGAAACTTCTGAAACAAGTTCAACACTACCATCAATTACAACACTAGTATCAGAAACCATGTCGAGCTCCACTGAACCTTTATTAGACAAAACGACAGAAGCAAAAACTGAAACTACAGAGCTAAGCTCAACAACAGAAATACCTACAACTGCAGCTACTTTAGAAATCACGAGTTCTTCTGAATCTTCATCAATGTCCGTCACAATCGAAGAAACGACAGAAGCTAAAGTTGAAAGTACAGAACTAAGCTCGTCAACAGAAGCGTCAACTGTGGCTGCTACTATACTGGAAACAAGTTCAAGATCAGCTGCAACGGAGGAAACAACAGAATCTGTATCTACTGCTTCGTTGTCAGTAGAACCAAAGTTCGGCACCACTGAAACTTTAACAGAAGAAACAACAGAATCAGCGTCTACTGTTTCACTATTAGCAGAAACTAAACCGAGTTCCACAGAATTGCTAACCGAAGAAACAACAGAAGGTGAAATTGAAAGTACAGAACTAGGTTCGACAACAGAAGCATCGACTGTAGCTGCTACTACATTGGAAACAAGTTCTAAATTAGCTATAACGGAGGAAACAACAGAATCTGTATCTACTGTTTCATTGTCAGTAGAACCAAAATTAGAAACCACTGAAACTTTAACAGAAGAAACAACGGAAGCTAAACTTATAAGTACAGAGTTGAGCTCAGCAACAGAAATATCTACTACTTCACCATTAGAAGAAACAACTGAACCTAGCACTACTGAGTTATCCACAGAATTTACGGAATCGACAACACCATTTACTGAAGGTATTGTTAATTCAACTTTATTCAGATCTCTATTAAAATAAACAATAAAATAACATATAAAATCATTCTATTTAGAATACATTTTATGCAGACAGAAGAATACTAATATATAGTATATGTTGAAAAAGCGATGCCCATCAAAAATAGTGATTGTTAATTTTATATTACTTTTGATAATTTAACTAAAAGGTAGCCTAAACATCCAATTTAGCAATATACTATATGTTAATGCCAATAGTACGAGACAAATTAATGATTACCAAATATTTTTTTATTCAAATTTCACTACAGAAACATCTACATCTGCGTCATCAGTTTCGAGTGAAGGGACCTCAGCAACGGCTATAAGTACATCGAAGATTGAAACTGAAACCACCGAAGGCACTACATCATCGACCCAATCAGTAGAGACGAGCGAAACCACTGCAGGTAAATTCTTTTTGTGTTTTTGTTTTTTATCTAACCTTTAATTATTTTAACTCACTACATATTATAGCCAAAGTCCTCTGTCACGTCTGGATATCTGGTGGCGATAAACTACTGAACGGATTTTTATGCGGTTTTCATCAGTAGGTAAAGTGATTCAGGAGGAAGGTTTCGCTATATAATTTGTCAAGGTTTTTTTTTATAAAGTGGGTTATACATCTTAAATAGGTAATTTAAAATATTGATCATATCAATTTGACAATTTATCAAGATTAGTTTTAACATAGCATATACTTGTAGCTTTAAATTTTAAATATTGTTAGCGGAATGACAAATAAGATTGTTTTATCAAATGTCC
This sequence comes from Antheraea mylitta, assembly GCA_014332785.1. Taxonomy (NCBI): domain Eukaryota; kingdom Metazoa; phylum Arthropoda; class Insecta; order Lepidoptera; family Saturniidae; genus Antheraea; species Antheraea mylitta. The sequence continues at coordinate 7,504,990 of JACEII010000006.1, forward strand.
GTTTAAATAATTATAATTAAATAAAGGTGTAATATGCATTAAATGCAGTTATTAACATAGTTCCTGTTTGCGTTACAGGAACATTAGGTAAAGGATCTTCAGAGAAAACAACAGAAATCTCTACAACAGAAGGGACTACAGTTTCAGCTGGCTCAAGTATTACTTCTTTTATTATTGTATTACTGACAGTAATCTTTACAATGAAAGTTGTAATGGGTCACCAATGTACAAATGTGGTCATATAAACTTTTTACGTGAAGGTTTAGAAATTCTGATCTGATTTTTTGTGTGACAAAAAATGGTGTAGGTAAACACTGTGTCGTAGGTTCTTGTCCAATCATGAAAGTTAAGCAACGTCAAGCGCCGGCAGTACTTGGATAGGTGACCACCAAGGAACACTGCGTGGCGTTAGCATTTTATTTCATTTTTTTAAATAAAATGTTCCCTCTAACACAAACGTTTCCCTTCTATCCTGTGTCTCTACAAAAGATCCTCTTTTTTGTTGTGTTATTCAGGGCAAACTGTTGTATAAGTATCTACCATATTTACATTTTGACTTACTCATACAATTTATAACATCTTTTGTTAATAATGGCATGTGATATTTTTCCAAAGCGACCATAATGTGCTCAGTACTAAAAATATTAGTATTTATTTTAACCGTTTAGAATCTTTAATCGACCTTTATCAATAACATTTTGAATTCAGCTCCAAGCAGCTTCGAAGTAACTTGATTGCTAGATCTGTATATACGCGTAATAGTCGTAGTAATAAAATGTAGTATATTTAAAATGTAGTAATAAGTACTAATAAAAATTGTTCACAGCTATAAGGGATTGGACAACTACATTCAGACAGGCCCCAACGAGGCCTATATGCAAGAAAAAAAGAAAATTACGATGCTCAAAGACCAAATTTGGGTGCTGTCCAGACAGAAAAACAGCTGCCGCTGGACCATTTGATGAAGGTATGATATTATCTTTTGCCGAAGATCAATAATGGGATAAATAGTAACAAGTATACATTTTGACAATGCAATATATCAGTATGTTTTAATTTCTCCGCTCTTAGAAAAAAAAAGAATGCATGAAATTCACTTGTAAAAATAAAATTACCTAGAGTGCTTTATACGTGGTGCTTGTCAAAACAGAAAGAGCATGTATTTGAAGTGAAGTTTGTGATAATGCAGTGGCGAGAGTAGACATTGTGTCGGTTGTGGTGGGAGTAGAGTCTCGCGTGTTGGAGAACAGTAAAACTTACTCTTCTCCTTTCTCTTTAAAGGTTTCTCTTCTACAGCTTTTAATTGCTGGTATGTCATATTTACTATATGCAGGACAGATATAACTCTTAAACTTTGCTTAGGTTGTCCGAAACCAAAGACCTGCAAGGAGGCCCACTTCGGTTGTTGCCCAGACGAAATATCACCAGCGCTCGGGCCTAAATATGAAGGTTGTCCGATTATGCCTTGTGCTGAAACTCTGTTCGGCTGCTGTTTGTCCGATAACAGAACTGCAGCGGAGGGTAACGATCAGGAAGGTTGCCCACCAACACCGCCTGCGTGCAAGTCTTCTAAGTAAGTTTTTTTTAAATTATATTTTTGACAGCAAATCTTTTAGATTATTGCTACCACTATCGAGCAATAATATTACAAGTGTCTTATGATAATCTCAGTGTTCTAACAAGATGGCTCGCCTGCTACAACTTTCCATGGAGTTTTTTTGTGGCATCTCAGAATACATGCTCTTTTTCTATCTCATCGCAGAAGAATAACACTGAGAAGATGCGTAAATAAAATATAAGACAAAGTAGTTAAAACTTAATAATATTTTCAGTAGCCTATATATGAGTACTTTATAAGTGTTTCTTTTTGTTATGTCATTCCTAGATACGGCTGTTGTGAGGATGGCACAACAGAAGCGACTGGTCCCGAGAACTTGGGCTGTCCTGAATATTCAACCACACGTAAGTTTTAATTCCAATGAGGTATACACAAACCATTTTCTTCGTGCTAGGCAGCAGTATTGCTGTCATACATAAGAGGT
>JACEII010000006.1:7507041-7551767 GCA_014332785.1 Antheraea mylitta
AATATATCGTATATTAAATGTTGGTAAAAGTTATCTTATCATATGAAGTATTATTAACACTTATTAAATTAAATTCGATTACGCGAAAAACAACACCAAATTTAAGTTTATGTATATTTTGACTGCGATCACAGTAAAATGCAATGAGTAAAGACTGTGATTTAGCTCTTGATTTATAGAATCATCTTTCATAAGTCATCATTACATAGTATAAAACAAAGTTCCCTACCGCGTCTGTCTATCTGTCTATTCGCGATAAACTCAAAAACTACTAAACGGGTTTTGCATGCGGTTCTCACCAGTAGATAGAATGATTAGTGAGGAAGGTTTAAGGTCAATGTCACGGTGGGAGAACGTCCGCAGTGTCCGCTAGTCTATACTATTATTATAAAGAGGTAAAGTTTGTGAGTTTGTGACGTTATGTCGTTGTAGGGGATAATCTCGGAAACTACTGGTTCGATTTAAAAAAAAAATCATTTAATATTATATAGTTCATTTATCAAGAATGGTTATAAACTATATATCATCACGTTAGGGCTAATAGGAGCGGAGCACAGTTGAAAAATGTTTCAAAATCGGGGTATTTTCCTTTTGTGAGCTTCTGCTGCGTATTAGCGTTGTCTCAGAGTAACTATTATTACGCGGACGAAGTCGCGGGCAGGGGCTAGTTGTAAATAAAATATTCATTGTATTTATTAATTGTTATAATATTTTTATTAACAGCTGCCTGTAGTTTATCTACTGACAGAGGATCATGCCGAAACTATTCTGTAAATTGGTACTATGATCTGGAGTATGGTGGCTGTTCACGTTTCTGGTACGGTGGTTGCGAAGGAAATGGCAACAGGTTCACCACTAAGGAAGAGTGTGAAGATGTGTGTGTCCAGCCTTCACCTCAAGGTATTTTATCATCCTATTAATGTCCATAAGAACTGAAGTAAATAGCAAGATGGTTTGGGTACCAGGCGGCCTAACCAAGTTCCTTATCGACAATCACTAACGTAAATAGAAAACGGAAAAATTTATGGAGATGACATATCGTGATTTTATAATAAAATCACGTGATATAGCGTTCAGATATGTCATTTCCGTACATTTTTCCGTTTTCTATTTGCATTACTGATTGTCGATAAACAACTTGGTTAGGCTCGCAGTCTCTTCAAAGGTGTGGGTACGTATCACAGCGCTGCCACCATGAAGTAAACGGCAAGATGGTTATTCTTAAACCAACTTTATTTACGTATACTCTAACATACAAGTGGTATATAATATACATATAACTACCACAAGAACCACGTTAAGAATACAGAAAAAGTATAGAATGACTGTAAAGAAATAATTTAAATTGAGATCTTTTAATAAGTGTGGATAGTCTTAAAAAAAAAGAAAAAAAGGAACGTTTTACAAGATACTAGACTTAAAAGAAGTATACTTATTTGACTTGTAAATATAGAAGATTTAAAACTCTTGTTACCAGGTTAAGAATAAAATATATTAACATATAATTTGATGAATTATAATATTAATAAATAAAACTATTATTACATTTAACTTTAAGAGGAGAAGACGCAAATTATATTTCAAACACTCTTTGTATTTCTTCAAGAGTGATTATGTATTTTATTTCCTTTTGAATATAAATGAAATTAAGAAAAGTTAAAATGGTAAATCGTTTACTATCCTTTTAAACTCTACATAATTTTAGATAAGAAATATAATTAATTTCATAATTCTTTTTGCAGACATATGCAAACTACCTAAAGTAAAGGGCGCTTGTACCGGATACAACGTTCGTTGGTACTATGACAATGAAAGAGAACAATGTAGCCAGTTCGTATTCGGCGGTTGTTTGGGCAACGCAAACAATTTCGACTCTCGTGAACTGTGTCAAGCGCAGTGCGAACCAACTAGAACTGCTGGTGAGTTGAATTTTAAAGGTCTAAATTTTTCCCAACTATATAAATGGAGTCGTTGACAATGTTCTACGTTTGAAAAACATCAGATGTATTACATTGTAGTCGTAGTCATAGAGTTGTAGCAATCTTTTTTTTTCTCGAACTGACTACGCTATTGGCCTTGCAAGGCCTTTACAGCTTCACCGAACTACAATCGTAGCAATCAAAAAAGTGTAATGTATAATGATCTTAAATAGGATAAATGATATACACAAATTCAGCAAAGTGACCTGTTAAGCAAAGCAGCGGGTAATATTGAGAAATGTCTATAACCGTAGTCCCCAAGGTGATCCAGGGGTCCACGGGAGACTCCACGGATATCTACGTTCGCATTACCAAAAAATGGGGGTTAATAATTCGTAAGCGGGGTGAACGAAAATTTATCTGCTTTCTATAGTGAATAACAAAGCTGGTGGCTTAACTTCACTTATCAATGGAGGCAGATAATATTTTAAGAAGCTCGGCGAATGTTACTTGTAAAAACTTGAAACTCGTAATGCAAATTTCCATAGTTAGATCTAATCTTCACATTTTTTGTCGAGCTTTGGTAATATGGTAGAAATGTTGCTGCAGGAGTTCTACCGGAACCATCTAAATTTTCAAAGCGGTCTTTAAGACAATAAGTCTGGGAACCTTTGGTCTATGACTACCAAGACAGTAATGGATGTGGATTTTATATTATAACCCACACTTGTTCTATCTGAAATATAATATAAACCATATGCGCCGTGGTTGCAGTACAACCAAGTGTGGGCTTCTCAACGCACAATAAGAAAAACACTAAAGACCTGACGAACTCTTAAAAAAAAACAAAACAAAAAAATACTTCATTCAATATAGGGTCTGAGTTTTTTTTATAGTAGCGCGGCAAAGTGACTGCACTATGCCTGATGGTAAGCACAGTGCAATCCAAAAACAACGGCGACTGCCGAGAGATACGTCATCCTTCATTGGTCGCCGCTGTCATGCTAGCCTGCGTAAATGCCTCTTCAGGTTACGCTTGAAGAACCCCATATTATAGGAAGAAGGGAACACACTAGCCAGGAGATTGTTCCACAGCTTCACGGTACGACAAAGATAGGATGTTGCAAACTTTTTAGTTCGTGCCCAGATAGGGTTTACCGTAAAACTGTGGCTCCGTAGACAAGCGCGCGTGATTCGGTTCTGAAAAGGAAAGGAAGGGATTACATTGAACAACTCTGCAGAACACTCGCCATGATACATACCGTAGAACACGCTCAGTGAGGCAATATTAGTAGACGTTTAAGAATGTGAAAGCTTCCACCGATTTGGATAAACAACCCAGTGATCATGAAGAACCGCCAAGAAACTTCTTCTGCTTTTTTTCATATGAAATATTTTTACAAACATATATCATTACATTCGTTTTTGTGACTGCACAGAGAGAGGTGTCATTTCCAGACGTCACCATCGTTCACATGTTGATCCACTCTATAATAACCTGTGGATATTAAAACTTGCCTGACATAATGCTCGAAGTCACTATCCGGTATACCTGTAATATGCTTTGGGACTTTGTTATAGAACCTAATACTATTACGTAAATTGATCATTGATAAGTCCATATATTATTAAGTGGTTGATAAACAGCCAGAATTGTAATTAAATATATAACTTTCTTAGATCAATGTAGCCTACCAATCGACCGAGGCTCTTGTTCTGGAAACTTCGGTCGCTGGGGCTTCAATGCGGAGACACGTCGCTGTGAGCAATTCATCTGGGGCGGTTGCGAGGGTAATTCTAACAGGTTCGGATCGGAAGCTGCCTGCGTGTTGCGTTGTGACCCACCGGGTGTTCCTAAAGGTAAGTAAAGTAACTACTGTAATAACGTTTGTTATGATTCACGCATAACTGTGTATACAAGTTTGAGATTTAGAACATTGTTTCCTAGAAAATCGTTTCCTGTAGCTTATTATAATTTCTTCGCATGCAAAGTTCTTGGAGTTTGGTTTTGGTAATTAACATTAGAAACTTTATATAGTTACTAATCAATTTTGTAGTTTTGGTGTTTAATATTGTTCTTAATTTCTTCCTAGTTACCTAATAACTTTTCATTCTCAATTGACTGAACATAAAGTAATTTTGTAATATCTTGAATTTAAACGAAGTTTTTCATAATAAACACAAATATACCGCTCATTTGCATCAATTTTTTTTTTCTCGAACTGACTATGCTATTAGCATAGCAAGGTGTTAACAGCTACACCGGACTACCATTTGCATCAAGGTTTGACACAAGCCAAAGGGATCAGTTTTAAGTTTGATTACCTAATTTAAATATTTTACTTACGGTCAATGACCTTCTCTATACACTATATACTATACACGTGGCGCTGCCTGCCGCCGTCTTTATAGTGGGGTGGTGAGGGCCATGGCCGCCTACGGGGCGCCGGTGTGGGCGGACTCCCTCAGCGCCACGAACGTTCGCGTCCTGCGCAAAGCGCAGCGCACAGTGGCGTTGAGGGAGATCCGCGGATATCGTACGGTGTTCTCGGCGGCGGCCATGGTGCTCGCGGGCTCTCTACCCTGGGAGCTGGAGGCGGAAACTCTTGCCGCCGTGTACAATTACGCGGCGGCAGGAAAATCCCGAGGTAGACCTCCGGCGCCCAGGGAGATCGCTGCGCTGCGGGCAATAGCCCGCAGCCAGCAAATAGAGAGGTGGGGCCGAAACCTGGCGGACGAGCGTTACGGAAGATTTACCATAGACGCCGTCCGCCCGGTCCTGTCGGCCTGGGTGAGTAGGGGCTGGGGCTCCCTGACGTACCGTCTGGTGCAGGTGCTGACCGGGCACGGATGCTTCGGTTGGTACTTGCACCGGATAGCGCGTAGGGAGCCCACCGCCGCATGCCACGAGTGCGGCGCTGAGACGGACACCGCGCAGCACACCCTCTCGGAGTGCGCCGCGTGGGGCGATCAGCGCCGCGCCCTGGTTGCGGCGGTGGGGGACGATCTCTCGCTGGCGGGCGTGGTTTCGGCCATGCTCGGCAGCGAGGACGTCTGGGCTGCTGTAGCCTCCTTCTGCGAGACCGTCATCTCACAGAAGGAGGCGGCGGAGAGGGCCCGGGAGGCCGATCCCAGAAGTGGTCGTCTCCGCCAAAGAAGGGCAGCGGGAGGGGCGAGGCGTAATGCCCGACCCTCCCAAAACCGTCGCCAAACCTGAGGGGATGGGGCGGGGCCCCCATCTCCTCGTTGCACTGGTGAGGCTGACGAGGGGAGGCTGCTGGTCGTGTACCCAGTAGCCTCTCTATAGTAGGGCGAAGCCTGGCGTTCATTCGCCAGGTTGCTGCAGGGGCAGTTTCAGGTCAGTGAGCATGCTCGATCCCTGGCTGCCCCTACCATGCGGCGGACGGTACACCGTGGGGTTTTAGTCCGTGCGAATCGGACATCACCTACCCTCTTCCCCGGGAGGGTAGCGTATCCGTTAGGGATTTCCCCACGTTAATTGATTTTAAAATACGAAATTGAAACTTAGCATTTTTATTAACTCATATTAAAAATGTCTCATTCTGCTAATATTATATTTTGAGTCCAATAGTTTTCACTGTGAATAAGTTAAAATCTTCATAATGTAAGTCGATTCAATTTAAAACTCCTCATCTTTGAGAAACGTCGTCACTAATGAGCGATATATAAAAGGTAGTATCTCATAGATAATACTTAAAATCGCAGTCAATAGAGAATAGTAGTCTAACAATTAGTTGCTCGCACAGCACAATGCACGCAGCTACAGGATGTTGGCAACTGCACCGATAAAGAAGCAGCGTGGTCGTTCAGTCAGAGCGAGAATCGTTGCGTACCTTTCTACTACACTGGCTGTGGAGGCAACGATAACAGATTTAACACTGAACAGAACTGTATTGCGGCTTGCCCAAGTTCTTATAGTAAGTTGACCAAAGTATACGCACCAGAGCAAAATTATCAATATGAATATTCTAGATTAAATAAACACAAAATATTTCACCAACCTAGACTACAGCTTGTATTTTTAGTAATCATTTGTATAGTATCGAATGGTTTAAGAGCTATATTATCACAAACAGCCCAACATGTTTAAGTCATGTTTAAAAAGAATACAAAGAAATAAGTCTAAAGGCACTATTTATGTAAGTAATAATGTTTTATGTATTTCTTGCGTTATACATGAAATTGGGCAGATCGTTGATGAGATTTTATACTATATTAAAGTGTCCGTCTTTAAGTAAGTTATCTATTTCACTTATGGTGTAAATAGTAGAATAAATGTTTGGTATTTTGAGCATGTCTTACCTGATTTCCTTTTATCTTTCATTTCAATTAAAGAAGAACTATCAAGTATAACATCTATTGCATGCATTATATTCTATAATAAATTAATATCAATAATAACTTTATTTTCTTTTCCTGGTGATGGTATGTAATAATTCTAACCTCTGGTATTGTGGTACTACTCGATTAGAAGGAAATTGAAACTTCGTAATACATACTGTATGATATAAGAAAAGGACAGTCGAATTTATAATGACTTAATTTACAGTAAAGATTGTGAATATGTTCGTGAAAGCAACTTCTGGAACTATTGATTCAATTCTGAAAATTATTTCATTAAAAGGAAATGAAAATCAAGTTGATTATATTCTAATTCTTTTGGAAATTTGCCAAACAGTAACGTAATATATTTTATTTGAAAACTACTTAACCATTATTATCTAAAATTTATTGTCCTTATAACCTAAAACCCAAGGAAGATTCAATATTGTACACCATTAAGTTCTTGTATAGGGAATAAGCGATATTGATAAAATTATTTAACGCAAACGAAGCCAAGAATGACAAAGATATTAATATGTCGTAATTTTCAGTACCTGACGTATGCACATTACCAGCTGAAACTGGTGACTGTGCCAACTATAGGGAGCGGTGGTTCTTCGATACATCCGAACAGAGGTCAGTATAAAATTTCTGTACGTGAAGGTCTTATATAAAGGATATGTTTAGGAATTTTGTATCTTATCTCTGCATCTTCCTATGTATACTTTATAATTTGAGATTTAGTTAAATATCTTACTAAAAAAATTACAAACCGGCGATCCCATATTTCAGGTTTAATACTAGTAGTTATTTTTAGGCAATAACAGTGTTAGGTACAACAACTAAGTTCCAAAGTACATTATTTATTGCCAGATAGTAGGGCTACAGACATTAGACGCGTTGAACAATTTATACCGTTAAATGAATTCAAATCAGAGTTACATGTTGCAATTTTAATTACTTTGGTCGATAAGGCTATCCATGATTTAATGTGCGATTTGTGTGTCCCGGATCACCCTGACAGCAAACAATTGAGTGATTTTTTTAAGATAGTCATCGGTACAACTTTTTGTTTACCTATGTAACATATATAAGGATAACACAATTTTGATTACTTGTGAATAAATCTTACAATACCAAAAAAAGCCATGTAAAAAAGAAAATGAATGATATTTATGAAATAATAAATGTTAACTAATCTATGAAAACCATATTTTAACTTTACCGCAGTTACTGTACAAATTTGTGGCTGGATACAGTTACTTCTAAATAATTATATATTTATAGATGTCGTCAGTTCTATTATGGTGGTTGCGGTGGAAACAGCAATAACTTTGCCAGTCAAATGGAATGCGAAAATCGATGCAACGATTTCGCGGGTACTACAACTGTTCATCCGTCTGAACCTAGAACTCACGGAGCAGGTAACATATCTAGATCTAGATTACCAAAGGCCAGTCTTCTTTGGTAACGATTACCCGCCGGGTAATTTAAAGAAAAGACTGAAATAATAACATCATTAATATTAGGATCCAAATCCTTGTGCCCTATAGTTCTTTAGTAACGTCGTATACAATAACCAACCATAAAACTAAAAATAACCATAAAACTACTAGGTCTGAAGCATTTGCATTCATCCAATTTACTTGCACAAAACATTGTCGATTTTTTTTTTCGAACTGACTACGCTATTGACCTAGCAGGGTCTTAACAGCTTCACCAAACTACTGAGGCGAGCGCTTAAGGCACTCAGCCGATTTTATTTGGGTAACTAGCTCAAGGGTGCACGGCACACCTCGGCTTGGCTGTTGCCTGTTACATGCAAACTCGCGACCTATCTTAGCTAACTATTCATATATGTTTGAGTTGTTGAGACGCATATGTGTACCAAACATACACGCCTCAACAACCCCTCCATATATTTTTTATCGGAAAATTAAGAGTTTTTCAGTTCGATAAGGGGAAAAAAAAGTAAACCGTTCCACTTTCATGTGTAAGCGTGTAGACGTACACGTGTGTGGGGGTGATCGTGTAGTGTTGTAGCGATGATGTATATTTGTGTGTCACCGTATCGCGCAAGCAACGCACTCAAGGGCTCCCTACCGAGGGATCGAACCTAAGCTTGAGCCGCTGCCATGGGAGGCCTAATCGGGTGAGAGGTCTAATCGGGTACTTTTTACTTAAAGCGCTTACAGTCCAACGAATTGTTATTAATTGGTCATAGATGATATGTAGTTATTTGGTACCTTTCTATCTTATAATTAAATTTCGAATTCTGTAACAGAAAACATATCGGCCAACTGTTTATTGGAAAAGGATCCTGGACCTTGCACGCAAATGTCGACGCGGTGGGCATACGATTATACCATTGGTAAATGCACTAACTTCCAGTACGGTGGCTGTGGCGGCAACGTCAATAATTTCCCAAGCGAAGAGACCTGCAAATACTATTGCAAACCCGTCCAAGGTTTGTCTTACAAGTCAATAGAAACTACAGTATTTTTATGTCATTCAATACATTCAGACGTTTCTTTAAATCTACCTATTATTGTACTTAGTTATAGGAGAAATAAAACATCGCAACGCACACGATCATAGCTGTTTTTAATCACCTATCACTTGCGAACTATGAATCAGTAATATATATATATTACTACTACTACTACTACTACTAATATTACTACTATATATTTCTTGTACTTAGATTTTTTTTTTCAAGTTTTCTAGTATATTACTTTACTAGTATACTATCCTCTCCCCACGACTTCGTTCGCGTGGAATAGATACACTAATACTATCACGCAGCATTTTTGAAAAGGAAAAGCCATCCCGATTTTGAAACAATTTTCATCTGTGCTCCGCTCCTATTGGTCTTAGCATGATGATATATAACCATTCTCGATGAATGAGCTATATAACACTGAAATAATTATTCAAATCGGACCGATAGTTCCTGAGATTGGCCCTCTACAACGTCACAACGTCACAAACTCACAAACTTTACCTCTTTATTATATTAGTATAGTTTTTCTAGTAGATTACTACCATTGTCGAGTAGGTAATGATGTTACAAGGTTCTTACGATCTTTTGTATGAATTAACAAGATTGTTGTCGTCTTATTAGGAGAGTTTCTATGGCAAGTCAAAAGTCCTACTCCATGGTATTAACTCCCAGTCATTTCACTCGTGCGCACTAACCAGACTATATTACGTAAAATACCACCAATATCATAAAATATTCAGCCAAATAATATAAGATTATGAATAGAATATAAAATCCACTACATAACATTCAAAGATCCCGCCAGAAACTTCAAATAATAATTTATTCTCCAGATATCTGTCAACTACCAATGCTATCAGGACCGTGTGATGATTCTATAATGAGGTGGTTCTATGACGCAACTACAGATGCGTGCAACCAATTTACCTACGGAGGTTGTCAAGGAAATGATAACCGGTAAGTTGATATGTTGAAGACATTATGTCCTAAATATCTTATGGTAATTGATATTAAATAAATGCTGTTTAGAAATAAGTACATATAAATAAAAGCTTTTAGCAAAATACCGATTGATTTTAAATCAATACAAAATAATTTACAAACGATCAGGAACTTTACTTGTTTCTTTGGCAGTAAATACTATCACAGGATCTCTTTTAATAACTATATTTAGTAATAATATATGATCTATTATGTTATCATATTTAAATATAATTTTAATTTTTACCCAAATTATTTTATTAATCTTAGAATCTGTTGCAGTTATTCAATTTTATGTTATTGGAATTTTCAGAACATTTTATTCTGTTAAATAATTAACTCGGAATTGCTGAATACATTTTCCATAGTAAAGATTGAGGATGGATTATAATAATTATGTATTTTAACATTTCGAAAAGGTTTGAGACTCGTGACGACTGCGAGAGACGTTGTAGGACTGGACCACCTGTAGAAGCGCAGACGACGACAACAATAACATCAACAACAACCACAACCACTTCAACTCCTAGCACAACCATCGCCATTAACATAGTAAGATATATTGATCAATTTGAAATACATGGGAAATATATTTTTTAAAATGACTATAAACATTATCAAGATAAACTCTCACATGCATCTCCTATTTCAATATTGATCAATTTGTAATACATGGGAAATATATTTTTTTAAATGACTACAAACATTATCAAGATAAACTCTCACGTGCATCTCCTATTTCAAATCGATACTTGCTCGTAATAATCGTCTATATGTTTTTTTTTTATTTTCATCAGATTTCATAGCGAATTAATTATTACATAAATTTAAACGTGTAATCCAAGCGGACTTAAAAAATGCAATGTCGTATTATTCACTACAAATTAATGTGATTTTTGGTCTAATTATCATCAAATTTGACAAGGCAACGTCCCATTTTTCGCTACAAATGATAGGAATTCTTGTTCTTATGATTTTATCTATTTCATAATTAAACTTAAAAGGCAACGTCGCATCGTTCTCTATATGAATGCAATTATTATTCTTCTTGGCTTCAACTATTTCATTATTAAACCCAAAGGCAACCTTACATTATTCGCTACAATGGAATGCAATACTTGTTCTTCTTAGGTTCATCACTTTAATCGTTAAAATTAAAGGCAACGTCACATTGTTCGCTACAAATGAATGCGATTATTGTTCTCATTGCCTTCATCGATTTCACAGTTAAACTTGAACAGCAACGTCGCAAGTTCATTACGAATGAATGTAATTCTAGTTCTTCTTGGCTTCATCTATTCAATCATTAAACTTAAAGGCAACGTCACATTGTTCGCTACAAATGAATGCGATTATTGTTCTCATTGCCTTCATCGATTTCATAATTAAACTTGAAAAGGCAAGGTCGCCGTGTTCGCTACAAAGAAATGCAATTATTGTTCTCCTTGCCTTCATCCATTTCATAATTAAAATTAAAAAGCAACTTCGCATTGTTCACTGCTAATGAATGTAATACTTGTTATTCTTGGCTTCATATATTTCATCATTAAACTTAAAATACAACGTTCCATAGTTCGTTTTAAATGAACGCAATTCTTGTTCTTTTTAGTTTCATACGTTTCACCACTAAACTTATAAAACAATGGCTTCATCTATAACATTGAACTTTTTAATAAATTCAAATTTAAATATCTAGTGTCATTAAAAATATACATTTCACAATAATAGTAAATAGAATGTATATTCAGTATTAGTGTAACTATACATCTCTTTTTTAATCACACATACCTAATTTTTAGGATAATCGAATAAATGAAGTAATCCCTGAAGCTTGTACAATATCATCGGAACTCGAGAAATGTACTGCGGCAGGCACGGTTTGGTACTTTGACAGTGAACACCGTGACTGTGTCGCACATGATAACAAAGACTCTGGAAACGTGTGCAGGCATACTGGAACATTCTCTTCAGAGGAAGCCTGCCAGCGGTCATGTGGAGCGTTTAGAAATATAAGTACGTGATTTGATTAAAATGATCCCTGGTTTTAGGCATCAGATTAATATTTCATATTTTTAACTAGTTATATATACATATTATATATATATAAAAAACTTTGTATCCCTTTTTAAGTGAATTACGTGAATGAATGAACTTGAAATTTGGCATAGTTAAAGTTTATATGGCGGAAAAGTGCAGAAAGCTATTTATTTGAAATAAAATACATTAGAATTACATTAAATTAATTAAAATATGCATCACTCACACTACGGCTTGAATTTTACACAGCATATTTAAATGTGTATTTAAATAAAAAAGACATTTTGACAGACGTCAATAACGGACTTCAAAAAAGGTTGCGAAGGAGGTTGCTATGCTCGACTGTATCTATTTTTTTACTCTTACGTTCCAATACCCTTTTTCATCCTATATTCGACAATGATATTATAACATATAACTATTACTGTAATATTTATAACACGACTTGAACTATGGTCGAACGTCGACCACTGGGCGCCCACTAGTATGTATTTAATGTGTAAGCTGCCTTAAGTAAATACAAAACTAAAATTCTTCTAGTACAAGCCCTATTGAACGCAATCTACTTAATTACACCAATAAAATGACTTCAAAGTGTCCAATTTGACTCTCACAACTTACAAATGGATAGTATTAAGACATTTTGTCCTTTCAGACGTGTGTCGCTACTCATTAGATCCTGGACCATGTCAGAACTTCGTTCCCAAATACTATTTCAACCAGACGTCGAGCAACTGCCACGAGTTTGCATACGGAGGTTGTCACGGTGGCCCCAACAGGTTCTCATCCTATGACGAGTGTTTGCAAACTTGTAGACCAGAAATGGGTAAGTACAGATTACGTTCTAATAAATCGCAATGATTTTAGATCCGAATATAAGCGGGTAAAACTTAACCCTTAAAAGGTATGTGTTTATATCTGAATTCATTTTAATGTATTGTTTTTTTTTTTAATAAATTAAAATTAGAAATCTACAAGAGATCCGATATAAGTTCAAATTTTCATAAATAAATAGTAATTAAAGAAATCCCATTTTCAGACTGGGCTTACAAGTCGAGGAATGGAGAAAAGCTTGAGATAAAAAAATAAATAAAAAATAAAAGGGTACAGTAATTTTAATAAACTCAATATAAAATTGTTAACTAAAAAAAATTGTATTACAAAAAAATTCGAAGTATCTTTAAATTATTTATTTCCATAACGGCATTGTAAAAACAAAAAAAAAACAAATATGCATAATTAAAAAAAGGTATGTCCAAGAAACTAAAAAAAAAACTATTGAATGAGTAATATAAAAATGTCAAAATTAACCAGGAGAACTAATTTGAGGGGAAGTAAAACGTCACAAAATTGAAGGAATAAAAAAAAATTCAAACCGTCCTATCTGGCGCGAAATGCCACATAAATTTCCTATTACAATTTAATAGGGGGTGAATTTTTGAAATAAAGGTTTAATGCTAATGAAATTAAGATAGAACCAACCCACTTAGAATATGTTTTTTCCAATAAAAAAAAAAAAAAAAAATTACGAATCTCTTTATAAACCACGAAATCCTGTGGTATTGTCAAACGTTGAAAAGATTCAACCAAGCTTAGAATCTCCTCCTTGTATATCGCATTAAATGGGATTTTCGATTGTTTTAAAATCGAATAGTATCAACTAAGTTGTCTTGTAAAGGTACAACCAATAATACTAATGATTTTCCCGATCTTTAATCAGCCTTTTGTTTCATAATCTTTTAATTACCAGACCCGTGCAAGCAAAGTCCGGAGCCTGGCAACTGTCTGGAACGTTTCGAATTCTGGTACTACGACTACTATAGAGATAGTTGTTCGAGGTTTACTTACACAGGATGCGGTGGCAACGACAACAGGTAATCCCTATAACTTGAGTTTACTTGGAAAAATGAATAGAAATAAGTTACATAAAAATGGGTTAAAATTGTCTTATGTTTTGGTCAGTTTTATATTGGAGTAATAATCTTACTATTATTCATTTGTAATTTAAAGTTTATTTTTAATAATTCTTAATTAAAATATCCCCATATAATTTATTTACCTTTCGCATAGACATATAAAAACCCAAGACGCACAGTCTCGAATAATATTAGCGGTCATAACCGTCCGCAAAAACTCCCCAATATACTCCAATACATAATCACTTCTAACAGATTCGACACGCGTGAGGATTGTGAAGGTCGCTGTCGTCAGAGGCCGGCGGCTGTCACCACGACATCCACAACCGTTGAGGTTGCTCGTACCACCACCACGACTACGACAGCGGCCCCAACATATACAGTAGAAGTAAATATTTGATTCGAACACTACATTTGATTGAGAAAACACCTATTTTTATTTTATAGGCTTTTTGTCTTCTTGGTACACGTTTTATTTAAAAGTTTCCTTTGAAGTACAGCACATTTTGTTAATGAGCTGCAATTTCAAAAGGACTACATTGCTAAGTTATATCATATTATGTTGTTCCTTCTGATAGAAGAGTTAGCAGTTCTTCGGTGTCAGTATATGCCAGTTTCGAGGGTTAATGCATTATGGGAGAAATATGTATAGAAATTGTAGAGGCTCACTCACTCTGTATTTATCTTTGTTTTAGAGTTTTAAATCCAAAAAGAACATACAAACATCATCGTAACATAAACTTTATATGTAATTTACGAATAGATTTAACATTTACTAATTTACTTCTATCATTTATTATTATTTATTTATCATTTACTTCTTTCTACAACAAGATCTTGACACTATATCCCGTTGGTGTATTGATAACATTATGTACCTTAACGTTGACAAATGTTTTGTTATTTCGTTTACCAATAAGAGATATAAAATTTCCTATCCTTATTGACAATCAATTACTAGCAAGAAAATCTTTGGCGAAAGATTTAGGCATCTTATTTGATGATAAATTATCATTTAGAGAATCACTAGTAGAGCTTTTAGAATTTTAGGTTTCATAACTAGATCATTCTTATCTTTTAAAAACCCTAACAGTCTTGTCGTCCTATTTAACAGTTTAGTTCATAGTATCGTCGAGTATGCATCTGTAGTTTGGTCACCCTGTTACACCATACATTCTAAATCTATTGGGGCAGTTCAAAAAAGATTTTCAAAAATTCTATGTTACAGGTATGGTCATGGTCGCAGTGTCTCTTCTTACTATGACAGATTAAATAAATATAACATTATACCATTACATGTTCGTAGAATTCAACATGATCTAGTATTTCTTCATAAATTGCTGCACAAT
The DNA here is from genome assembly GCA_014332785.1 of Antheraea mylitta. NCBI lineage: Eukaryota > Metazoa > Arthropoda > Insecta > Lepidoptera > Saturniidae > Antheraea > Antheraea mylitta. The sequence goes on from JACEII010000006.1 coordinate 7,522,091, forward strand.
TGTATTTCATCTCCCTCATTGCTAGAGTCTCTTAAGTTTAACACCAATTTCAATTATCGTTTTCCTAAAACATTTATTCTTAAAACTTATATGAATTATACTTCTTATTTCAACCCAATTGTACGTATGACTCGTATATATAATGAGCTTGCAAGCAAACACATTTCATTAGACATTTTTGACCATCGGGCATTCAAATTCAAAAAAACAGTTAAACACATTTTATATCCATAACCATCTAAACAACAGTTTCCATATTATATTTTAATATTCATTATTTATGTTTCACAACCTGTTCTTTATTTTATTTTATTTTTCAATGTGGTAATTTTAGTTTTCATAATTGAATTCATTTGAACTTTTTCGTTTATTCTTTTATATATAGTTTTTTTTTAATCCAATGTTTCTATATATTTAAACAATTATTATTTCCTTATTATTATTATGATTAGTGTAAGTTAAGTTTCTATGTGATAAAGCATTTTAGGTCTTCAGTCTAGTTTATTTTTTTATTATTGCTACTGTATTATTATTTTTGATTGTCGACTGTTGCTTTATCCATGTGTGAATAAATAAATAAATAACAAATTTCAATAATATGTCTTGGCCTTTAAATTTGCGAGATTTTATAGATGTGTTTTTCTATACGTTAGCATCAGTATATATTCCATATTCTTAAAATGTATGTTTCTGAATTCTTATCCATTGATAAGATTGATAGAAAAGAATTATAAGTATATACCGAACGACTGCTTAGTCGCCAGCAATATTTTTACAGGATAATCGTTAGTCGATTGTAGTTCTAAATTAATCAAAGTCGGTGCTTAATATTTGACTTTATTATCTCAAGAAACTTAAAAATGAAATACACTCAACTCTCAGCTTATTTACGCAAAAACGTACAGGTGTAAAAAATTAATCATGCCCTGTCGCACAGTCCGGTTCGCTTCCCGCACCTTTCCCATTCTTCATCCATGCGGCGTTCATACGACAAATAGTACGTAATGATTACCCTTGGAAAGGGCCCCTTTAAAGTTGTACACTGAAGCTAGGCCTGATTTCTTTACGTTTAAAAATGTCGTTCCCGTACTCACAAAAGTCTTAGAACAAACTTTAACTAAGGTTCTTTTTGTTGTTTATTAGTATTTGTTTTGATATTATTAATGTATATGTTAAATGTGACCATGAGCTACCACAGAATTGAAGGATGTAATACTTACCTGGTATATAAAAATATAATTCGGTTTATCACAAAAAACTGTTATTGTTTAGCCGATAGCGGAGGAGTGCCGTACGCCAGAGTCTTTAACACCATGCGGCGTCAACATTACAACATTCTATTACGACTCGGAACGAAGAGTTTGTGTACAGAGCGATATTGGAGCATGCCGGCACTCTAACAGCTATCGCTCCGAAGAGGAATGCGAGAGAAAATGTGGAGCATTCAAAAACATTAGTAAGTATATTCATTTAAAATTATTAATTTAAAAATCCACATCCAACAACATCCGTCCTTAGCAGGGGCGTTTTCATGTTTCTTTACTCTCATGGGCTCAAATGCTTCCGAATTGAAAATTTGAGAAATAATAAAAAATCCAAAGATGGACTAGCATAAAGTATTTAGACAAAAAATAAATGTAGATATGATATTATAGTCGTGCTGGTGTTTTGGCTGGCGGAATATCAATTCGCTGTCCGCATGCTCGAACTTCGGTATGTACCCATGAATTTTTCCAATTCGTCTATATGTAGGAAAGGAAGGAAAGCATAGTTAAGAAACCTGCATCTGAATTCCTTTTATTCCTACTTAGTTCAATGAAGACCAATCGATCTTACGAATAAAAAATCTTTTGAATTCGTTTAGCCATTACAGAGCTTTGTGAGGCTCGACTGAATACCGGTCCATGTCGTGCTTCCATCCCCAAATTTTATTGGGACTTTGCATCTGGTCGATGCCAACCTTATGCTTACGGCGGCTGCGGAGGCGGACCAAATCGTTTCTCCACTAATGAAGAATGCGAGGAAGTATGCGGATCCACCGGGCCTGGTGAGTAAATCTATGTGAAATTTCTTTCCCTTCTTTCAAGTAAGTAAAATAATTACTTCGTTCTAATTAGTTAGAAGTAGGTAATTTCTTTCAACGCTACCATCTAAACGTATTACTTTCTCTTTTTACTATGTACAATCACCAGACACTCTAAGCCTATCTTTAATTTTCCTATAACAAGTACTACTTAACAACTTACAAAAATTTACTTTTTTACAAAAGCTTTAAGAAAGTACATACGCATTTGGTAATCACCAGTCATTTGACAAAGCTTTCACTAATCTTCGACGGTTACATTCTGGGTGTTCCGGTTTTTTGGGTATATGGTTGTGGGTGAATGATTAACTCGGGGGGGTGGTGGCAGCACCGGCGTGCTTGCAGCCGGTGGACACTGGCTCAAACAAATGTGGGATTCCGACGCGACGCTGGCGCTACAGTATCCAGGACGCGGACTGCATCGGGTTCGTGTATGAGGGATGCGATGGCAACGGGAACAATTTCGTCAACTATAAGGAATGCGCCGATCTCTGCAAAGTGTCTCGAAACAACGGTATACCGGCGTTACCGCTCGCTCTATAGGACCTTGGTTTCATGAATAAACTCTATAACATCCATAAAGTATGGTCTTAGTTTTTAGGCATTGTAAATCTTAGTCTATTGATTTATTTGATGTTCTAAAGCTTCCCTGGAAACTCAAGGTCTTTAAGTAGAGCAGGCGTAAAAGATCATCGTCGCATCATCGCTCTGCTCACTTGCACCGCTTACACACACGCATTGTTCTCTTTCTGGCATTCGCACTCAACTAATATGCTTGCATTTAGATAATTGTATATATATTTGTATGTATAAGATACTGATATAATTTTTTAATCCACAAATATTGTTTCATTTATTTATTGTTGTCATTTATGTGTGTATTTATGTCAAGCTCGAATTCATGTTTTAAAGTGTTTATAGCTCTAATTGGAGCAAAAGTCTATTTAGAACCCAGTAGAGACGTTACCATAATTTGACCACACCGTCAAAATTTGTGGTACATGATCTGTTCGTGATGTCGAAATGAAGTTATGTGACTATGGAGGGTTCATTCTTTTACCACGAATAATATAGCCATATGAATGGATCATGAGCTAGCTATTTTTATTGTTATATCCCATACTACATAAACCACTCGACATATGCGACTCATTTAATAAGTATTCTTATCAAAATTGTATAAATCTTTATTATGAGAAGATATGTTGTGCTGTTACAGTTTTTAGCATATTTATCTATTCCTTGTTCTCGCAGGATCGAACGATGTGTTGCCTGCCTGCAGCCTTTATGAGAACGAGTGTTCGCGTCTCGAATGCGCCTACGGAATCGACCAAAGGAGGGACTCTGAAGGTTGCGTGCGTTGTTCATGCAAAGTGCCTGAAGTTGACTGCGAGCCTTTGAGACTCGAGTGCGAGACGTTGCGATGCCCTTACGGTATCCAGCGTCTCACAGATGAAAACAGATGTCAGAGGTACACTTTAATATACCAAGTTAATTTTAGCAAGTTTTTTTAAGTGAAACGGTTTTGTTTTCCATCGTCACAAATTTTTTCGTCGATCTATCATATGTCGCTTTACAGCCGGTGTGCGCACACAGTGTAGGGATTAAAGTAAGTGAGAACGCCGGAGACCTTCGTCTCCCAGTATCAGTTTTGGTTTATGTCAACCTTTGGGAAACCACTTTGGATATGAACAAAACTTTGGGAATTCCTGCTGTGAACTATTACACCGGTAATCCAGTTAACCAGTAGACGTAAATGATTTATTTTGTTGAAGTTCTATAGTCAGAAATACTGAATGGCTTTTAGGAATAGTTCCATTATATAAATAGCTTTCAAGGTGCAGGTACAAGGTGTATCACATCTCAACGCAGACGTATTGAGTATTCCTAACCAACTCAGTTATATTCCCAGGTGCATATGCTTTGAAGATCCTTGCTTAGCCCATAACTGCACTGTCGGGCAGCAGTGTGTGGCTGTTGCATACAGAGACCCCGTGACCGAAGAGCCAAGATATTCTGCTCAATGCAAACCTATTATACCAGGTAGACTATCCTGTTAGCATATTGATGAAGCTATTTGAATACCGCCCTCATAATTTTGTATTTTCCAAGAGTAACGATGGTAGAAATGATTGAATTCAACTTTTTTAAGTTATGTACCAGTTGGAATCAAACCTAAATGGAACATCGCCAGTGCTCCCTTAGTCTTATACTAGTTTAACTCACAGCTTTGCTTTTGTTAATGCAGACCTAACCTCGGGAACAGTATTCTATTTTTTGATTGAATGACAACGTGTATGAAATATTTCGTGATGATCGGTTGTCTTGTCAATAAGTCTAAACGTAACAAACAAACAAATAAACACACATTCGTAATTACAATTGTTACGTACAATATTGGTTAGGATAATACCAAAATGTCTCTAAGAGATATAATGAGGAGTGCTAATTTAAGTCTTCATCTCTCATCTTTTTTTTATGTGGTAGTTATATCAATTGCCTGAAAAACGATATGTGTAGGTATGGTAGGTGCAAGTAAAGTGTGTATACTGAGATGACATCTGAAAGGGGAGAGAGGAAGAGGAAAACATGTTATGCCAATCCTGCTTAGTTGGGATAAGGATAAGAAAATAATGATATTAATTAAACAGTATTTTTTGCTAATCTAATTAAAGAGCCACCGAACTGCGACCGATTTAACGACGAATGTTCTCGACTCGAATGCGGCGAATTGGGCGTTCAGCGCGTCCGCACCATGGAGGGTTGCGAGCGCTGCTCGTGCGTGCCGCTACAGATCGACTGCGAGCCGCTGCGACACGAGTGCCTCAAACTCAGATGTACTTATGGAATGGAGCGTAACACTGGATCCGATGGCTGCGAAAGGTACTACTCATTTTTTTTACTTAGATGACTTATGAGTTTAGAAAAACCATTAGCATTAACAAACCTTAACTTTTTGTCGCAACTTCGTTAAAGTTAATTTGACCCTTCCCGTGGGAAGAGCCCTTTTTTACATGAAAGTAACCATTACGCCCTTTTCTGTACTTTTTAACTGACTACGCTATTGGCCTTACTAGGCCTTTACAGCTTCACCGGACTAATGAAAAACGTCATGTTGATCGATTCATTAGTTAATTCGTGACAGCGTAATAAATAAACAAAGTCAAATACTCAATTATAGTATTAGTAAGGACTGGTAAGAATATACCGAAAGTTTGTAGAAATTTTTATTATTGGACTTAGTACAGTGATCAGGACTATAATGTTTCTGTCGATGTTATAAAATGTAAAATATCTTGTTTTTTCGTACTCTATAATTTCTGGAACTATTAACCAAAATAACAAATTACATTATAACACTTAAAAAGTTTAGAAAAGGCAGTATATAAAGTGCAGACAGTATGCAATAACGAAGGTTCGGAAGACAAGGATGGATGGGTCAAACAATTGACAGGAAAGAAGCATTATCGAAAAACACCGAACTATGAAGGCCTATCGGTGTGGTCCCTTGTTACAAGCTAATCATATGGTGTCGCTTTCCTATGCAACAATCGTATTCTTTTCAATTTCGTATTCTTTTTCAATTTCAAATAATCGAGACTAGCTTTTATTTTATTGAAGCACGACAAAATGACTGCACTGTGCCTGATGTTAAGCATAGTACAATCTAAAAACATCGGCAACCACCGAGAGACATTATCTATCGCCGGTCGCCGGTGTCATACCGGCCATAATGACGAAAGTCATCCGGTACTGGATATGCACAGGCCGATCCCGAAACGCGACACGCAGAAGCGAGTCACTATGACGGGCTTTTTCGCCATATACATGGTGGTTGCGACCCAGTCGGGCTGTAAAACCCTACCACCCCGTGTAAAACCCTACCACCCCGAGTAAAACCCTACCACCCCGAGTAAAACCCTACCACCCCGATAAAACCCTACCACCCCGAGTAAAATCCTACCACCCCGTGTAAAACCCTACCACCCCGTGTAAAACCCTACCACCCCGTGTAAAACCCTACCACCCCGATTAATATTTTAAAAATAAAGCAGAAAGTCGATAAATTGTGTTTCGCTTAAAAGTTATGATATAAAATGTATTGTATCGTTCGAAATCCGTCACTTCTGTATTTTTGTTTAAATGATTACCGTTTCATAGACTAGGTTTATTTTTAAACAGATGTAAATGTACTGGACCTCCGTGTGAAAACAAGGAGTGTGCAGAAGGAGATCGCTGCGTGACAGTACCTTATAGAGATCCAATTACTCAGGATACGCGATACGCCGCTGAATGCAGAACAGGTAAGTGGAGACTATTGAATAATTGCTAGAAATAACTCACTCTCTTTTAAGGTTGTAGAGCCACGCTGAAGCTATTACTGGTGTCAGCATGAATGAGTCGGCAGTACCACCCTCTCAAAGAAAACCGACGTGAAGTAATAGTGCTTGCATTGTTGCGTTTCGTCCGCTCAGTGAGAGTACTGAAGAACTTACCTAAACTTTTTTATCTGTTTTTAGGCAATGAAAAAATATATCTAGAATATAAAGCTAAATTTAGACGCCTCTAAATATATATATATATTTATACAAAATGGTAATATTGCGAGGCAAAACTAACAGTTTATTTTAATTTAAAAATGTTTTTAAAGCACCGAGCTAGGCTCGGTCGTCCAGGTACTATGTATATATGTATAATTCTGTTGACATTTTTTTAAATAACCTGAATACTAATATTTCCCGAATTCCTGACTGAAACATCCTCTATTTTTATACTGTCTACATAACAAAACTCCACAGTTCATCATCTTTTGTTTTTTGATCAGTTGTAACGCTATCGCCATTTGATCTACTAATCTCCGAAGTAGTTTTTATAAATACATTATAAGTTTTAGCCTTTGACAACAGTCCTCTTATCTGGTGTTATATAACGACGTGGTCCAAGTTGTTAAGCACGTTAAACATAGAGCGAACTGACTCTCAACTGCAACTGCTGGAATACACCTAAGGTGCTTCGTGATAGATTTTCGACTTGGAGCTATTGGATAGTCAGTCCGACTTAGTAAAACCCCTTACCACCATGCAATGCTCCCATCATGAATTTTCCTTCACTGGAAACTTCGTCTCAGTTGCAAGGATTCGAACCTACGTCCATCGACGTTGAGTCCGAACACGCTATCGACTAAGCCACCATTGCTTTATAATTTTAGGGATACTGTCAGAAAGAGTAGAAAGTACGAGAAAGTTTTTGGCGGGATCTTGGAATATCATGTAATGAATTTTATTGACGTGAAACATGTATAGGCTCGGGTAAATCTGACTCTTGGCTTGGCGACGACGCGACGATGGCATGCGTTTAAGGACCGTGCTGAATCTCTCTTACCGCACTGAGCTCGCATACCTATAGTGTAGTTTAAGAATTCGAGAATTTCAGCTTCGTTTGATTCGAACAATTACGATGTTTCACATCTGCCAGGCGCCCCGTGCGGCTCAATTTTTTATATTTTACTCATTATCTCGTGTTATTTGGCTCTATAATCTGTGATATTGGTGGTATTTTACGTAATATAATTTTGTTTATTATGCGCAAGTGAAGTGGATGGGAAATAATAAAATGGAGCATGAATTATGTCTTGCTACAATAACTTCCTGATTCATGGGCGAAATTTACTTTTTTATTAACTTATTAGTAGAAATAAGGAGTTTTAGTGTATAGAGTAATTCGCTACTAGAGCGATGAGAGCCTAGTGAATAAGACCGCGCACCTCACTTATTAGATCTACACATTCAGATTCCTCATTCCTTGTGTCATCAAAGATAAGTAGTCCTTGTGTCCTCTTTAGTACTTACGTAATACATACATGCCCCCTTTGGTTACCACAAAAGATAAAAAAGTAGAAGTAATGAGAGGCAAGAATACATGATAAAATTTCAGTGAACAAAACTGGATACTGTCCGGTGCGGGCGGAGCAGGGACCAGCGACTACATGTGCACGCGGCTGTAACGATGACGCAGATTGCCGCGGAGTCGCCAAGTGTTGCCACCGCGGCTGTAGCCTGCTGTGCCTCGAACCTGACCCGGCCACCGTGCCCACTGCATCACCAACATACACTACCACACACAAACCTGGTGACGTATAAGTTCTTAAGTAACAATTTTTCAATGCCCTGGACGTGTTTCCGTCGAACAGTTCTTTATTCTCCGGAATTACTCTGATATTTCGAACTATAATTATCTGTTTGCATCTTTTGCCATTGAAAGATATTCTCAGAATAGGGGTTTCACGGCTTACCATTAATTACTAGTAGCTATTAAAAATACTGGCGATGTAATAAATATAAAGATACATGTAATTTAAAGCTTTCATTTTCATCCCTATCTCATTCAATCTCTTATTGTAATACAGATATACCGGAACCGCCGCAAGTGAACCACGAGACGGAACCAGAAGTATCGGGAACGGAAGGTGGCAGAGCCGTACTGCGCTGTTTGTTCCACGGGAATCCACCACCGAAGATCACGTGGACGCGTGGCGAGATCACTGTACGTTTTGTTTATTTATTGTTATAAAAATCAAGCATAACTTATTAAATTTAGGACCAAAAGAACATTAAAACTACCACCGGTTCGGACAAACCACCAAGTCACCGAGAAGAATTAGCAAGAAATTTGATCGGGTTTATCTTGTCACTTTATATAATACAACATACTTTTACGAAGATGTATAGTTATACAGAGTGTTGATTCGTTTTTAGCGGATACATAGAGAGGGGCGTCATTCCCAGACGTCACAATCGTCCATATTTTTCCAATAATTCGGCATGCAATGAGAATTCGTTTTTGAATCTAGGACTCTGCGATACATTTACGATCTACGACTCTATTAGAAAACAATATTATATATGCATACTGAAACGGACTTCATGTCTGTCTCAAACTGATTTCAACACTAGATAAATATTAACAAATGTGTGATCTCTGACTCGCGTAACACTATAGACTAGATAAGCATTTCTAGATTTGTTTTTGTAAGTCAGGATGGACTAGATTAGAACAAAAATATACAAACTGTTTGTTTGGTACTGTACAAGAACCCACTTCTGTATGCTTGATGCAAACAAAATGCCACGGAAGCCCATCCTTATTATTGTTTTTTACCAAGTCGGCAATGTAAATATGACTACATCGATTCGTAGATCGACGCTGACGAGGGCAGGTACCGGCTACTCTCTGATGGTGCATTAGAAATTGTTTCTCTCTATCGAAACGACTCGGGTGTTTACATATGTATCGCAGACAATGGACTCGGTACCGCACGTCAAGAGGTACACCTGCAAGTTAAGGGTAAGTCTGCATGAGATTTTTTATTTGGGAAATGGTAGGATTGTGAAGGTGACTAATATAAATAGTAATTCTATGCAGCGTCGGTAGTCTTTAGTAATATTATGTAATTTACTGTTACTGAGACAGGAAATAAATGTACACTTTATAATTGAAAAAGGATTCAGTGCTTCTTGCAAAAGTAAACTCATTTCAGAAGGTTTTTTGTAATCTGCCAATATCATTTAAATTGTAAACTATTATTTTGCTTTCTTATGTTATTTATCAACGAGTTTTAAGGTAGTAAGGTACTTACTGAACAAGACTTGCTCGCCATATTTTTTCGCAAACAAAACATCTTTCGCTGTTGTTTCGTTTTTAACTCAAGCATCAGGGATAACGACCCATTATTGACTTGGTATTATTAGTGACCTTAATTACGACTTCAGTTAGGTAAAGTACTGTTTTGCCTGACGTATTGTCTTCATTTCAAAAGTCTTCTTTCGTAGGAATCGTAGTAAAATGTCATCTGGATGAATTGATGAAATTAATAATTCTTGCCTAGCTCTATATTGACCGTAACATGTATTATTTTGGTATCAACTTGTGTGGAAGTGTGGTCAATGGTTATTGCATTCATAAAAACGAAACATAAAAGTAAGTAAATCTGATACGCTTTTCAACCGAAAAAAATACAACCAAGATCCACTAACCTAACAACATCACTTAAACCACAATGAGTTAAAATTTTTGTGACGCAGATAAATGCTGCATAGATTTACAATTTATGAGATTGCTTTTGGGGCGCACTGTGCACTGCGCAACAGTAGAATTAGATACTAAAATGCACCTTGCAGTAGTTTAGAAGGTTTATTTGAAAGTAGTTTAGATTTAACTAATCGCCAACTTAACTACATCATTGTAGAACTTTGGGTACATTATTGAATATGAAAATACATAATGTTTATTCTAATTATCTATCCACTTTCTGTCTACATGCGTTTGTATAATAGAACGTCTAACTGTTGTATCCAGTGGTATCCTCTTTGTAGTCTGGTAATAATTAGAAAAGCCATTATGTATTTATAAACAAAATCAACTATGACTAAACGTGTCATCGAAAAACAAAAGCGATAACAATTATCTGACGAACAGACAACCATTGCCTCGGTTCTGCAAATTTTAGTCGCAGTCGTCGAGTTTCAATCATGAATAGCATCTATTTATATTTGTAAACTGGCACGCATCTCGTTCTGATAAGGTTTCGATTTTCATACAATTGGAGGCGGAAATATATCGGTAATATTATGCATATTTATTATTCTAGATTGTCATATTTACTTTAGAACTACATTGTAGAATTATATTAATATGTTTTATCGTTTAAAGTTGGTAGAATTGAAAATCAATAAGTATTAGAAAATGAAGTCGCGCTTCATTTACTTCCTTAGTTATTGCGAACTACGAGCACAGGTTTTTAAATGGTTTCCAGTATTGTGTAGAGAATTTCATCCAGATGGTTTATGTACAAAAATAATATATACCTATTATATTTATGTAAACAGGATAAAATTTGTGTACATTTGAACTACCCCTCGGAGACAATGCCCTTGTTCTGGATAAAAGTCACGCTATATTAATTTCTATGTCACAAACAACGTTTATCTGTATGCAAACTTTCTTGATGATTGATTGAGTAGTTTAAGCGTGAATGCGTAGCAAAGAAATCCACATTGACAATTTTTTTTACACTGTATCTCTATCTAATCTCGTAACGTTAAATTAGAATACGGTGTAAAATGGTGAACATGCTAAATATAGAGGGGAACTGGCTCGCAAGTTCAGCTACCGGAACAGCCAACAACATGGCGATATACTTTTAAAATTGAGGGTGCTGGCTAGCCAGACGAACTTAGAAAAATCCATTCCATTCCATCCATTGGTTACGACATAACACAACCTGAATTTATCTGAGTTTAACCCTTGGCGATGGTAATCAATAATCCACATTTTTTTTTTACATATAGCAATGAACTTGGTACAAGTTGCCACCTCCAAGTATCACGGATTTTATCAACAAAAATATGTTTTTTTTTTTAAATATATATGTCTATATTTGTTTATTATTATCATTGCACTTTTATCGGTTTATTTCCACAACCGTAGAGAGTTTATCTTGCAGCTAAGATATACACTCATTTCTGATTAGAGTTCTTGACCTCTGTCGGTTTATCTATGCAATGTTAGTTTGTTTATTTCATATTAACTCGTAAACAAATTTATAACTCGACTTAAGATAGACTAAACAATTTATGCATTCTTAGAAAAGTTATATCCGTGTATGCCATTTCTTTAAAAAAATATCGGGGGATATTACTAAATACAAAAAAATTAGGGAGCCATATGCCATATTTTGGAAGAATATAGAAGATATATAGTGTGTATGGTAATGCAATCTTTCGCAGTCAATAGTCTGTTATCGTCGCCCATTAGCGTGATTAGTACTCCGGCCTCCGGTTGTAGTTAGCTTGATATGAAGTTTTAACTGATGAATGCTCATTGCTCAAACGTTATACTGACACGATGTCGCGCGGTTGTCTTTCGGTGACGCTCTGTTTGCTGCTCGGCTGCGCCCGCGCACAAGGTTAACGACACTTTTTAAATAATAACATTTCAATGGTTTATCTCATTCATTATTATGATGGGTGTTCCTGGAAGTTCACGACCGTAAATTTCAGTGAAATTTATCTTTGTTTCTCTTTATAATTTATACTGTAATATTCATAACTAAACTACTCGTGTAAATTAAAGAAAATAACTGATTATGTTTAGGAACATCCAACATAAAGTTAACAACATCAAATGCTGGATTTTATCACCTTTAACAATGGGTTTGTAAATGTTAGTACTGATTTCATTATCGATCAATTTCGATCGTCGAAATCTAGCATTTATGAACTCGTGTAAAAGGGAACACTAACAAACGGGGCTTGGTTAGATCCTGTGAAATCGCCAATGAGCATCGCCGGTGAACCAAACGCTGTGTTAACCGGAGAGCTGGGAAGACCGCTGGTAATAAGGTGCCTCGTGTACGGATACCCTCCACCGACCGTCTACTGGTTACGAGGATTGAACGGGCCTATGGTACCATTCAGCAGCTCCCTCTATGAAGCTAGACTACCGGGCGTATTGCTAATAAGACGACTGACAATCGACACTGTCGGAGAATATCTCTGTCAGGCTTACAATGGCGTCGGACGTCCGGCAACTAAACTGTTCGTGGTGCAAGCTTACCAGACAGACGAATCGCCTTATATCAGCAAATATATCGTACCTAGAGAGAGACAAGAGAGTGAGACAGTGCGAGTGAGGGTTATAGATGCCGCCACAGCAAGTATTACAACTCATACTGAGGGTACGACAACAATCGCTAGCACTACGACTATACTGACAACACCGGAACCAGATATCGAATTCGAGAAACCGATATTCCACGGTAAGAGAGACAACATTATCAAGTCAATTATAATCATGTTTATTTATATTACTTATATTATTTGTATTAATGCATTATTATATTTTTAAGGAGAAGATATATGTAAGTACACTTTGAGTAAACTGCAACCGATTGGATGTTATAACGAATACTCAAAAAATTATGGGGAAACGAGTATCGTATTTATTTCGTTTGGTGATAGTTTGCATGGTGTGTTTTGTTTCGCATGGGTTTTATATTTGGGCTTGGTTTTGCCACTTTAATTATGTGGGTTTGCACCGTCTCTAACATCGCATACATGAAACTAACTGCTTCAAATAATTTCTTATATATTCTAAGATTGTTGACGTGCTATATATAAATATTCATTATTGTCATGTTTAGAAACTGAACGAAATGTAATTTAATTTTGTACGCACAATGAGATAGGTACATGTAAATAGCATCTTAGATCTGTGGAACGGTACGTATTTTGTATAGAATTGATGTACATGTGAACTATGATTGTTGGATATTCTACAGTTATTGTCGCATAAGGCATGAATCGTCGGTATACGGCGCATTTTGCATAAGTAAATATAAAAATATTCTTCAGATGAATTGTTACGGTGATAGACAATTTTGTTGTAAATATCTATCTACATCGGACATCTACTCGAAAAGTATGTATGTCAATATTAGATATTGTAAATCTGTTATTAGCAAAAGATAAATGGATAATTATTGTGTTTAGTGGCGGTCCGCACGCACATATCGGCTCCGCAGACCACACTAACCGCTGGCTCTGAACTGAGCCTGCCCTGCGAAGTCGACGGGTACCCCGATCCAGAAGTATACTGGACTAAGGATAACGTGCGATTAGTCGCTCGCGACAACCTATGGATATCCGGTAAGTATGACGATCAATTGTTTCTTTTATCTCATTCTAAAGTGATAATTTTTTACCTTAAGTTTGAACAATACAATGAGCTTTAAGCTTGAGAAAGAAGAACTTAAATCGAACACAAAACATTGTGATAACTTTGTTGAAAAGCACCTATGAGTGTTCTGATAACTGCCTGCTTTCTAAGATTATAAGTATCAGTTCTTATCGCATATTTGTGAATCTGGTAACTAACTGGGTAAATGTTATAAGTAAGAATAATCAATGGTTCAATTTTATGTCATTTTTATGTTTTCTATCGCTTGATCACGACTACGGTATTAAATATACAATGGTTTATTGGGTGTGTAGGTACAAGCATATCACGGCTGACTATCCCGCACTTGGCTGTGAGCGACAGCGGCGTATACGGGTGTCACGCCGGCAACGCGTACAGCTCACACTACTCCACCGTGCAGATTAACGTACAAGGTATCTTTTGTAACTTTAATAACCTAGGGATGTAACAACAGATTACATACAATTGGCAGTTTTAATTTTGCGCAACGGAATAATAGGTCTCTGATCTCCGGGTGCACCGCGGCTACGACAAATATATTTAAAAAGCTTCAACTAATGTGGACGACACTGAACATGATGCCATTGTTTCCACAATGCACGGATTATTATCAGAGAAAATTCAGTAATAATTATGTCAATTCAGAAATTAAAAAACCGCAGTATCTTGTCTCTGATAGGAAACCATAAGGAAAAGTCGTTTAAAAAAAAAAACTATGATGTACGGTGGTGATGTGATATAAGTAACTTAAAACAATTTTAGTTGAGGAAGCAGAGATATTATAATTCTCTAGTGCTCGTCTGAGCACGGAAGTCTCCTTAATCGCCATATAGTAGACGAGGTAACGAATTATTTTATTCGCTATCATATAAAAATTATTGCCAAAAAAGCCCTTGTACTAATGTATAATATAATGCCAATTATCTTTCCAGGACTCACAATTCCCGCAAAATGCACGGACAATCCGTTCTTCGCAAACTGCCATCTCATTGTTCGCAGTAAATTCTGTCAGCACAAATATTATTCTGTGTAAGTATTTTTATATAAAAAAAATCTGATTTATAAAATAACCATTTTAAACGTTTCAAATTGTGATTTTCAATAATAACAAATAATAGTATAAGGTTCTTATTTCTAATTCTGGAAAAGGGGCAGGCCTTAGTCCTGTATCACTGCGACTAGTATTGATTTATTGTGATCGCTCTATATTACTAAAGCTCCCCGCACAGTCCTATAGCATTTAAGAACTCCAGGCCTTTTTTGATTGAGAGCATCTGTACCTCATCCGGAAGCAATTAGCGCTTTCCCAGAATCCGGTTTAGTGTGGGCTTCAGTGGATCACAAGATGTGTTTGGGGAGTCTCATCCGTACTATCACAAAATCTGCATTGTCTTGTGCTCTGGACACCGATGTTGTACAAGTGCTTTTTAAGACAACAGTGTCCAGTGAGTCCTCTCACTAAAACCCGCAATTGATTCCTACCGAGTGACATGGCCTTACCAGCATATCGCTGGTTGAATACCCTGATGAGTTCTTTGAAATGGTTTTGTCCTGGCAAGTTATACCAGAACTTCTTAGCTTCTTGATTGTAATGGTTTCTAAGGATCAAAAGAGCTAGGTTTTTGGGTATACCACAGAATGGTTCAGGACCAATGAGTATTCCTATAGCACCTACTCTTGCAAGCTCATCAGCGGCTTCGTTGCCAGAAATGCCTACATGCCCCGGAACCCATCGCAGAATTAGTCTGTTATTTTGGCCCAAACTGTTTAATACGGCCACACAATTTGACACAAGTTTTCGACTCAATCGAGTCTGATGCAAGGGCCAATAAGGCGGCTTGACTGTCCGAGTGGATATAAATTGTATGATTAACGTAGTCTTTTTGCAGATTGATACGGGCACACTCTAATATAGCGTGCACTCCTGCTTGAAAAATGCAGGCGAAGCTACAAAGATTTGGGTCGCTCCCCATAAGTACCACAGCCTATATTAAGTCCCATTTTGAACCCATCAGTTTACCACAATAGGCTACCCGATTACCACGTTATTTCACTGTTAGCCCATGAGTCCCGTGGGGGTATGTATACTGTGTAGAATCTTGTAAGATTAGTTTCCAGTATTTTTTATATCTGATATCATACCTAAAACTGGTGTTTCTATCACTGACTCCAGTATGTATCTCAGGGACAGGGATAGCCCTGTACGTACATTATGTGCCTTGTTGACCTGGCCACCTTTTCTATATGTAGATGAAGGTGCAAAAGATTCAACATAGCTTCCAGAGCCGCTCCAGGGGAGGTCGACATGGCTCCCGTCGCTAAGATAGACGCTGTTCTTTGTACTGAAGCTAAATGGGTCCTAACAGTCAACTGGCTGGTTTTACCGCTCCAGAGCACACAGGCATACGTTATCGTGGGTCTGACTATTGCGGTATAAAGCCAGATGACCAGCCTAGGGTTTAAACCCCAGCGTTTACCAGCCAGTCGTCCGCATATACCCATTGCTATTTTTGCTTTCTGAATTGAAGCAACAATCTGTTTGTTCCAAGTTAATTTTTGGTCTATAATTACTCCCAAGTACTTGGTCTCTGTTGAAAAGGCAATTGTCTCGCCATTTAGTGTAGGATGTACTAATTTGTCAAGACGCTTTTTCTTCGTAAATGGTACCAATACTGTTTTGTTTGCATTGACTTTTAACTCGTTATCGATGCACCATTTGTGAATGGCAGTTAATGCTTTCTGCATAAGGTACGAGATAGTATTTTGATAGAAGCCTCGGACAACTATCACCAGGTCATCTGCATAGCCCTGGGTGTCTATCTTCAGATCGTCCATCATATGCAGTAGCTGGTCAACCACCAAGGTCCATAATAGGGGTGAAAAGAAGAAAAAAAGATTGACGAGGATTTTAAATTAATTATTACTTGTGCTGTCATTGTGCTCAGTCAAATAATAAACTCATTGATTTCTAATTGTATATAGATTAACTTTACGGTCCAATGTTTCATAAAAGACAAAGATCGAAACTTATGTTTATGACCACTGACGTAAACTGAATAATATGATTTATTTTCGTACTCTGTAAAACAACTTTTTCAATGGCTAACTGTAAATAAGTTTCGAACAAAAAATCTTCCCTTTGCATTCTAATTGAGCTTAAGCATTCATGCTTTAAAAAACTATAGCGCACCTTCCATTGTTTTTTAACGATAATATAGTGCACTCTTACAAACACATTCATTTTTTTCTTATGTGGGACTATTTTTTTTCGATAGATTTGTGTTAACTATTCTTAAATATACGAGCAAAATCTTGAAGTGGAGAAATGGAAACTGGAAGTGGTTCGAATTTTTTGAATCCGTTCCACGCGTCACAGCGAGTTTACTCACGCGTTCCAACTGGTTACAATTACGCTTCAGCTTGTTCGGGCAAAAAAATACGTGTCGATTATTTTCGATTTGAAAAACACAAAAATAATAAAAAATAGACTTTAAATCTCCCATGAAATGACCCATATAAATGTGAAAAGTACAGAAAAGGACATATGATACTTTTTCCCGAAGAAAAAGTACTGTCCAAAGGGACAGATCAAATCTATTGTAGTAAAGCCGCCGCATAGTAGTATATTATATGTACTCTTCTTTGTAGTAAAATCGACGCATTGGAAAGCTGAAGGCAAATAAATTAAATGTTATTTTTAATTTTCTAGGTTCTGCTGCAAGTCTTGCATGGAAGCAGGCCAGCTGAGTCCAGAGGATGTCGACGTGCAAAGTGACCAGGCCTGGGCTAAGGCCAGAAAATAGTTTTAACTTCCTATTCCATATCTATGTACTTGCTAAATTAAGTGGCCGATTTTATTCTATGAACAGAATTCATTTATAATATTGCTTTACATTTAGTTTTGTATTTTCTGGCTTTAACGAATAACAGAAATCAATTATATTAGGATTGTAGAACATTTTTGAAACGTGTAATCGGTCGCTAATTTATGTCAGCAGTTCGTAATGCTTGTTACTATGTGCCATAATTTAGGTTTTATTTCGAAAGTAGGTACCTAAATCTTAAAATAAACGTTGATTGTGACGAATGCAAAATGCATAATGCACATTTTGTTGTCTGCGACAGACAGACACACGTACCAATAGATTATAGTGTAGGTAAAGAAATATTACTCGACAATAACATTAAATGTAAATAATACAAATATTTTTAAAACGAATGTCACAAGTCCATCTGTGATGGGATTAACCAATAATTTTTATAAAATATAATAAATAGTTATAGGAAGAATTAAAATGTTAAGCTTAAAAAACTGACGGTCTCTTAAAATGGAGACTTCGGTTTTTTTTTATTGTTTTTAAGTATACGTTCGTCTACTAGATACTTAATACCCTTTATCAAATATTATATAAAAAATAAATTATTTATGAGTAAGTGTCTTAAAATCGTAGTAAATTTTATAGATAAAGCAATCTAGACACAAGTCATAATAACTCGTATAAGTGATTCGATATTTTTTTGTTCAATTTGTGGGAATGTAAATAAATATGTATTTGTGAAGAGTTATTTTCATTGTCCACTATTGTTACCCTACTGCCTCATATCAATATTGAAGTAAATGTTCTTTCGTCATATGTTCTAACGCAGGCCCATCGCTTATAAGAGTCCTTGAAAAACTACAATAACATTAGCAGT
Source organism: Antheraea mylitta (assembly GCA_014332785.1). NCBI lineage: Eukaryota > Metazoa > Arthropoda > Insecta > Lepidoptera > Saturniidae > Antheraea > Antheraea mylitta. Next base: position 7,540,626 of record JACEII010000006.1, read on the forward strand.
TCGTCTGTACTCTTGTCAGATTATTAAATAAAACCTATTCTTCTTACCCAAAATTATGCATGGAACATTTCATATATCAATTCTATTTTTCATGTGTAATGAAAATTGGTAGTCCGGTGAAACTGTTAAGACTAGGTTAGGTCAATATCGTAGTGAGTTCGAGAAATAAAAACGAAATAATCTCATAATAGCGACGCACTATTATGGCCGTTATGACACTACAATAATAACTTAAAATATCTATTTATTTTCGATAAAAAGATAATCAAATGCCGTTTCGTTTTGCTTTAAGCATTGACACGAGTTTTCTAGAGATCAATAATATAAATGCATAGTAATAATTATAATCCATTAGGGATACTGTCAAACGGCGTTGTTTTTTTTTTTGTTAGTAAAGACGTGAAGATTTCTTTTCAGGATCATATTATGTAAAAGTTAGCTATCAATGTTGTGTCCTAAAATTATATATTCGATCAATTTTAGGATCAAGTGTACGTCACTATTGACAATAAAGAACAGCAATCTGACATGAGCTCAGAAACGTCAAAACAAAACTGCCATCATAGTAGCAAAATACCTCTCGCGATCACCCTGACACCATGCTAAATATCTACACTGATGGCAGCAAGTTAAAAGATTCCTCAGTTTAGCAGGCTGAACTCTTTGCTATATACAAAGCTTGTTATTGGGTTAACTCTAATAATCCGTATTTACATCTCTCCATATACTGTGATTCGCAAGCGGCTATAGGGGCTTTGCATGATCGAAGCAATACACACCCTCTAGTTTCCAAAACATATAATCTCATCAACACACACATGCTTTACATTGCATACCTGACTGACGTGGATCAGAAGTCATGCCGGCTCTATTGGAAACGAGGCAGCTCACGTCGCAGCAAAACACGCTGCGGCTCTACATTCTACCCCTAGCTATGCATTTTACCGGATGAGTTTCGCCAAACGCGAAATCCGCGCTGAGCATTATAGAGTTTGGCAGGTTAGGTATGAAAACTCTCCTCAGGGTAGATACACTATTATTCGTTTACCCAAATTGGAGAATATTACAAAATTACGTACATGTATTGGACTTTCATTCCATATGACACAAATATTAACTGGGCATGGTTATTGTAAGCAGTACCTTAATTGTTTTAAGATTATTGACGACAATACCTGCCCCTGCGATAACATGTATGTGCAAAATTTTGAACACTTGGTTCAAGATTGCCCTAGGTTTAGCACGAAGAGACTAGGGCACATAATGCTCCGCGATAATCTCCGTACATGTCCATATGATCTTTTGGGCTTGATGCAAAAGGAGTCTACAATCGAATCGTTCGATAATTTTGTCAAGCATGTAATTGCTAATCTGAAGACATTTAATGGACTTTGATAACGACTCTCTTACCTGCATATAAATCTTTTTGAAATAACCACGACTTTCACTCCGACTTGTATATAGCTATATCAGGACTAAAAATCTTGGTGACTTAACATTACGCTCATGCAACACGTCAAAGGAGTGAGTATTGAATCTTATCAAATTGCGATCAGCCCTTTCTTTTATCAATTCCAAACGATCCCTTTGCGAAAACAAATTTAGAAAAAAAATACGACAATAATTATGAATTTATATTAATTACTATTCTCATAAAAATCGTAGTACGAAAATTATAAATTTGTGAATTTGTAGGTATATTTGTTACTGTGATATCGTGAACATAAATTGTCTGTAAATTTATAATTAGTAGAATTCATAAGTACATAATATTAGACCCAACACCTAAAAGATCGTTTTTGAGTATTTTTTTTGTGAATAGATCGAGGAACTAGAAAATCTTGCTCGTTCGGGAGTCCCCATATGCAATACTAAGAAAAATAGCGTACACAGTCCTGCTACGAAGTGATAATACTCTGCATACATAATACATACAATACGAATGTAAATCTAACGTGACTGTACTTTTTCGATTATCTTGAAAGAAATTGTTGTAGGTGTCTAAGAATAATTAATAAAATACTATCATTCTTAGAAATGTCTGTCCGTCACTTTATATAAACACGCATCACGTACTGGGTTCATAATAAACCCTCACCAAGAAAATCAATAAAGTATATTTTCGAGTGTAACTTCTTTGGTTCATTAAAATCGGTCCACTTTATAAAAAGTTGTTGTAATTGGAATGGCAGGTCGAATTAAGTACGAGAGAAAAGTAGATAAATATGAGATGATTTTATACATTAACTTCCACGCGGACACAGCTATGTAATTATAGTAGTTTTCATTTATAACCTGTGTAAATAGCAGTGATATTTCTTTTATTTCATACTTGCCTTTACCCGCGACTTCGTCCACGTAATAATAGTTATTCTCGACTAACGCTAATATGCAGCAGAAGCTCTCAAAAGAAAAAACATCCCGATTTTGAAACATTTCTCTTCTGTGCTCCGCTCCTATTGGCCTTAGCGTGATAATATATAGCCTATAACCATTCTCGATGAATGAGCTATAAAACATCGAAAGAATTATTCAAATTGGACCAGTAGTTCCTGAGATTACCTCTTTATAATTTTAGTATAGATTGTTGAAATAACTATTTCTACAGCCATAACACATTAAATAAGGTTAATTTTTACCTAAATGTTGTAGTGAATTATTAATCTGAAAGAAAAGTAGTTCGTTTCGGTAATTGAAATCCCAGCAGACATTCAATAACATAATTAATAAAAACAAACAACATACAGCAATAACATAAATTTTATTTACACTTCGAAATTCACATTTTATTATAACGAGAAACGTCCGAAATCTTGACGATGAAAGTACAGCGAGATATAATATTAAATTATTGGTAATATATACGTATACCTAATAATATGTTGTATATATATATACACATTAATTCACCTACTTTCTTCTACAATCGAGAATAATCGTTAATTCATTAAAAGCCCCAAATGGAAACTATATTACTGCCATATTAAGGACCTGTGATCACTTTGTTTTCAAATACCCTAGAAAATTCGTGACTCGTAGGGATAATCCAGAAATTATGTCACGCAAAACTTATATTAATCGATCCATAGGTACATACTTCAATAGGACTTAATTTATGACCGACCTGCCTACCTAATAAGCGATAATAAATTGGCTTCTGGGGTTTAACATAAGATTGAAAACAATAAATTTGAGCGTAGTTAATGTTATTAAGAAATTATCACGTGGAACAAAGATATTTATTTGGTCTTCGCTTTTTCTGGAAATATTCATTAAAGTTTTGGCCTAAAACAGCAAGCGTATTGTTATAACTTAATCCATCAAATATCACCTAGATCAAGAAAAATACTAGAAACTCTGACCCAGGACGAACAGAACAAAGTTGTAAATGATCAAACACAAGATTCTTTTTATCTTAGTTTGTAATTGAAATATTTCATCTCATACAAGTAAATTCTGAAAAAACAGAAAACAATTAAAAAATTATGTTCTACGTAGAAAAATCATAAAACAATAAAAACCCCAAAACAAAATAGAAAATTCCTTGCACCTCTCGCAAAACCATAAAAGGCAGATTGTTTCATAATACAGAAAAACATTTATTTTATAGTTATTCCCCGCAAGACATATTTAATGTAATTCGTAACATGTAAATTATTTAAGATAAATTGGTAAACATATTTAAACTAATTATTTTAGATTTGTTTTATGATTTATGGTATCGCCTTCACTAAGGTAAATAAAAAAAAATACTGCCAAGTTAATACAGGCGACTGATTCTTGTATATTAATAGTTCATTTGGACAAAAATTATCATCCCTTAATAAAATCAACACTAGGTTGTCCCACGAGTCCATTCAAAAAACATTTTTAAAAGAATTTTCTCAGTAAAACAAATCTCTATATTCGCGCTCTTGGAACGCTTTATAAGTTTATTAAATAAAATAAAAAACATTTAAAATAAAAATATCGGTATTATTTACACGACATAATAACATATACATTGTTAAGGAAACATATTTTTTAAAATCATGTGTATATAAGTCACTGAAATAAACAAATAATAATAAAAACTAAAACGCTACCACACACTATTTTTTTTTATTATTCGTTTCTACATACTATGTGAAAGCTTGAATTTTTCTAATAAAAGGGAAAATAAGTACAGTTTTCATTTCGTTTATAAATTTACGGGAATATTAAAGATTAAAAAAAAACGGTGAAACAAAAAAAAAATCTCTACTAATACATTCCTGAATGATTGTAAACTTTTCTATGGCATAAATAAAGGTTCCCAGTATTCATTAAAATCATGGCAACCCTATTACACTACGAAAGGTGAAATAAAAAAAAAAACTTATGTACGCCATTTATTCATTTTTCTAATACGCAGAAATAAAATAAAAATTATATATTATTCTTTTCAGTCATAAAACGCTCCCCTACACTCTCTAAATACTATCTAGTTTTCGTACAAAAACTAAAAATCACGGTAACATTATTTTAATATCATACGTATTTTTACTATCGGAAATTACACAAAAAATGCAAATTTATACTTTTTATTTTTAAACATAAATAAATATATTTATATATCAAGCTGCTGACTGTACCTACTAATGACATTTCTACAGAAAAGTATCGTGGGAGTGTTTTGACGGAATATCACAAATGCTTCCGCTTTGAACACATTTCCCACCATACGAGTATAATATCCTTCATTAAAAAATAAAAATAAAGAGAACAAAAACTTTAAGAATCATAAACTCGCTAGAAAGTTACAAACGGTGATATCGATTATTTTATATATCGAAGTTATCGATAGCCTACGAATCAGTTCGCGCGGGAGCCTGTCGTTTCAATCGAACAGTGACGTCACATATATGTCATACACAACGTATTTCGTCGACTTCCCGGGTGCTACTCCCATTTACTATAATAATATATTTGTACAATATTACAAGGATAACGGTATAAAAGTGATCGCGTCGTCGATTCAGTCTAGAACCTCGGAGACAATCTTCTCGAAATCTTGATACATGTCATCGCCGGAGGGCGGTGGGGCGGCGGTTGTGGGATCAGTGGTGGTGGTGCTAGTAGTGGTGGTGGTGTTGTCTGTGGCGGTGGTGGTGGTAGCGGTGGTGGTGGCGGGGGGCGGTGCGGGCAGCTGGAACGGCTCGTCGAGCTCCTCGAGTCCTGGCGGCACGGGCAGCTTTGCGAGCTCCTCTTGGAGTTTCACGTAGTGTCGCTGTGCGGGACAATAACATAAGCGATGTTAACAAGGAAATAATTCGTGAGCACTGTCATGAAATGCAAGAAAAATCAAAGAATATGCATACAGCTCTAAAAATTCATTCTTATCCTTTTTTTACCGTGAAGAAAATCCCGAATGGATTGAGGATTCCCGAATCCACCCCCTACTGCATACTGGAACGCAGCAGTGATACCGCCCTTTTGGTACTTTAACCATATCCTTACAACACACCTTTTATATACATACAATTCTTCACACAATCCAGTTGTATCCTACTCAGTCTTACATTTTACATTACATCTCCATATATGTGTCTACAGTATCAGGTCGCATCAGTGTAAAGACAAAAGTTTCACTAACAATGGCTTGCTTCGGTTTTTTTTTTTTTCGAAATGACTACGCTATTGACCCAGCAAGGTCTTAACAGCTTCACCGGACTACTAAGGCGAGCGCTTAAGGCACTCAGCCGATTTTATTTTGGCAACTAGCTCAAGGGTGCACGGCACACCTCGGCTTGGCTGTTGCTTGTTGCATGCAAAATCGCGACCTACCTTAGCTAACTATTCATAAATGTATGAGTTGTTGAAACGTATATGTGTACCAAGCATACACGCCTCAACAACTCCTCCATATATTTATTATCGGAAAATTGAGAGTTTTTCAGTTCGATAAGGGAAAAAAAAAAGTAAACCCTTCCACTTTCATGTGTAAGCGTGTAGGCGTGCGCGTGTGTGGGGGTGATCGTGTAGTGTTGTAGCGGTGATGTATATTTGTATGTCACCGTATCGCGCAAGCAACGCACTCAAGGGCTCCCTACCGAGGGATCGAACCTAGGCTTGAGCCGCAGCCGAGGGAGGCCTAATCGGGTTGCTTGCTTCGGTTTTGCAAAGCATTTCCTCTATACCATAGCGCAATCATTGCGATAGACAAAGATAACGCTATAAGTAAGCGAACATAACAGACCATATGGGTCTATACCTCGAAATGCCAAATTAAAATCCAGATTCTCTACCTTCATTTTAGGCACTTTTCTAGTTACACAGTTATCATTCTTACTTGTAAAATACACATACCACACCAATCTACTACTGTACAAAACTTTTACTGAAAAATTTATGAAACATCATTTATAATTATTTACCAATAACAACGAAATCTAAAAAAAAAAAAAAAATATTTATCACGATATATTTGACAAGATAAAATTTCCACTTATTATACCTTGAGTGCTATGAGGTTCAACCGGATGCTGGTCTGCGTCCTCTCGTCTCCGCTTTGGCCCTCCAGCTCCGTGATCCAGTTCGCTACCGTCTGCATTATTTCATTACGCTTTATCCAGAAGTGAGTTTGGATAACCTGTTAAATCAATTTTATATATTTTTTAAATGTCTATGTTAAAAATAAATTATATCTCGAAGGAGATTTATTTTTCATACCGACGATGACAATGATGATGATGATTTCTGCTGTGGTAAGAAATTTTTTATACGACCTATTTTATACAGTTAGAAATTATATATGACATTAAACTACGATAAAGGTAAAGTTGATCTGTTGCCGAGCACCTGTTAGAGAGTTTCGGCAGGTGAATTTGAGAATTAGTCCACCAGCTAGGTTTAGAATAATTATTATCTTGGACCACACATCGTTATGTGACATGAGGTGATATTGTGGTCGAATAGTTATATAAGAAATATATTTGTAGGCTCTTTAAATTGAGGCCTGGGCCACCACCCCCTTACATGGCTTCCTAGCTCTTGGCCTGTATAACCTGTCTGGTGAGGAATGGAGGATGAGCAGTGATACGAGTGGAGTGAGGCTTACCTCCTTGAAGCAGGGCTCCGGGTTCCTGAGGTGGTCGAGCATGGCCCAGCGCACGCACGCCTGGTATATGTTGGAGTTGTACTCGAGGGAGGCGCTGTTGCCGACGCGAGTGCCGCGGCTCCGCTCGTACCCGGGCTCGTTGAAGTACGGCTCCGGGACCAGGATCAGCGACTGGATCGAAACGAGCACCTGCACACACAATTCAATTATTTTAGATAGAGGACATTTCAAAGTAATATTTACGGTATGCAATTTTTTAAATTACAAAAAACTAACTGACCGTACCAAACACCGTTGTACAAAACCGAAACAAGTGTTCTAAAAATAGCCAGTTTCGAATTTTGTCGAATAATGAAATGACGTCAGCTTTCCACACTATTTTATTAAAAAGTACGTCTTTAACTATCTAAAACGTACGTAAAACAGGGCTAACAAGTTCCACGAAATAATTTAATCTTGCAGTGAACAATATTGTTGTGTAGTGTGATTATGCAGCAATGTAATGAAACGAATCTAATTGATTATCTTGTGTACCTCCTTAACCTATGGTCATCAGACTTGTGTATAAGTGAACAGAGTAGTAGGAGTCACGGACCTGGAGGAAGCTGGAGGTGTGCGCATTCCACTTCTCCTCGGGCCTGCCGTGCCACGTGTTGAGCACGGAGAGGCACACCTTGCCGTCGTTGTAGAGGTTCGGGTTGAACCGCACCGAGTGCCGCCCCGTCGTCTCCAGGTTGATCAGCATCGGCACCGCCGGGTACTCCGCCGGGAAGTACACGTCCAGGATGAAGCAGCCGTTCGCGTACGGCGTGTCCGATGGACCCGTTATCAGGACCTGTATAATTAACAGACATTTCAAAATAAGCTAAATCCAATTTTAGCCATTCCCAATATGTTAGTAACATAATATCATTCCGTAACAGTCAACGTGTTATCCGCGGCCTTTGTCGGAATAACCTCCGGCATTATTTTTAACGCGGCACGCAGCTAAAGCTTGGGCACAGAAGTACGGGAGTGGCTTTAAATGTAATGTCGGTAAAGTGCAGGAAAGTGGGAGAGAGCTTAGGAATGGTAGATGGTGAAGGAGGGTTCAAGAGGGTAGAAAAGGCTGTCGGAAGGTGGAAGGGGATAGAGGGCCGGGCGGACATAGGAGGTTGGAGTTAGTATAGTACGAGCCAAAGGGCCTGCAGGCGATGGATGCGGGCACGTCCGTCACCCTGGCAGTTATTCTGCACAGGCTCGTGTGGTTGAGGCGTATTTTGCCGATGCGCCTTCCACGATTGGAGGGGAGGGCAAGTCTTGCCCTCCTCTGAGGGATCTACCATTCTGACCCCTCGACAGCGATTAGGGGCCTCCCTAATGAGGGGTAGTCACCTGCCGGGGAGTAGACGCATCCCTTGTGGCAGCTCCTGTTACCCGACCTATAGGTGAGCGAAGGCACTACGGGGTTTTAGTCGGTGCGAGTCGGACATAACCCACCCTCTCCCGCGTGATGGTTGGGGTGGAGACGGAGAGGGAGGAGGTACCTTCATGACGTCGAGCCTGACGGAGTCGTAGCGCACGAAGACGGAGGAGGAGTAGGAGAGCGGCAGGCTGGTGGCGAGCGTGGCGGCCTCCTGCGCGAGCCGCTTCATGCGGTGCGGGTGCGCGCGCTCGCCGGCGCTGCGCACGGTGCCCTCGAAGTGGTACGGCACCGTGAACCGGAACCCGCACCCGCTCTCCGCGCACTCCGTTATCATCTCGTACGTGTCTATAAATACATAATCACTTCTTAAACTCGACTCCAAACCGCTAAACTATTTGAGACATACAATCGAGACTGCATGATTCACAAGCGCATACTTGTATATCGGATATGAAACGAACTGACCGTACTGAACAAACTAATCGCAACTAATCGATTCAGTTCGATAAGGGAAAAAATAAACCCCTTCCACCATATGTGCACTGTGTGCACGTAGGTGAGGTGATCTCACGTGTTAGGTGCGGGTGCGAAAGCAACCTTATCAATAATCCGCGAAAGTTTCTACCACCAACTCGGCCATCATTGTTTCACACATAATACACCTTAAGTAATGCAATTACAATGCTTGCATCATATTGCAACCAACGAACATAGGCGCATAGGCTCCTAATAATTGAAGAGTTCTGTTACTTTGTCGCGGATCCCATAATCAGAACCTAATCAAACTCTCATCAAACTAACCTTGAAGTACATGCTTTCTAATAAAAAATGAATCAACGAAATCGGTTAACGCGATATTGCGTTATTCTTCTATAGCCAATATGTTTAGTGGTACGTCTAAAACAAAACCTGATCAACCATGTAACCAAAGAGTTACAATGCCGATACGACTTCTCTATAATTTCACAAATGAATCAAGCAGGATATTTTCAATGCTCAAACATAATCATTGTATTAATAATTTCTCACATAATAATGTACAGCATCAATGTGAAACTTACTTTATATTTGTTTTTTAATTAATCTGTTCTCTTTAGTAAGTTTGTTTTTTTTTTTTCAAAGTAGGGTCTCTAAGAAGTGACAGAGTTGGGCCATAGAGTAGTATTGTTCGTCCTTACCAAACTGCATAGTACGCATGAGGTCTATGTATCGCACCTCCCTGGAGGCCGGAGGGAGCGTCGACAGCGCCAGCTCCCCGGAGCCGCCGCCGCGCCCGCCCTCCTCCTCTGGGCCCCACCCCCGGCACATCAACGCCGATGTAGCCTGACAATACATATTTTTTTTAAACCTCTTTTAAGTATTTATATAGATATCGTAGTACTAGCTCCTAGTATGTGCCGGCGTAAACGCCGCTCCGGACGGGTAAAGGTTCTTATAACCAGATAAACTTTTGTAGGTGGTAGAGACACGCTGAAGCTATTACTGGTTTCAACATGAATGGATCGGCTCGTCCGAGTTACTAACTCCCGACTCACAGAAACACCCACGTGAAGTAAAAGTGCTTACATTGCTGCGTTTCATTCGGTCAGGGAGAACTGCAGGCCCACCTCCCATCCCCACCTGTTCGTTTGTCTAGTTTATCGGATTAATTATTGGTTCGCGTCACCGATGACCTCGACATGCTCCTGATATTGCGCTTACGTCAGACTAGCGACACGAAGTATAGCAAGCAGCCTACGTACATGTAATATTAATATTTTGTATTGAGACTGTGCAGATAGGTCATCAAATATTTGATTACTTAAGGGCTATATAAAAATATGTATAATTATTGCTCCAAGTGCAAATTGATGTAATAACCAGACTAATATTGATTATTTCAATAGGATTATGCGAATTAAATTATACAAATTATGAAAGTGTAATAATCCAAACTGTAATTAATTAAAAAATTAAAAAGAACACAGTAATTTCCTCATTTATTAATTATTATTTGTCCCACCTGTATATCCGCAATGAGCGTCGCGAGGCCTTCGTCTTCCTCTGATAATTCTGTATTTGTCGTAAATCTTTGGCTAAACGTCATTTTTCCGAATATGTTCTTTTTACTCATTCTGTAAACACAAGAATACTTCTATGATGATGTGACAGTGTTTGTATTTAATTATAAGTATTTTAATATGAATTTTTAAACAAAATCAATATAGATAGTAATAGTAGAAGAGTTCATATTAGTTGGCATTAAACACATCTAAGTGTTGTGAAACGATATTTATAATTACAAATAATAAAAAAAACAGACATAATACAGTGAAACTTTTGTATTGCAGGGAAACATACTACTTAAAAATTAAGCCGTTACAGTACATCTTGCAGATGTGAAACATCGACATTTTTTGAATCGAACGAATCTCGAATTCTCACATTACACTATAGGCATGAGAGCTCAGTGCAGCAAGAGAGATGGCGCACAGTCGCTTGCGCGTGGCATCGCGTCGCCACGTCTCACACACTCGCCACGCCTATAATCAGGTTAACACGCGACCAGAGATGTTTCACATTTAAAAGAATACAACAAAACGTGAAGCTTTATGTTCCCAGACGATCACCCATCCAAATACTGAGAGCACCCAATGTTTCTTAACTTAAGTGATCGGAC
>JACEII010000006.1:7561767-7586058 GCA_014332785.1 Antheraea mylitta
AGTGGGAAGATGGATAAGGTACCTCGTAAGCGTCTTCGAGTTTGACCCAATCGAGGTCGTGGGCCGGAGCTGGCGCGGGGGGTTCGGGGGGTGCGGCGCGCGGTCTCGGCAAACGCGCCGCCACCAGCGCGAGCCCCCCGCATGCTCCGAATTCGCGTAAGAGACCCCCGCCCTTACTCGTGTCATTGGCGTTACTGCCTTCGGCTTCGCCGCCGCTCGCGCAACCCTCCCATGTCGAACCCCCTACCGCTTCTAAACAATATCAAATAGATACCCTTTGTACGGGCCAACCCTATATATTTCAGCTGCGTTTCCACGTCGACTCAGTCTTGCAGTATAAAGGTTTAGATTTGAAGCAGTGTAAGTTGATCTCCAATTAGACCGAGCGTCATCGGCCCCACTTATTTCTCTATCATAATCATTCATCATTAATCAAGTTTTCGAGTGCTTTAATTAAAATTGTATCAATGAATATAGATGGCCATACACTATCTTCATGTTACTCAAGAAGTGTATTAAGTAAAAATGTGTAAACTTTATCAAGCATTAACTTCCATATAGAACTCATTTCAGTGCTTAGACGTAAAAAAATTGCTTTAGTGTTATTTTATTAGGATAAATACATAATTCCAGAAGCTAAACAATTTGACCATTGTTAAGAAATTTTAAAAAAGAATTGATTTTTAAAATGAACCTAGTTAATTTTGTAATCAGATGGGACGTATTTCCATACTAAATAAAATTAATTAGACACTTGTATAGATCTTTTTTTTTCGTATAGACAGGCCTTTATAGCTTCACCGGACATATTAGGCGAGCGAATACGGCGCCCAGACGTATGGTTATAAGCTATGGATAGAACGTAAATCTAATACCTTTAAACGAGCAATTCTTGTATATTTTTATATTGTTATATATTCAGGATCTCGGAAATGGTGTCAAGTATTTCCGTGGAACTTAATGTGTAGGTGGTTTCGGGGACGATAAATCGATTTAGCTATAGTTCATTAATAGAAATTTTTTTTTTTTTAAATTGAATTTGCAGGTAATGAAAAAAATATAGCTAGAATATAAAGGTAAATTTCGCCGCCGCGGTCAAAACAAAAACAGCTCAGATGGAAATCAGCTGCTACGAAAATCATTCTAACCTCAGTTCGAATCCAAATGACAGCAAAAGAGATTTTTTTTTTTTTGATAAATAATGATAATTTTGTGAGGCAAACCTAATAGTTTATTTTAATTTACAAAATGTTTTTTAAAGAACCGAATTAAGATCGGTCATCCATGAACTCTCCATAAAAGTGTGATATATCTAAAAAGAGTGTAAATGATGTAAGTCTGTGGTAAGTACCTCCGTCGTTGACGTGCATGGTGAGCGCGACGTGCGGCCCGTACGCGTGCGGCACCGCGCCCGCGAGCTGCCCCAGCGTCGCGCTCGCCGGCACCCACCCCGCTAGACCGGACACGCGCACGCGTACTACACCGTCACCGCCCGCACCGACCCCCTCCAAGCCGGACCCCCCTTCGCGCCGTCCCTCCAACGACCCTGGGGACACGATCTCAATTAAACTACTGGTAACGCCATCTATTATTTCTAATATTATTTTTCTTCTTCTTTTTCTTGTTTTGCCTTCACAGAAGCACTTTCCAGTGTCAATGTTTTGTTTCAACAGACGTTATAGTACAATAATATTACAAGCGTCGTTTCACCATTTCAATATTGTAACAAGATGGTGGATCCCTTGTTAGATCCTTCTAGGGAGTTCTTGTGGAATCTCAGAATTTCATGATCCATGGTATTATTTTCCATTCACTTCACTCATGGATAATAAACTAACTATATTACGTAAAACACCACCAAAATTACAAAATATAGACTGAAATAACATAAGATTATGAATAAAATATAAAATCTACTACATGACAGCCTATAATCCCGCCAAAAACTCCAATATTATTTTTTTCCTTCCTTATTTCGCATATTTTATCTATACTTTCGCACGCTATTTATTACACACCAGCCAGGACTCGGTAAGTTCCGTTCAAAACTCCTAATATATATACTAATATAGTAATATATATATATATATATATATATATATATATATATATATATATACTATAGGCTATATATCAACAACCTAAGACTAAAAGCAGCAAAGCACCAGTGAAAAATGTTTTAAAAGTGGGATTTTTTCCCTCTCGCTTTTCTTTGCACGTTACATCAGTAAAAATGGCACGAATAGTCATAAATATTTACAAAAGACAAAGCGTACAATTTTATTAAAACAAAAATTCGGATTAACTGAGTACTTAAATAAAAATGACACGTGGTTGTGGACTTGGATTATGTTTTTTCTTTGAAAAGCGTAGTATTTCATATCTTTGTGAGATCCGGTTACTGCAGAGACAGAATTTAAAAATATTCATCACACTTTACACAGATCCAATGAACATCGAGATAATCTTTATCCATGAAAAACGATAGACTCACCTTCCATATTACTCAGGAAAGACATATCATCGATCTTGAACGGACGTTTCTTCAGATTCTGGTTTTGATTCTTTAGGTTGGTGTTCTTGACATCCTTGACGCGCTTGTCCTTGGAGGCGCTGCCGGCGGCGAGGCTCAGCTCCCAGGTCTCCGTGACGCTCGTTATCGCCGTGTCGGAAGCGCTGCGCAGTACTGGCGTGCAACATATAGGTACATCCGAAGCACTCTTCGAGTCCTCACTCGTTGCTGCAAATTAAGTTTCTCATTACATTTTTCAATTGGATTATTTAAACTAGTGTTATGAATTTTTTTTTTCATAGGACGCAAACTACAGTCGGGTCAAGTGATGTTAATTGATCACATCCATCCATAGACACTAGCAACACCAGGGGAATCGAAAGTCCATTGTCGGCCTGTGTTTAGAGGGAAAGGATGGAGACGGGAAGTGGATCAGCGCTCGCATCGACCGAAGTGCAACAATGCAAGTACTGTTACTTCACGTTGGTATTTCTGAGAGGGTGGTACTACCACGGACAAGCCAACACATTAATGCTGAAATCAGCAATAGCTGCAGCGTGGCTCTATCACCTACAGAAACAATTCGAATGAGAATTTCTTTGTTACACTAACTACTCAACCAATGTTTATGGAATTTTGTGTACTACTTGTCAGGTTTTTTTTCTCGAACTAATTTGGCTATTGACCTAGCAAGGTCTTAACAGCTTCACCGGACTACTTGTCAGAAGTATAGAATAATACATAGAGTACTTTTATAGAGAAAAGAGGTACTGTTCCTGATGGATCGACCAAACATTAACGAGATCGAAAATACCTTTTTTCACTTTTATGGATAATCAGACTCCTTTGATAACAAAGTTTTATTTTTGCCAGGTCCTAACGAAAGCTTTTTTTAAGTCATACGAGACAAACGAACTGGTGGTTCACCTAATGTTAGGTGACTGCTGCTATCCATAAACACTAGCAACACCAAGGAAGTCGCAAGTGCGTTGCCAGCCTGTGTTTGGGGGGAGGGAGAAAGGGAAGGGATGGGGTGAAAATGGAGGACATGGGCCTCCGGCGCTTTCACTGACAGAACGAAAGGCAATAATGCAAGCACACTATTACATCACGCCGGTGTTTCTGTATGTCGGGTGGTCGGACGATCCAACTCATTCTGCTGAAACCAGTAATAGCTTCAGAGTGGCTCTACTAATACTAAACTTTTTTGATAATCATCTTATGATTTATTTTGAAAATGAAATTTCGTTTCCCTAGTCCAAAGTCCAAATTATTCCAAAGGTGATGAAACGAAGTCACATTACTATATTACAGTAAGTAGCACAACACACATATAGGATTTAACGTGCAAGAGAATGAGACAGAACACATTAGACGGTGTTTCTCATTTTCGCGCTCTCCTGATTGTAGATTATTTTGCTCTCAGTGTTGTATGTTTGTTTTAGCCTTGTAATAAGCATTATAATCGAGATGGTGCATTGTTAAAATGTGTTGTATATATGAATTGCTTTAAATATTATCACGCATAAATTATACACATGATTTTTTTTCGAAGTGATTGATTTCAAAACAATAAATACTTTATTAAATTTAGGCCCTAAGGAGACGCTTACGAACGTCAAAACAAGCATCGGTTCTGACAAACAACCCAGGAATCGAGAGTAGTAGAAGAGAGAATAACTTGATCATGTTTATTTTTTTAATGTATATCTTACACTAATATTATAAAGAGGTAAAGTTTGTAAGTTTATGACGTTGTAGGGGGTAATCTGAGGAAGTCCGATTTGAAAAATTATTTCTGTGTTATATAGGTCATTTATCGAGGATAGTTATAAGTTATATATCATTATGCTGCGACCAATAGGAGCGGAGCACTAATGAAGAATGTTTAAAAATTTGGGTTTTTTTCCGCGGCGTGTTAGCGTTAGCCTAAAGTATCTATTCCACGCGATCGAAGTCGCGAGATGAGGCTAGTACTATATATATTTACAATACTTTACACGTTACAATCGTTTTTATTGAATGAACAGAGAGGATTCATTTGCAGACATCGCCATCGTTCACATATCGATCCATAAATGCGCATCAAGTTAGTCGGACTAGTCGTTAATGAATAGATAGAATATACAAGTTACATGTGTTGTTTCCGTGTCCGGCGCCGACGAGGTCACCGAGCGTCATGTCGAGAGGCACGTTCATGAGCATGTGGTGCTGGAGCGAGGGGTGCGCGGCCACGCCCCCCGGCCACGTCTCCTCGGGGCGGAGGCCGCTCGCGGGGCCCCGGTCCGCGTCCTGCGCTCCGCCACTCCGGCCCAGCCACCGCATCGACACGCGCACGCGCTCCGGGGACAGCACGAGACGCACGATGAGGGCGCGCGTGAACCCGCTTATACCCTCCTCTCCTGTACGTTACAATCGACAACCCATAAAACTCAGTTTTTTTTTTTTTTATTGTAGCACGGCAAAGTGACTGCACTATGCCTGATGCTAAGCACAGTACAATCTAAAAACAAAGGCGACTGCCGAGAGATACGTCATCCTTCGTCGGTCGTCGCTGTCATGCCGGCCTGCGTAAATGCCTCAGTTACGCTTGAAGGACCCCATATTATAGGAACATACTAGCCGGGAGATTGTTCCATTGCTTCACGGTATGTATGGCAAAGATGGGGTGTTGCGAAGTTTTTCCTTGACTTCTTCTTGTTTTAGCTCCGCAGATGTATTTACCAGTGTCAATGTTTTGTTACAACGGAAATTACAACATATTTTACACTAAGTATTGAGTGAATAATTTCAATGTTCCAACAAGATGGTGGCAGATCTTTCCAGAAACTTTTGAATTCATGGTCCGTGGTATTATTTTCCATTAACTTCACTTATGCTCAATAACCAAACTGTATTATGTAAAACACTACCAATTCCACAAAATACACGAGCAAATAACACAAAATTATGAATAAAATATAAAATCGCACTACATTACAGACCAAAACTCCACCAAAACTCAATTTTTTTGACTACATACACTCACTTAAACTTCAACTACTAGACCGATCATCATGAAATTTGACATACACATTGTCACTGACACAAAAAAGATCATAAAATACCAATGTTATACCTCTATTCCCTGTCATACTAACATACTAACTAACCTACACATAAGTGTCTCTTACCTTTTGTTACGGATAATCATCTAAAGTACTAAATCTAAGCTTTAATGTAAAATGCTCTTGTGTATGTCTCTAATCTAACAATGTATATTTGTAGATAACTTGGTCTGAATATAAAAATAAATGTTTGTCTGGCGCAATCTCCATTGTTTATGACTCCATTTTTCGACATTGGCTAAATTGTGTGCACACACATGATGCCATTTTAAAAAAGAAAAAGAAGATACCTATCATCTATAAAAAATAGTCAATAAATAAAAATATCTGTCATATAAATATGTCAAAAATTCCAAACACCATCTTTTTAGCAAAAGTTGAGCCAATAGTATTTTAATTACATACCTAACATGATGCAGTATTTTTACAAAAAATCCATAACAATATTAAAAAAACATCATGGCTAACAATCAATTACAAATTTTAATTTAACTATACAAGTACTGTAACGAATTATTTCCTAATAAAGGTATAAAACATAAATATATACCTGTAGACTGTTGCGAGTCTAGTATATTGTAGAGTGTAGCTGCGAACAACTTCTGGTTGGGGATGTGGCAGACAGTCAACTCGTAGAACAAACGTATCGTTTCCTCTTCGAGCTGTGCGTACTGGGCGCTCTCTTGCCATGTGCTTTAAGTAATATCATGCTTTATTACATAAAAGTGTCTAATCCAGTTTGTATGTTAAAATTGGACAAGGTAAGGCAAGATTTATACCATTCCTTATTCCTGGGATGACAGAGCAGTCTCAGCAGCGGCGCCCAGAACAGTGCGCCGGCTCCGCCCAGCCAGTCCTTTAGCCGTCGGTCCGCGCTCACCAGCCGCGCCCACTCCACCAGCTGGCAAACCCTCTTCATCGACGACACTCCTAACATCACATACATTGGCTTTTACTATTTTGGCATTTAGTAGTCCTATGCTCGAAATTCTACTGTAAAAAAAGTGTGTGTGTGTGTGTGTTGTATGTACTTATGTATACGCGTTAGACGTTATAACTTCTTTGGCTGAACAAGATAAAAATCTTTCCAAAATTTTATCTTTCGCCTTATTCTACGTGGCCGCAACCACGCTCGGCAGCGACAAATCCTGTCCTACCACCGCCGTCAAAGTGCGGCGCTGTCTCTCCCATGTAGCACACTCAGACAGCGTGTGGTGCGCGGTATCTTCATCGGCGCCGCACTCGTGACAGGCGGCGGTCGGCTCCCTGCGTGCGATCCGGTGCAGGTACCACCCAAAACAACCTTGCCCGGTGAGTACCTGCACCAGTCAGAACGTCAGGGAGCCCCATCTCCTCCCAATACACACGCGCAGGACCGGGCGAACGGCATCGACAGTATACTTCCCGAAGCGCGCGTCCGCCAGGTCCTGCATCCACCGCTCTACCGCCTCCTCCTGCAACTCCTGCCTTTTGGCCTCTATTTCCCAGGGAGCCCGAGGCTCCCCTCTACGTTTCCTCGCCGGCGTGAATTCATACACGGCGGCCAGAACTCCTGCCTCCAGCTCCCAAGGAAGGGAGGCGGCGAGCGTGATGGCCGCCGCCGAGGACACCGTCCGGTACGCACGATCGCCCTCAGTGCCACTGTGCGCTGCGTACCGAGGGCGTCCGCCCAGACCGGTGCCCCGTAGGCGGCCTTCGCCCGCACGGCTCCCATAAATAGTCGTCGGCACCCGGCACCCTAATATTGGGGAGGAACCGGCCGAGTGCCGACGCTGCCTCCGCGATTCGCGGCCCAAGCCCTGCAAAGTGAGGCTCAAAAAACTCACAATAAGGTACAGCAATGTCACATATAAATAATAAACTCAGATAAAACAATTACTTTTCTTTAACACTATGAAAAATTCATCAATATTAGAGACTAAGCAATTACGCCCAATTTAGTTGAGTTTCAACAATAAATACAATTGGCAACACACTTCTTCATTAGGCATTAAAACATGGTATCGCAAAATTTCTAGCCTCAGTAAAACACATATTTACTTCATAGGTAACACTCAAAAACTTTATGTAATATTTTAAGTACAGTTTTGTGGAATCAACCCGAACCTATTACACAATAAAACACTATCCAATTACAACAAACAGTTTACCTGTACCGGGACTCGTTGACATTCTTTCTATATTAGGCAAATAAATATCCTCCTGTGGTTCAGTATTGTTGATAATCGCATCCAGTTTCGCCTCACTGAATTCTGAAAACAAGTACATAAGGAAAATTGAATCTATCTATCATCTATCTAAATTGAATCAGAGAGATAGAATTGGATAGAAATATATTAAACAGAGACCCTTAGTGAGTGAGGAGAGGTTAGTGGGTAAAGTGGAACTAGTGGTTGAAGTGGGGCTAGTAGATAAATAGAAGCTAGTGGGTAAGGAGGGACTAGTGAGTGAGGAGGGGCTAATGGGTGAGATGGGATTAGCGCGTAAGGTGGGGACAATTAATGGGTAAAGTAGGGCTAATAGGTGAAGTGGGACTAGAGGGTGAAATGGGGCTATTGCGTAGAGAGGAACTAGTGGGTGAGGAGGGACTAGTGGGCGAGCCGGGGCTAGTGGGGGATAGTTAGTGAGCGAATAGGCGCTAGTGTGTGAGAAGGGGTCAGTGAACGAGAGGGGCTAGTGTGTGGTGGGTACCTGCGATGGCCCGCACGAGCGCGGGCGGGAGGCGCGAGCGTAGCAGCGTGTGCGCGGCAGCGGGCGACATCGAGGCGAGCGCGACACTGCGCAGCAAGCAGGCCCGCGTGCGCCACGCCGCGTCCACGGCGCCGCCCGCGTCCGCACCCGCAGCGGTCGCGCGCACCGCACTGCGTACCGGCGATCCCTGCACCTTCGTGTCGTCGGTCATACCCTCCATGCTGTATAACAAAAACATACACAAAACGATCATATAACAAAGATATTAACGCTGCCATCTGTATAAATCTTCTTAAGCGTCGTATGATTATTTCAATATTCTAACAAGATGGTGGATCCCTTGTTAGAACCTTTCAGGGAGTTTTTATGGCATCTCAGAATTTCACTTCACTTATGCACAATACTACTACATGCACAACTAACTACATTACATAAAACACCACCAAAATTTACAAAATATAGAGTCAAATAACACAAGATTATGAATAAAATCCACTACATGGCAGCTTAAGAACCCGCCAAAAACTCCTGTATACATCTTAAGGTGATTCATTTAACTCATATACAGTATAAACTTTTTATAACGAATTTAATGGAAGCCATATTGTATTGCCAAATAACTAAACCCACTTCCTAATTTTGGAAGAGAACCACATCAACGTAAATAGTATTACAAAATATGAAATCATTTTGTGACCAGTTAAAATAATTGATACGATTTTATTATGATCTATTCATATAAACGTATTACCTGTCATCTTCATCAACATGTACATCCATGTGTTCGAGTAAGGTTTTGAATAAGTCCGGTCGAATGTAGCAGACAGAACACAATACTGAAAGGAGACATTGAAATGATAAGAAAACTTTGAACAACATACAGATACTTAGGAATTATCTTAGTCAAACATAACAAAACACATCAATGGTGAAGATAGTATGTGCTCTTTACATTATTTGTAAATACACTTATATATTCAATTGATGTTATAGAGTTGAATAAATATTCATCGCAAAGTAAGGCTAAGTTATTTTTAATGCACATTTTTGACCCAAGAGCCCTACAACAAGAAATACAATATTTTCTGGAAATATTAATCAGATTATAAAATTAAAAAATAAAATATTTTCTGCAATTATTTTTCACTTTTGTGCAAGTATTTCACTTGCACGTTTGTTCTCGGCGGGGAACAAGACGCCAATCAGGCTGTATAATCACTGTACATTAAATGAGGGAATTTTGACAGCACTACACTACGAATTTAAAAAGATCCAAAAATGTTATAAACTGTTTTGCTATATGTGCTTTTTAATTTAATAGGATAATATACTCATATTATTTCGACTTTTACGCACAGATATCGCTTTTATGCTATGTTTCCTATAAAATTTAGTAGATGTCACTATATCAATATTTGAAGTAAATGTTCTGTCATTACCAATTGAAAAAAAAAAATGGTAATAATTTTACATAATTCACTTTCAGTACGATCTTAAAACTATAATATTATCATTATAATATTTTATTTGTGTTGTGTTTTTACAGGATACACATAAATATATTTATGTGTTAAAGTTTTACTAACGTTTTTAGTAGAATTTTGTTTTAAGGTGGTTATTTTTGTAAATTGCTGCTGACAATACTGAAATTTAAAATGGCTACGATCAACTATGTTTGGCTTGCTTGCCTCTCTTGTGATTTCGTCTGCATCTGCTTTTTTCTCTTCTGTGCCTCTGTACTATTTGTTATTTTGAAATTCGTTGAGTAGAGCTTTGCTCCTCCGATATCATACGTTTTGTAGTGCAGTGCTTTGTGAAAATTATTATTTATCAATTTCGTAATATTTTTTTAAACTTTGTAAATAATATCAGCGCATGAAACGATAAATAAACGTAATAAAACAAATAAAACTGGTTTAATTTTTAGTTTATGTCGCATATATACCACAGACTACTCTATATTATATATAATATTTTTATAGTTTGAAGTGTATACCCATTATAGTAGTGGCTATATATAGATATAGCTACCTTCTAGCTATACGTATGTATACTGACTATAAGTTCTAACTGTAGGGTTCAGATGTCGCTATATAAGCGTTGCCACTTTTGACCGCGAAGATTGGTCTCTATTTCCAATAATATAAAGTACTCTGTGACGCCAATGAAGTTGAAAGACGGCGTCGCTCTAAATACACCCACAGAGTACCTTATATAAATAGAGTTCGCACTCGTTCTTTTCAATCAGCGCCTCTATAATACGAGGCCCGAACTAATATCTGTTGGTTGTCGATATACATATATAGTTATGTATGTACACATAAAGCGGTACTGTGTAAATCGTATACAAGCTATTAATCATTTTTATTTGTATTGAATATATTCATCGAAAGGCAAATCTAAATCCAAGTATTATGTAGGAGTCAATGTTTATAAGTAAGTCCGTAAATAGATAGAATTGTTTGTGGGAGACAAAAGGGGAGCACTTTCACGTAACAGAAACGTAAAGTGAATAAATATTTGAAAGTTGTCAGTTTGAAATGTCAAAAGTAATTGTCGTCCACCATGTTTTGTTATCAAACTTGTCAAAAAAAATTGCTTAAAGTGCCATCTACATAGCGAGCCGATAACCAAAAATAGGCGAGAATTTTCCATACAAATCCGATTCTGAGAAGTGAAAACAGCGTGAATACACCTCTCTGCCATGGTAGGGCGAGACACAAGTAAGATATTTGACAGGAAGTTAGTGATATTTACTGTCAAAAATGGGCATGCTGGCGGGAAACGGAAGTGCCTATCTCATAAATAAATAAGCTTCGAATAAGGTCAAGTCAAATTAATAGCAATATATACGTATGAAGGCATAAACTAACATGACTGAGCCCTTTAAACTAGAATGTGGGGCATAGACAGATCCAGAAAGATTTGAAAATATTTATATCGATAAATACATGTTCTTAAGATAACAGGATGATTTTTTTGATATATTAATTATTTTTAAAGAATATAAAAAATCAAAATTTGAAAAATATTGGAAAAACTTCTAATACAGTATAATTAACAGATCTGAGCCAAAGAAAGCCTCATTTAACAGTAGAGTTACTTACTAGAGTCGAGTGCTTTCTTGAGCATGCTTGTCTCTGGTACATCATTTATCCATGTGTAAAGGAGCTCGAAGAGGTCATCAGTTATTAGTTCTGGTAAGTTGTCGAGTATTTCTTTCTCTTTTAGTATCCATAAAACCTGAAATAAGATCACTTTATTTAACCTTATATAGGCTAATAGATCCAGTAAGGTAACTCAATAAAAAAATTATTTCTACAATTTAAGTTCAAAACTGACAAATTTTCAAACTATTTTTCATCCCTTAGGGATTAAATTTCTAAAAATGCTTTCCTAGTGATCACTTACAGTGTAAAAAAGCCTTTTAAAGTTTTTACAGCCTCAGCATATATAGTCTGGGCTAAGTGTCTGGTAGACTAGAGTATCTATACTTGTAAAAAATTGTGTTACGGAAAGATAAACCAGATCAAGTCTCATGCGGACTATTTTCCATAAATGTGATGTTTGTCTAAACCAATGGTAGCATTGACATTTATAACTACCCTTCTGAGGGCCTAATTTGAATAAAGTATTTATGATTTAGATTTGAGGTACGCAGTTTATCAGTTTTTTTTTAATGTTAGTGGACTACCAAGTCCTGCCCTGATGGTTAATAAAATTCCTAGAATTAGTTCACAGTGCTAACTCTATCGAGTCCAATAGTAACAAGCATTTTAGAATTTATCTTAACACACAAAAAAAATCCAAATCTAACATTGTCCAGGCGTTTTGGATGATTTTAATCACATACATATAATAGAGAATTATACATATATAAGCGATCCCTGCAGACTTGGTCGCACCCTGATAATAAAAAAAAGTCTATTATCCACCCGCAGCACCATCTACCTGGTACAATTGCAAATCTAAGACATTTTCGATTCCACTGGAACACGCACATAAAATATCATCCAAATCGGTCCAGCCGTTTAGGAGGAGTTCAGTAACATACACATGTACAGAAGAAATTTGTATATAAAAAAAATAGATCAAAAGATAAAAAATGTGTTACAGAGGCGAGCGTGTGCAGGAGCGCGGCGGGCGGAGGTATGCGCGTGCGCATCCACGTCTCTGCGGCGGTGCAGCCCCACTGCACGAACGCGGCGACGGAGTGCGGCGCGCTCTGCACGCACACCTGCCGCACCAGCGAGCACACGGAGTTCATGTTCTCCGCCTCCGCACCCGGCGCGCCTGCACACCACACACACACGTATCACAATACTACAACACGCTCTACGTACGCCTGATATTACAATGATAAAACCTAATACAGAAATCAATCAATTTCATCAATTTTTCGAAGTGACTACGCTATTGACCCAGCAAGGTCTTAACAACTTCACCGGACTACTAAGGCGAGCGCTTAAGGCACTCAGCCGATTTTATTTTGGCAACCAGCTTAAGGGTGCACGGCACACCTCTGCTTGGCTGTTGCCTGTTGCATGCAAAATCGCGACCTATCTTAGCTAACCTAGCTAACTATTCATATATGTATGAGTTGTTGAAACGTATATGTGTACCAAGCATACACGCCTCAACAACTCCTCCATATATTTATTATCGGAAAATTGAGTTTTTCAGTTCAATAAAGGAAAAAAAAGTAAACCCTTCCACTTTCATGTGAAAGCGTGTAGGCGTGCACGTGTGTGGGGGTGATCGTGTAGTGTTGTAACGGTAATGTATATTTGTGTGTCACCGTATCGCGCAAGCAACGCACTCAAGGGCTCCCTACCGAGGGATCGAACCTAGGCTTGAGCCGCTGCCGTGGAAGAACTAATCGGGTAAATCAATTTCATCAACGTTAAAATATAGTCTTTCACTATTGGATCCTTATATATACTATTATTATAAAGAGGTAAAGTTTGTGAGTTTGTGATATTGTAGGGGGTAATCTCAAGACGACTACTGGTCCGAATTGAAAAACTCTTTCAGTGATATATAGCTCATTTATCGAGGCTATATATCATCACGCTAAGAACAATAGAAGCGGAGCACCAATTAATAAAGTTTCAAAATCGTGTTTTTCCTCCTGAGAACTTCCACTGCGTATTAGTGTTAGCCCAAAGTAACTATTCCACGCGAACGAAGTCGCGGGTCTAGGCTAGTCACTAATATAACAGAAAGGAATGAATTCATTTACTCAATAGTAATTAATGGTTCCATATCATAAAGCTCGAACTAAGAAATTCTACACATTAGCATCTACAATAACAATTATAAAATGTTCATTGTTCATTACATACTTTATCACATATTTAATTTTTTCTGTTAAATTTTAACATTTTCAATTTAATAATTTATAGCGACACAAATGGAAGATGTGAAACAGTAATGATAAAATATCGTCTAATTTTTTAAAAATAAACACCTTTATATTAATTACAACCATGATAATTAATTGCGAGGTAGTAATCCAAAGACAGACGTGTAAAATCCAATACGTAACATAACGATGTGTGAGTAATATATGGGTAGTGCGTACCGTATGCGTGAGCCTGCGTGTCCATGGAGAGTAGGGCGGCGAGAATGGAGGGTCTGAGGTGGGGGAAGTCGCGTGCGAGCGCGAGTACGGAGCGGTGCGCGTGTCTCGCGGCCAGTCCGCCGGTCGGCAGGCACGCGCATGCGCACAGCGCGCTCAGCGCCGCGCCACTGTACGAGCCCGCCCACTGTGCGCCGCCGCGAGTCGAAGCGTACACCACGCTCGACCAGTTGTTGCTGCTAGAACGTACACCATTACAATAAAGAATTTTTTTTTGTTATTCTACAGACTCTTGATCTGCACCTTTTTTTGTTTTTATTTCATTTATTATCATCACCATCTTCTTACCCTTATACCACCTAAATAGGGTCCGCAAAACATGGTTTCTTTTCCACTCTTACCACCTATCAGATGTCAACAAATTATTCACACCTTTTACACACATAATTTTTACATAATCCATTCATACCTTTTTCAGTTTTCTTCTACTCTTATATCCATCAGCCATCATACTCAAAGCTTTTCCAGTTACATGGTCTTCATCTCTCCTCGTGACATTCCCATACAATGCTAACCTATTACTCCTCAACTTCTCGGTCACTGGTGTTTGCATTGAATTTATTATATACGTCCAAAATGAATGTATCTATAAAAAACTATTGGGATTTTATTGTTATTGATTAAAGTATTAGCTACTTTAGGACGAATTTTTAACGAGATTATTGTCTTTATGACCATTTTTAAGTTATAATCTGTAATGTCCTGCGCCAGAGCGTCCACGACCCAATGAAAAAACCTACTAACTGTGTTGTCGGTCACGTTAGTACTGTGTTGGTGTGTCCAGACATCTGCGTTACTATAGCATTTGAAACGCTAACGTAGATTTGCATCGAATTACAATAACTTTTGGTAGAGTATAGCGATTTTAATGAAACAGAGACTAAGATGTTCTCGAGGTTATTCTTTATGATGTGATTTAATTGTGTGAACCCAATACTTTCGTAGTGATGCGTGTTCATACAAACAGACAGTCAGACACATGTACATTCTTATTATATGTATAGACGAGAAGATATATGAAGTCGAAAGAAAAGTATTAATAAAATTGTAATGTATATAGACCTGTCAGAGGGAGGCGTGGCAGGGTTGAAGGCGGGCGCTACGAGCAGGCGGAGCTGGAGCAGGCCCATGTTGGCGCTGTCGCGAGGCTTGTAGAGTCGCACCTGCACCGTGGTGGCGAGCACCGGCCGGGACACCACCAGCCGGATGAACGTCATGCCCGCCGTGCTCTGCGGGGGGCCCAGCGGCGACAGCGTGCCCCCGCAACCCACCTCCACGCCCACAGCGCCGGGGCATGCTGCGGGCACAATACAGTGTTCAATTTTTGGCGGTATTTTAGTCTGTCATGTAGTGGATTTTATATTTTATTCTTAATCTTATTATTTGACTCTATGTCGTGTAAATTTGGCAATTATCGTCTTGGAATTACCATTATATCATTTAAAAATAGTAAAATGTGTACATGTGGTATATTTGATTTTATTGTTGGTTTAATGAAAAAATAAATCCAATCAAAACTAAAAGTATATATCGATCAATATTAATAAAGAAAAGGAATGCACGATTTGTACATGTCAATCGCTATTTTATTGACCTCACACTTTGGCTATCACTTTTGATGTGTACAATAATTCGTTTCTTATAAGAACGGTACAGTACATGAGATGTAATATAAATATAAGTGTGTGTGTGTGTGTGTGTATACTGACTGGCGAGACTGGTGAGATGCGGCTGCAGCTGCAGCTCGTGCAGGTGCGCGGCGTAGGGCAGCGTGACGGTGAGCGCGAGCGACGCGTCGTCCACGCTGAAGAAGTGGTAGGACCAGGCGGCAGCACGCACGCGCCGCGCCGCACACGCACCGCGCACGCTCACCGCGCCGCCGCCCTCCAGCAGCACCTCCGCCGGCTGCGCGGTCGGGTTCCCGCACGTCACGCTGCCTGCAACCACACCTACTTCTCAAACATTCTACTTTTTTCTTTATGTTGAGGTGAGCGGGTGTCACCCCTCGTCTGATCACCTCGGCCGCGGGTAAGCAGAGATATTTTTGGGACACAGATTCTACGTTTCACAACACACATACGCTATGCATTTAATACGTGGTAGAGCCACGCTGAAGTTATTATTGTTTTCAGCGTGAATGGGCTTGACTCGTACTATTTTATAATTTTTATAAGGGTCCTCTTCTACTGCCTGTGAAATGCATTTCTTTTTTATTTGAGAAAATGTTAGCATCTATGGGTAGTAAAAAAATAAAAATGAGGGAAAAAGGTAGGAGGTCTTTATAGGTAATAGAGCCAGGCTAAAGCTATTATTGTTTTCAGTATGAATGGGTTCGGCTCGTCCGGGGTAGCACCATCTGACCCACAGAAAACCGACGTGAAGTAACAGTACTTGTATTGTTGCGTTTCGTTCGGTCAGTAAGAGCGCCGGAGACCCATCTCCCCTCCCCTCTTCCTTTCTCTCTATTACCCCAAACACGGGATAGTAACGCGCTTGCGACACCTCTGGGTTTGCTAGTGTCTATGGAGGGCGGTGATCATTTAACAACAGGTGACGCGTCTGTTTGTTTGCCTCCTATATGATATAAATACATGCTGCACCGAATGAAAGTAACGTCTTTGAGAATTCAACACGACACTATCTATATCCTAAGTATTTACAGTACAGCTCCGTGTTACTACCCCCGGCTGAGCCAACCCATTCGAGCTTCAGCGTGACACTACCATCTTCACATGATTTCATAACTATTGAAAATTTAAGAATTATTACATGTTATATACAATGTTATAACGTAATATATGTTGTATGATAATACGCGACGTAGTCCGGTATGCCTATTAAGGTCTGTCACGCCAATCGTGTAGACAGTTAGGAAAAAAAAAGTAGTCACACTATTTTTTTATTAATGTCAAATGGCCTGAAGGGCATGTCAGGCAAAAATGGCTTGGCAGTAAATGTGTTAATTGTATATTTAAACTAAATGGATTAAAAAATTACTAACAGAGTGGGGCTATGTTTATTAAACCGTTGTCGGGGTCGGCAACGGGCGGTTGACTCTTTTTACTGCCCGAGTTGGCCGATATCGACAAGTTGATCAGATGCGGTGGCAGTTTCAAATAGTTCATCAGAGATGCGACCAGACCCTGTCCACTGCTGGGTCCCAGCTGTAAAAATACATACTCATTAAAAAAAAAGTAATAAACATTATGAACTTCTCTCGAAAACTTATAAAATGCAACACAAAATGGTGCATGATCTTAGGAGTCGTTTTTTTTTTTTCAACTTATCTTTACTCACGATAATGTGAATTTGACCAATCCTTCAGAAACTATACTTAATTAAATTATAGTTCAACAAGTCAGGAATAAAATTAAATACAGGAGTCTGACCTGATGGAACGCAATAAGCTTCTCAACGGAAAGTTCGAGTCCACCGGCGTCTTTGAAAGCGTTCAGAGCTTCTGGATTATCCAGTAATTTAATTATAAGATGCTGCATGCCTTGAGATAACTGTACCACGTCTTCTCTACCTGTTAAGATAATCGACGTTAAGAGGTTATAAATATATACATACTATAATGTGCATGAGTCGTTACATTTCAAGATGACCTAAATCCAATATCAATCGTTCACATAACATGTATAATTTCTTTAAAATTTCTACTTTCATAGAATGAAGTTCAAATTTAGCCGTTCATAAGGTTTTTACTTTTTTATGCTCTTGTACATGTACAATATTTGAAAATCTTGCAAAATAACCTAAAATATTAGGAACACCTTAAATTTGGTTCAGCTTATTTTAAAATGTAATGACTCATTTATTACATTTGTTTTTCCTAAAGTACATTATATAACGATTTTCCAAAGATAACTGAATAAGTTTTTATTGTGCTTATATGTTACATTCTAGAACTTATCCTCACTTTCGATCAGGTGTGATTGAGGTCAAGTGTTGTGCTGTATTTTTTTTAAACCAATTGTTTTTAGAAATTGTATTTCATTGACATTTCAGATACTCTGTGGTGTGATCTATATGAAGCAGATCTAATTTACCAGAGATCAAACGATCATAAAGCAGTCCACCTGTCACCAATTTCTTTTTAAGGGGGCTTTTATTCTACCGAACATACCAGTGCCATTGTTCCCCAATCTTACTATTTATATCAGGAGAGTCGCTGATGAGATATCATTACCAGATCATACAGCTTCCTAGCTTCACCCGAACAGAGTTCAGCCAAGATGTTTTGATAAGTACCTATGTTTTGGCAACTACTTTTTATACTACTCATCAACGACTCTCTTTCGATATGGTTCTTAGCACCGTCAATCATCAAGTGATGCACATCCTCATTTTTTCTGCATACATCGCAGTTCGGAGACTCAACTTTCCTCATTAGGTATGCAAAACTACTCGATGGATTTTTTATATTTAAACTTTTCATACATTTGTTATTAAAATATCAACTCATGTTAACAAACTCTAAGAAGTGGTTCTCATAAGCTGACATATCAATATTTTTCATCTATTAAAGATGTAACTTATAATTCTAGAACATAGAAATAAACAAAATAAATACTTCTTTATTTTTTTCAACTAACAATGACTTAAAATACAAATTCATTAACAATGATACTTACGGAGGAATTCCATGAGGCTATTCACCATAAGCGAGGGATTTGCTGCCACTGTTATAATATGCGTGACAAAACTTTGAAGCTCTTCCATAAAAGTGTTCGAGTCCGTTGAGAGGTTCGATAGGCTTTTTTCTGTAACAATAAATCAATTTTATATGCATTCCTAACCCTCAAGCCTCTAACAATATTAAGGGTTCGCTAGACCTGACCCCAGTTTAGTTCAGGGTGACAACCTGATATTTAATATAATGCAGATTAGACAAGTAATTATTGCGGTTTACAGTTAATTAAACTGTTAGAAGTAAAACCCAAACTGTTATCATTATCTGATTAAGTGTATTATATCAAACAAGTATTAAATCTTGCATAAGCTGTAGAAGTATTTTTAAGTACTAGGTAATCAGAACATTCTTTTATGTGTTTGCAGTCATCACTTGCTACTTGTAGTAACAATTAAGGCAACATCGCAGTAGCTATATTGCCGTAAGGAGAACAGTAAACAATTACCTATTTTTATATATGGCACGTCTATACATATCAATGTGGATGAACAAGCACCAAGGTTAGTTAAACAATGATATTACAAATATATAGATACGTCATAAGCGCTTCAAAAGCGCGTTAATAAATCGTGGATAGTTAGCTACGGTGATCTCAGTATCGTGTCAGTACAAAAAAAAAAAAAATCAAATCACTAACTCAGTACACGAGACAGAAACGACACTCTTTCATTATTCACACTTTGATTAAGTTTATAACGTGAACTTTCTGTCCAATTTACAATCATATTGTATTAAATACAATTGTATATGCGAAACCAGAAAGCGATGGCCACGCTTCATTTTTCATTAAAATGAATTAGTATAACATTTGTCTTATTCCGTATTCTTCCTGCTTATACCTTTGTAGGTGGTAGAGCCACGCTGAATCTATTATTGGTCGGCTCGCTCGGAGTAGTACCGCCCACACACAGAAAACCGACGTGAAGTAACAGTGCTTGCATTGTTAAGTTTCGTTCGGTCAGTGAGAGCGCCGGTGGACCACCTCCCTACCTCCCTCCCCATTCCTCTCAAAAACAGGATGGCAATACACTTACGACTACCCTAGTGCTGCTAGTATTTATTTATGGCAACGATCACTTAACAACAGGTGACCCGCTTGTTCCTTTGCGTTCTATGATATGAAAAAAAGCTTTCATTCTTTCTCTCTCTCTATAATTATACGAGTCTATTCTCCGTGTCTATTGCATCCAAAGAGTTACTTATAAAATGTAAACATGGTAGTTTTATACGAGTAGTCCGGTGAAGCTGTTAAGACCTTGCTGGGTAAAGAGCGTAGACATTTAAAAAAAAAAATTATACGCATTGCATTATTCTTTATACAACAAAACCACATGATCTTTTGCAGACATGACATTATAAACATTGTTTTCACATGACGACTTCAAAGATCCTATACGATGAAGATTTTTTTAGTCTAACTAGTTTTTAATTATATATTCATACCATCACTTATAGATAATGTCTTGTAAAAGTACTGCATCGTAGTGTGCTCTTGGAGAACTGCAACAAAGAATAATTACATTTAGAAGTATATATATAAATTTATTTTGTGTAACTTGGAAACAACTCTAACAATATGGAGAAAATCCTGTATTGAAATAAGTTTTTGCTATTTAAATTTATGTATATAGTTGTTTTGCCTGGAAAAACAATTTTAATATAAAAAAAAAAACATTAGTATAACTAATTGTCTCGTAAATTATTATGACTTTTTTCTCTTTCATATATTGATGGATTTATAAAAAAAGTGTTTTTTTTTTATAAATACTGAAATAAATGTACTGGTTCCAAGTGATAGATCAAAAGTTAGTTGTGATTATGAGTAAGAAGGAATGAATGGTATATGAACCTGAATCAGCGAGGCAGGGTGTCCTGGCCGCCTGCTGCTTGCGCTCGTCCTCCAGGTTGAGGCTGTGCTGAGCCTTGCTCTCGTCCGTCTGGCACTGCTCCGGGGCTCCCCCGGAGTTACTAGACCCGCTAGACGACTGTACAGATCAAATCAAACGGCGATCAGTTATTACGCCTTCAGACACTACATCGATCTATGTATATTCGAGCACATGCAACGGACTCGGGAGATTTCAGAAAACGTCTTGATGAAACCACCATGGGATCTTTTTAAGTTCTTCTGGCTAGAGTTACCACTCTTAAGTTAGAAAACTGTTGAACGACAACTGTTGGGTTTGTCATTAAAAAAAATTGTAAATATTTATAGACTAGAATATATTTATTGCCAGTTATTTTTGATGACTGGTATGTTCTGGGCTATGTTAATATTTTAACGTTCATAGGTATTTAAGACGTTGACTGGCATGGGGGTCACCGATGATCGCACAGCGACAGCACCATGGTGGTTCTATCAATACTAAATATGCATAAATATAGTGGATATCGATACTGATCAGTTGTAATTAATGTTTACAGCGCCGTGGAGTGCACTGGTGACTCATACTACGAAAAATGCTTCAAACATGATTTTAAAATTCATATTATTTGCTGGGAATAATATTTCATAATAATATGTAACACATAATGAAAAGATGATGTGGGTGCCTTGAACAGACCATGGAAAATCTGTCTGACAGTCAATGTGTTAAGGAGTTAAAGTATTTTAGTAGATAATAGTGTTAGTGAGCGGCATACCGATGGATGAAGGTGTGCTGGTAGCGGCACGGCGAGTAGCACGCGGCAGTAGTACAGCAGCTGGAGCAGCACCGCGCGCCGCAGCGGGAGCCGCCGCGAGGTGGAGCCTCCGCCCGCCATCACGTCCAGCAGCAGCCCCGACAGGCGGCTCTCGGCCGCGCCCGCGCCCCCGCCCCCCGCGCCTCCCCCGCCGCCGCTCCCGTTGCTGCCGGCCGAGTTCTCGTTGCGGCAGGTGGCCTGCTCGCGTACCCACGACGCCGACAGCTGACCTGCACGCGTTACACAACACACACATTCACAAACGAACGTTAGGAGAGACCCTTGGGAACGCATTCATACTCTCGAATAAAATTGGCTTGAAACTACACAGTATTCACACACATTCACAAACGAACGTTAGGAGAGACCCTTGGGAACGCATTCATACTCTCGAATAAAACTGGCTTGAAACTACACAGTATTGCATGCTTCATGCGGCATCGATTCATGTCGACTCTCATTCGAGAATTCACATGTTGGGGGGGGGGGGGGGGGGTTTGTGCTAAGGAAATATCTGAAATTCTCGATGAGAGTGTTACAGGTATGACATGAAACGGTCTATACGGATATATAATACATCTCCAGGGGATCGCTATTATCTTTAAAAAGTATTGTACACGTATTGTACTGTGTGTAATCGCTTATATCGTAGTAAGATAATTAAAAAATAGTCAAGGCTGTCATAAGGACTGTCGACAGACGTAAAAACTCAAAACAATGTACTTTAAATTGTATTTTGTATTTAGATGATGTGAATTATTTATATTTCATACTTTGTAAATTCAAATTATTATCATTAATTTAGCTACTTAACATGTACATATTATCTTCATATATATCGGCACTCCTAATAACTTTGTATATATACATATATAATATATACTAGTAACGCACAGAGGTATATCAATGTACATGTATGCACATTATACATAGTAACTCATGGAAAACATGCGGTGACGATGAAGCGAGTTCCATGATTTTTGTTCATTCAAAAAAAAAGTGCTCAACCCGCCTCAAGAGGTAACAATTCAAGAAATGCAAATAGAAAGCGAAAGTGTATATATATCTTACCGACGGCTTCGAAGAGATGTAGCGCGAGCGTGACGTGCCGGTCGTGATGCGGCACGAACAGCTGCAGCATCGGATGCGCGAGCCGCAGCAGCGTCGCGTGCAGGTCGTACGCGGTCGTCGCCGCCGCCTGCATCTTCGCAGCGCGCGTCCACGCGCCGCACACGCACCGCAGCGCCGTCAGCGCGCCGCCCGCACCGCGTGCGCTGATCACGCGCGTCACCACCGCGTGCAGCGCCGCCGCAGCGCACCCGCCCCCGCCAACCAGCGCACCGCCCTGACCATCACCACGGGACAACTGTTATTTGCAGTTTTTGCCGGGATTGTGGTCTCTCATGTAGTCGACTTTATAATTTATTCATAACCTTAAAATGTTATTTGCCTCCATATCTATACTTATAAACAATCTATACATATAATAAGAATGTAAATCTAACATGTCTGTTTCGTGAAAAAAAATGTAGCGGGTGTCTAGCAATGAGTAATTCTGTTACTCATTTCAATCATTTTTAGAAATGCCTATCTATCTGCCTGTTTGTATGACCACGGATCACTCCTAAAGTACTGAGTTCACAATAAAACCTCAGTTAAAGCTGAGTTTATTAAAAAAAATACACATCTACAACAAGTATTAACAAATTAGTAAGAAAAATGACTAATTAGATTGCGTTTATCATCATCACCCCTAATCGCATTAAAAAACGAATCATAAAACGACACTCACGAGATACGATTCCGATGTATAGACAGCTCCATCGGAGTTGACATTCATAGTAACAAATTTGACAATGGCCGGTACGAAGTGCTCAGAATCCAATATAACACGACCCATGGTCTGCGAACTGCCCTCTGTCTGAAATGCGAAATAATGTCCATAGAAAAATTGCAAATTTCAACAAACACACGCACTGTTCCTAATATACATAAACATTTTCCTATACTTAATACTATCAAAAAGTTTGCTTGCTTCTATCCCCTTGAGAAAATATATGTTTTGATTGAATTATATAATATATGTATATAAAATTAATTGACTGAGAATAAAGTCATGCTTATTTGCCTTACATTATT
Source organism: Antheraea mylitta (assembly GCA_014332785.1). Lineage (NCBI taxonomy): Eukaryota > Metazoa > Arthropoda > Insecta > Lepidoptera > Saturniidae > Antheraea > Antheraea mylitta. Next base: position 7,585,236 of record JACEII010000006.1, read on the forward strand.
AGAACCAAGTAAACTTAGCAAAATAGTTAGGTTATTATTGACATCACAACATTACACATCTGTCACTATCAACGGCCCATGACGAATGGAATAATTTGTGTCGAAACATTTTGTGTAATTATGTATTTCACTTTTATCAAATTTAAATTTCAAGATCAGGAATGAAAAGATGAATTAGTTTATAAAATTATCAATCAAGCAAGTAAATACCAGTAATGGGAGACTCGCCACCCACGCCAACGCCTGCATGGATAACACCCAACAACGGAGCGATATGTGATCCAATCTGTAAACGACGTTACATTGAAAAAGGACACATGAGCTTTATTTTTTTTTTATATTTTAAGATATATTTCACTAATTTTAGTTCTGCAAGGTGTTGTCATGATTTAAATTTAAGTAGATTGACCATTTAGAAAATGAACAAAATAGGTTTTATGAGGTAGTATATTTTAGGTAGGTATAAAATCCCCTTTCGAGTTTATGAAGCGGCAAGGATATGATAATGTGAGGAATTAGATCAAGGTGTCGACTACGACATTCCTATTTCTAATATCTAACAATGGCCTCAAAAACACATTGATCGAGGAATAATTGGAAGGCTGTGACTGCGACAAAGAGCACACGCGGCCTGTATGAGTTTGTGTGTGTGGGCGTATGAGTGCGTGCGGGTGTGCGAGTGTATGTGGTAGTGTGTCTGTGAGAGTACATGTGTGTTTGTGTGTGAGAGAGAGGGCACGAGGCAGTGTGTGTGTGAGTGCGTGTGCATGCACGTATGTATGTGTGTGAGTGCGTGTGTATGTGTGTGCAAGTGTGTGTGTAT